>CM030358.1:434693981-435115596 GCA_017893485.1 Hemerocallis citrina | reverse complement strand
GCCTCGGCGAAGCCAGGAAGAACAGAGCCCGATCACGAGATGCGAGTTCCAAAACATTAAGAACAAGGTCCTCCAGGCCATCCGGGGGTGGCCCCAGGACTGAGGTGAGCAACAACACCGGTCCTCAACCAGAAGCCCAGGGCAGCGAATCTCACGGTTCGACTCGCTCACAGGGTCAAGACGAGGTCGTCCTTCGGCGCCTCCAGGAGATGTTGAAATGCCTCGCCCACCTCGGCAAGGGTGGACCACAATCTGGGCAAGGGAAACCGGCCTAGCCGACCTCCGTTCTCCTCTCAAATCCTAGACGGCTAGATTCCCAGGAATTTCTGGTCACCCCAATTTAAGACTTACAATGGAGAGAGTAATCCAGCTGATCACATGGAAGGGTTCAAAACCCTCATGTTGATTCACAACACATCGGATCCCCTCCTATTCCGCGCCTTGCCAGCTTGCGCGGTCCGGCTTGGAAATGGTTCTCAAAGCTCACCCCCAGCTCGGTCTTCTCTTCGACCAACTAGAACCAAACTTCCTAACCCACTTCGTGACCAGTCGGAAGGTCGAGAAGAAGAGCGCGTGCCTCCTGGACTTCAAGCAGTAAGAAGGGGAGTCCCTTCGAGAGTTCGTGCGAACGTTCACCACCGAGGCAAGGGCGGCCTCCTCTCACAATGCGGGCATTGCTTCCGCGATCTTCCGCACAATGTCCGCCACGGCCAGTTGAAGGCTTCATTAGTGTTGCCGCTAAATTTGGTGTGGGGGCAAACAGATAGAACTTGTGGATTCTTGGGGAAACTGAATAGGAAAACCTGCGTACCTGTTCCGTCGGGCCTCGTTCGTCGTCCCTGCCGTGCACCTGCAAAAAGTGCGAGACACCGGGGTTGTTCCCGGCGACGCACCCTCCGACGCTCAAGTCAGTAATCTGGCAGACTATGAAAGAGCGTAAAAAACTGGTGAAAGATTGATTACCTCTCAATGGAGATGGATGGGGGGTATTTATAGGCGTCTCCGGGAACAGATTAGGAATGTAATCCCCGTGATCTGATATGGAATAATCTCCTTGTAAACAGATTAGGAATGTAATCTGATAAGGTATATTCCCCGTAATCAGATAAGGAATTTAATCCCCAAATCCCAGTGAAAAGGTAGATGTCCATCAGGGCCGTTGATCGTGTTTAATCCGGGATCCTGACTCTGTCTTGTTGGATTGGGTGCGCAGCGGGTTGAGATCCGCACCCTCTTGTTAGCGGATCCATTCGCGGATTATTGGGCCCTAGGAGGGCAGATCCAATATCCGTTTTGGTCCTTTTGTGGGTGAAATTACCGTTTTACCCTCAGGTCTCAAGATTCGTGCCTGATTTGGACGGTTCCGATTACACCCCATTTTTAGCCATATCACGAGCCCCCCACTCCTAAAGGCTGAGCTTGATCGGCCTTTGAGGAGTAGTTTAGCTGTTTTTTAATGGCTGGTAGAGTTGTATCGGAGCCCAAATGGAAGGTTTTGAATCTTGAAGGAGGTAGTTTGGTGATTTTTCAAGTGGGTTGAACTCTGAGTCGCTCCTGAGCTCTTACGGTCATGTGATGTTCTTGCAGGGATATCCTATTAACTTCGCAAAGTGTCAATTCGTCATTCGGGGGTCTTGTATGCTTGGAGCACGCTTTAGACCCCCCTAGAGTTCGCTGGCGAAGGGGCCGAAGTCCATGTGCAGTTCGGCGAGTTTTTCCAGAGAGGGAAGCGAGTTCGGCAGGGCTGCGATCGTCAGGGGTGAGTTCGGCGATCCGCCGAACCTGTTTTTTCCCTACAACAGGGTCGGTGCCACGAACGCTCGGCAGCGGTGCCGAACCTGTTTTTTCCCTATAAGAGGGTCGGTGCCACGAACGCTCGGCAGCGGTGCCGAACCTGTTTTTTCCCTATAACAGGGTCGGTGCCACGAACGCTCGGCAGCGGTGCCGAACCTGTTTTTTCCCTATAAGAGGGTCGGTGCCACGAACGCTCGGCAGCGGTGCCGAACCTGTTTTTTCCCTATAACAGGGTCGGTGCCACGAACGCTCGGCAGTGGTGCCGAACCCGTCTTTTCCCCTATAACGGGGTCGGTGTCACGAATGCTCGGCAGTGGTGCCGAACCTGTTTTTCCCCTATAACAGGGTCGGTGTCACGAACGCTCGGCAGTGGTGCCGAACGTGACTTTTCCCTATAACAGGGTCGGTGTCACGAATGCTCGGCAGTGGGTGCCGAACGTGACTTTTTCCCCTATAACAGGGTCGGTGTCACGAATGCTCGGCAGTGGGTGCCGAGCGTGACTTTTTCCCCTATAACAGGGTCGGTGTCAGAATGCTCGGCAGTGGGTGCCGAGCGTGACTTTTTTCCCTATAACAGGGTCGGTGTCACGAATGCTCGGCAGTGGGTGCCGAGCGTGACTTTTTCCCCTATAACAGGGTCGGTGTCACGAATGCTCGGCAATGGGTGCCGAACGTGACTTTTTTCCCTATAACAGGGTCGGTGTCACGAATGCTCGGCATTGGGTGCCGAGCGTGACTTTTTTCCCTATGACAGGGTCGGTGTCACGAATGCTCGGCAGTGGGTGCCGAGCGCCCAGACTTGTTGTTTATGTGAGTTTGTCTTTTCTGTGCGCCATTTGAACGTCTGACAATTCTGACACTTCTGACAACCCTGACAGATGGGATGCCCATTAAATGCTGTGACCTCTGGGGTTCCATCAGATGGGATAGCATTAAATGCATCTCATGATTCGCTGCGGTTAACGAGGTGTCGATTGGGATCGTTCCGCCGCTTAGTTTAGATGGGCCGGTCGTACAAGCCCATTAGCCTCGTGGGGAGTGCCCCCCTTCTATAAATCCTCACCCCCCCCTCTCATTTCTCACTTCTCCTCTCATCTGCTCAGGCGTTCTCTAGTGTTTCAGGCGAGTTTTTCCGGCACCGGTGTTAGCTCAGGCGAAGTTTTTCGGAAGCTCTTTCTCTCGAGGTAATTTATAAACTATGTCTGTAGCTTCTGTCTCAGATGAAGTCTCTGGGTCCGAGTCCTCCCCTATAGGCGCCGAAGCCTCGACTCCGACTCCAACCAAGGGCAAGGTGTTCGGCAAGGATTCGATTGTCGAGGATCCGAAGAGGATGGGAGAGTTCGGACAGCTGCCGGGTCCGCTGACTGGACTACACAGGGTCCGGGAGCTCCCGAAGGACCAGGCCGAGCGAATCATCCATGGGAGGGAGAGGACCTTCGAGGAGAATGAAGCGAGGGAGACGACGGAGGCGGATGATGCGGCGTCGATCCTGCGCGAGGAGGAGTTGGTGGCGATCCGGGACGCTTTTTTCATCCCGGAGGAGTACGAAATCATGCTGCCGGGCCCCGGGGTTAGGGCCAATTCGCCGCTGCCAGTGACCATGTGTTGCTGGCCGGTTGATGCCTTTATCGCCGGTGCCCGGCTACCTCTCCACGCGTTCGCAATTACCGTGGTGAGCTGGTATGGGGTCTGCCCTATTCAGCTCATGCCGAACGCGTGGCGAGTGATTAATGGCTTCGTTCTCCATTGCCAGGCCGCGGGGATCGAACCGCAGCTGAACGTGCTTCGGACGATATACCGGCTCCATCAAGGGAACAAGTCGGAGTACCGGTATTATCTGACTCCGAGGCACGGCGGCAGGCTCGTGGTTTGCCCAGACTCTATCAAGCACTGGCGAGAGAAGTGGGTCGTCGTGCGGAGTCGAGAGGCCTGGCCGATCCCCACCAATTGGGCAGAAGGGGTGACCAAGAGGGCGACGGCGCTGCCGAGACTCTCAGTAGAAGAAGAAGGGGCGGTCCGGACCCTTCTCGACCGGCCGAAGTACGACTGGAAGGATTTGACGGAAGACGTTCTTTACAGGGGAGGGCTCGGCCGCGTAGATCCTAGTACGCGGCTCTCGTCAAATTCTTCTTTCCGTACTTGCTGCCTTATTGTTTTTTTGCGCTAATCACTTTTTGCTTTTGATGCAGAATCTATGGACTACGAGGCGGTGTTGGCGCTCAGGGCGGGGCTCGCCAGTAAGGCGCCGAGGAAGCGCAAGAGGGTTGCATCGAAGCTGCCCTCGACCTCGAAGGTACCGAGGATTGCGGCCCCCGACCAGGTGGTGGAGGTTGCTGACGACCCGGTCGTCACCGTGGCGGGGCCTTCGGCTACTGCTCCTGTGGGGGATTTCCCCATTGCCGCCGCGCTCGCCATGCCGACCCCGCCGCTAACCGTAGCAGGCGAGGAGCTCCTAACGGAGGAGCACAAGCGGATCCACATTCCGGACTGGCAGGTCCGGAGGCACGATGGGTTCCTCGGGAACTCGTTGGCGAGTATGCAGGCCGTCAAGCATCTCGCCACCCCGAAGGACCGCGCCGCCATGGACGCGGGGAGGCAAGGCGACGACGTGATCGAGATCGCTCGTTCGGCGGTATCGGTAAGTTCCGAGTTCCCTTCATTCGTTTCATCTTGAATCACAAAATTTTTCTAACTCTCTGAGCTCTTCCTCTTTCCCTTGCAGATCGTCGTCCACTTCGGTCACCTCACCGAGAGGCTGACCGCCCTCGAGAAGGAGCTGAAGCAAGAGTCCGACCAGGCTCGGAACGAGAAGGCTCGGATGTCGAACCAGCTCGACAAGCTCCGAGTCGAGCATGAAGGTCGGTCTGCGAGGATCCAGCACCTCGAGGCCGAAGTGAAGAGGCTGGAGGACGAGCTGCGTCGGGAGAAGGAGGGGTCGGCCAATCAGTTGGTCGAGGCCGAGGCGAAGCAGGCGGCGGCTGTGAAGGAGGTGGAGGACGCCACCTTGAAGAAGGCCCAGGGGTACCTCGCACAGAATATGGCGAAGGCTTTCGCCACTGCCCTCGACCGGGTGCGAGAGGCATACCCCGGGGTGGACGTCTCGGGATGGCGACTCTTCCCCGGACACGTCGAGGGCTTCGACCCCGAGTCCGAAGGGGAAGAGGAAGAGGAGGAGGAGGGCGACGCTGATGCCGATGCCGGGGTTACTGGCGAGGTCCCGAGCACCACGACCACTCCGTTGGCGGCGGCGTCTCCTTCGGGGAAGTCGACGCCTACTCCGCCTCGTCGCCCGGGGAAAGAGGTCGGGCCCTGAATCCGCCTTTCGTTTTGTTGTTTTTGATTGTTTCTGCTCCCCCCTTTTTTTTGTTTTTCCTTTCGAACTTTGTAATGCCTAATAGCGGACTGGCCACCGCTTCTTTTGATGTTAATGAAAGGAAAATTTTTGCAAGTGTCGGTGCTCGGAAGTTTTTGTCTTGTGCCCCCTCTTTTGCCGAACTGTCAAACTTTGTTTTTAGAGATGAAAATTTTTCCAAGTGCGGTGCTTCGGCCACGCTCAACGTTTTTGCTGATTGCTCCGATTTCTTTGCAGCTTATGGTGATCCCCCAGGACGTCGAGCTTTCCCGCCCGGACGAAGAGGTTAGAGCCGAGGCTGGACTAGGGGCGACGAGGCTGTGTCTGGCTAGGTGTAGGGAGAAACTTTACGAGGTCGAGCTCGGATTGCGCCGAGCCGAGAGCGAGAGGAAGCATCTCCAGCTCGTCCTTGGCCGACGTGATATCGAGATTCGTCGTTTGGAAAGCCGAATCGCCGAGCTCATACCCGAAGGTGAACACTTTCCCACTGATTTCAGTAATGAGATTCGTGTTCAGTGCATTCGTCATAATTTGTCCAAAATAACAGCGGAGAAGGACGAGTTGCTTTCCGAGATACAGCATCTGCAGTCCGTAGAGGCGAAGCTCCGGAGTGAGGGCGAGGGGCTGACGGCCGAGGTGGCCAAGTTGACGACTGAACGAGTCGAGTTGTCTGCTGAAGTCGAAGCGCTCAAGAGGGCGACGGTGGATAAAAGCATCGAGGTCACCCACCTTCGGCGCCTCGTCGCTAGTCGATCTGGAGTGCCGGACTCCGCGATACCCCCACGTTTCGAAGTCGACGTTAAAGACGACTCGTTGCGGGACAGGATCTCGGAGTTGGAAGCGGAAGTGGCTCGTCTGAAGCCACATTCAGGGCCGATCAACGTTCGAAGCACGTCATGCACTCGCGCTGAGAGTGAGCGGGGCATTACTTTCTATGAGATGGCGACCCGTCAGCGGATCGGCCAACCAAGCCCGGGGGACGCACAGAGCTCGGTGGCAATCTCCTCGAGCGGGGCGTCCGTCGGCGTAGCTGCCAGGAGCGGTGCCGAGGATACGTCCCAGTTTGCCGGCTTGGGGTCGCGCTCCGAGGACAAGCGTCGTCACTCTCGAGTGTCCTTGAAGCGGAATGCTCCAGCTCCGAAGAAGCACTGAAGTGGTCGGTTCCACGAGTTCTTTGTTCTCTTTTTTTTTTCGCTTTTCGTTAAGTGTGACGAGTCGGTATTGTGAATTCCCTTTGTTGAGTCGTGCTCCTGTTTGTGTTCGCCTTTGTATCACATCTGTTTCATCAATAAATGCGTTATTGCCGAACTTGCGTGTTTTATTGCTGTGAATGTTGTCTGTCATGGGGTAACTTCTGAACTGTCGAACTCCGAATGGCGAGCTTCTTTTAGGTCGATCATGAGTGAAATCGCGAAGTAACGTTGAGCCAAGTTGTGCACTTGCTTGATTAGGTTAACGTCGTCGGAGCGTTTTTTAGGACGGTGAGCCATCCCTGACTCCGGAACCATTGTCGGTTTAAGGGGTGTAGGAGCAATTTCGAATGGCGAACTACCCCTAGCTCGCTTAGGAGCGAGCTTGCGGAGTAGGTTCGAACCAAGTGTTGGACTCCGTACCATTCAACGGTTGTGGGAGCATTTTCGAATGGCGAGCTACTTCTAGCTCGCTTAGGAGCGAGCTCGCGAAGTAGAATCGAGCCATGTGTTGGACTCCGGAACCATTGTCAGTTTAAGGGGTGTAGGAGCAATTTCGAATGGCGAACTACCCCTAGCTCGCTTAGGAGCGAGCTTGCGGAGTAGGTTCGAACCAAGTGTTGGACTCCGTACCATTCAACGGTTGTGGGAGCATTTTCGAATGGCGAGATACTTCTAGCTCGCTTAGGAGCGAGCTCGCGAAGTAGAATCGAGCCAAGTGTTGGACTCCGGAACCATTGTCAGTTTAAGGGGTGTAGGAGCAATTTCGAATGGCGAACTATCCCTAGCTCGCTTAGGAGCGAGCTTGCAGAGTAGGTTCGAACCAAGTGTTGGACTCCGTACCATTCAACGGTTGTGGGAGCATTTTCGAATGGCGAGCTACTTCTAGCTCGCTTAGGAGCGAGCTCGCGAAGTAGAATCGAGCCAAGTGTTGGACTCCGGAACCATTGTCAGTTTAAGGGGTGTAGGAGCAATTTCGAATGGCAAACTACCCCTAGCTCGCTTAGGAGCGAGCTTGCGGAGTAGGTTCGAACCAAGTGTTGGACTCCGTACCATTCAACGGTTGTGGGAGCATTTTCGAATGGCGAGCTACTTCTAGCTCGCTTAGGAGCGAGCTCGCGAAGTAGAATCGAGCCAAGTGTTGGACTCCGGAACCATTGTGACAGTTTAAGGGGTTACAAGCAGAGGGATGTAATAGTAGTGAAAACATGAAGAAACTTTATTTATTAACATCTAATGATCGGCTGCTTCTAAAGTTGCTAGCCGTTATTACAATAATAAAAGAAAGCACAAAAGGACAAATTATGACTAGAGAGAGGAGGGGAACGGTTTGACATCTCGAGTTACTTGGAGAGACGTAGTTGCCTTCTCTTGGTATTTCAAAAGATGGTCGGCGTTCCAAGTCCGGGGAATTTCTCTGCCTTCGAGATCCTCTAGCTTGTACGTACCGGGGCGGATTACTTTCGAGATCTTGTACGGTCCCTCCCAGTTCGGGGCCAGCTTGCTTTTCTGCCCGGGGAACGAGATGGCCAACTTCCGAAGGACTAAATCCCCTTCTTTGAGGTCCGTTGGGCGGACCCTTTTGTTGTATGCCAGCTCGATCCTTCTTCGGTAAGCTTGCTGGCGTATGGCAGCTCTTTCTCGGATTTCGTCTATCAGATCTAGGCTTGTTCTGAGTTCTCTAGCATTCTGCTCTTCTTCATAAGCGATCAGGCGAGGAGAGGGTATCCCGACTTCTAGGGGGATGATGGCTTCGGCCCCATAGGTGAGATTAAATGGGCTCTCGCCTGTTGGGGTCCGCTTGGTGGTGCGGTGATTCCAGAGTACGTTCGGCAGCTGATCGACCCATAGTCCCTTGGAACACTTATCTAACCTCTTCTTGATTCCCACAAGAATCTGTCGGTTGGCATTCTCAGCCTGGCCATTCGACTGGGGATGGGAGACGGAGGAGAACCGGTGTTGTATGGAAAGGTCTTCACACAAGGCTCGGAAGGCGGCTCCAGTAAACTGTGTCCCGTTATCTGTGACTATGACTCGGGGAACGCCGAACCGGCAAATCACATTTTTCCAGAAGAATTGAACGACCCTATGTTCGGTGATCGTAGCCAGGGGCTCGGCTTCTATCCACTTAGAGAAATAGTCGACTGCCACGACTAGGAACTTTAGCTGTCCGGGGGCTGGAGGAAATGGTCCCAGTAAATCCATCCCCCACATAGCGAAGGGAACGGGACTTGATAGTGAGGTTAGCGGTGCCTGTGGAAGGCGTCGGATGTCTGCATACTTTTGGCAGGAGCTGCACTGCCGAACGTGCCGTTCGGCGTCCCGTAGGAGAGTGGGCCAGTAATATCCATAGTTCAATACCTTGCGCGCTAGAGCCCTGGATCCAGAATGGGCTCCGCCGATCCCCTCATGGAGCTCTTGCAGGGCATAGTCGGCTTGCTCGGGGGAGAGGCACCTTAGATACGGTCGACCATCGGCTTGAGTGAAGGAGCGTTTGTATAAAACGCCTTCGAGTAAAGAGAAACGCTCAGCTCGGGCCCTGATTCTTCGTGCTTCCCTCGGATCTTCAGGGAGGAGTCCGTTCCTCAGGAATTCGACAATGGGTTTCATCCAGTTGTCTTCGAGGAGGACGGGCAATGCTTCAACGGAGTCTGGCGCTTCGTCCTCTATGCTCGGCTTCAGGAGGACTTCTATCAAAACAGTCTGTTCCAGACCTTGAAGGGAGGAGGAGGCTAACTTGGATAGGGCGTCAGCCTGAGCATTTTCTTCTCGAGGGATCCTTTGGATGAGGGCCTCGTCGAACAGCGCCATGAGGCTCTTTACTTTGGACAGGTATTTAGCCATTCTATCGTCGCGGGCTTCATACTCGCCAAGGACCTGGTTAACAATCAACTGGGAGTCGCTGAAAATTTGTAGCCGATGTGCCCCAGCATTTCGGGCCATTCGAAGCCCGGCTATTAGTGCTTCATATTCGGCCTCGTTGTTCGAGGCTTTGAAATTTATCCGGAGGGAGTATTGGAGGATGAAGCCATCTGGTCCTGCCAGGATGACTCCTGCCCCGCTTCCCTCCTTACAAGAGGACCCGTCAACGTAGACCGACCAGACGGGGGGTCCCTTTGTTGCTTGGCCAGACTCGGGGATTGTAGTCTCAACTATGAATTCGGCCAGTGCCTGTGCCTTGATTGCAGTCCGAGGCTGATAAGTTATATCGTGCTGGCTCAGCTCGATCGACCACTTCATGAGGCGACCAGAAGTCTCGGGTTTGTGAAGAATCTGTTTCAGCGGCTGGTCGGTAAGGACGACCACCGAATGGGACTGAAAGTAGGGTCTAAGTTTTCTTGCGGCCATTACCAGGGCATACGCCATTTTCTCAATCTTCGGGTACCGGAGTTCGGCATCCCGGAGCACCTTGCTGACGTAGTATATGGGCTTCTGAGCCCTTTCTTCTTCTCTGACTAAGACCGCACTGAGCGTCTGTTCGGAAGCTGCAAGGTAGAGGTAGAGCAGTTCGCCGGGTACTGGTTTGCTAAGGAGAGGGGGATTGACGAGGTAGGCTTTAAGCTGGTCAAAGGAGTCTTGTTGCTGCTGCCCCCACTCGAATCCTTTAGCCCCCCTGAGGGCTTTGAAGAACGGGAGGCACTTCTCCCCGGACTTCGACAGGAAGCGCCCTATGGCGGCTAGGCGACCTATCAACCTCTGAACTTCTTTGACATTTCTAGGGGGGGCCATGTCCAGTATGGCCTTGATCTTCTCCGGATTCGCCTCTATTCCTCGTTGGCTAACCATGAAGCCGAGGAACTTGCCTGATGAGACGCCGAACGCACACTTGTTCGGGTTGAGTCTCATATTGTGCCTTCTTAAAACATCAAATGCTTCTTGGAGGTCGGTCACATGATCAACACCTCGGATGCTTTTCACCAGCATGTCATCGACGTACACTTCCATGTTTCTGCCGATCTGAGCCTGAAACACTTTGTTGACGAGGCGCTGGTATGTTGCCCCTGCGTTCTTTAGGCCGAATGGCATGACTCTGTAGCAATAAAGGCCTTGGTCGGTCACAAAAGATGTCTTTGGGATATCCGGTGGGAACATCCTTATCTGATTGTAACCCGAGAAAGCGTCCATGAAGCTTAGAAGCTCATGCCCCGAGGTTGCGTCAATCAGAGTGTCGATGCTCGGTAGAGGGAAGGGATCTTTAGGACAGGCTTTGTTGAGGTCGGTGAAATCAATGCAAATTCTCCAAGTTCCGTTGGACTTCTTCACCATTACTACGTTTGATAACCATTCAGGATAATTTACTTCCTGTATGAATTGGGCCTTCAGCAATTTATCTACCTCCTCTTTGATAGCGAGCTGTCGCTCGGGGGCGAACTTACGCCTCTTCTGCTGAACCGGTTTGGAACCCGGATCAACACTCAGGCGGTGGACTAAGAGTTCTTCGGAGATACCGGGCATGTCAGCTGCGGACCATGCGAAGAGGTCTTGATTGGATCGGATGCATTTCACAATATCTGAGTATAGGGCGGACGGGAGGGTCTTGCTTACGAAGAACTTGCGGGTCGGCTCTCGTTCGGAGAAGAGCACCTCCTCCAGTTCGTCCGCTGGCTCGGAGGTCGGTCTTGTGGAATCTTAGGGAATCTCCAGGGTCTCTAAAGAGAGGACGGGCCCAAGGGTCGAAGTCATGTAGCATTTCCGGGCCTGCTCCTGATTTCCCCTTACTTCTCCGACCCCGGATCGGGTGGGAAACTTCATCTTCAGATGATATGCCGAGGGAACTGCTTCCAGAGCTGCGAGGTCGGGCCTGCCCAAAATGACGTTGTAGGCAGCGGGAACATCCACTACCATGAAGTCCATCGGCTCCGTCCTGGTGGTAGGGGTTTGTCCGGCAGTTACGTCGAGGGTGATCACCCCTTCTATAGTTACCGGAACCCCCGTGAACCCATGGAGAGTGTAACCGGCGGGTTTGAGTCTGTCTCTGGAGAGCTTTAGGCCTTTGAAAGCGGAGAGGAATAGAATGTTGACGGAGCTGCCGTTGTCAACTAAGATCCTCTCCACTTTGAAATTTGCCATGTGGAGGCTGATGACGAGAGCGTCACAATGTGGGATACGAACTCCCTCGAGATCTTCGTCGGAGAAGGTAACTGGGACTCCGAGGCCCTTGGGAGGAGGCGTGGTTCGCACTGAATTGACCTCTCTGATAAACGCTTTTCGGGAGGAGTTCGAGGAGCCTCCCATCGGACCCCCATGGATGAGGTGGAGGACTCGCTCTTCCTCGAAGTCTGGCGTCTCTTCTCTCTCCGGACGCTTGTTAGCCCCCCGAGGCGGGGGAGGGAGCTCGGCTCGGTCCTTTTTTACAAACTTCGTTAGCTGTCCCCTCTGGATAAGGGCTTCGATCTCGTTCCTCAGAGCACGGCAGTCGTTGGTGTCATGCCCGTGGTCCCGGTGATAGCGGCACCATTTCTCTTTATCTCTTCTCTTGGCGGGAGTATTCATTTTGGGAGCCGGAGGCAAGACCCCGTCTTTTTCGACCTCCATGAAGATGGCTGAGAGGTTGGCGTTGAGGGGAGTGAACTTCTCAAATCTAGGGGGAGGTCGGCGCTGGCCGGCATTGTCCTTCTGGAGCTTCTTGGCTCCTTCTTCCTCTGCCCCCTTCCTTTTAAGCCCGGAGGCGGGCACTTCCCAGTTGGGTTGTTGTTCAGCCTCTTCGGCCCGAATGTACTTTTCGGTGCGAAGGAGAAGGTCGGAAAAGTCATGTGGGGGTTTCTTGGCGAGGGAGGAGCGGAGGTTGGAATTGAGAATGTTGGATTGGAATGCTGCGGTAGCGACCGATTGGTCGAGGGAGGCAATGGTTCTAGCTTCGGCTGTGAACCTCTTCACGTAGTCCCTCAGTTTTTCCCCCTTTTGCTGACGGAGGTGCAATAGTGAGATGCTGGTTTTCTCGGTCCTTCGGCTGCTGACAAAGTGGGTGATGAAGAGGGTTTCGAACTGTTCAAAGGAGAATATCGATGCCGGGGCAAGACGAGAGTACCATTCTCGAGCTGGACCTTTGAGCGTCGCGGGGAATGTTTTGCAGAGGAGGGCATCGGAAGCTTGGTGGAGGAGCATTAAAGTCTTAAAGCCTTCGATGTGATCAACTGGATCGGTCTCGCCGGTGTAATTCTCGAATTGGGGAGGTTTGAAACCGAACGGTACAGGGGCATCCACTATGGTTCGGGAGAACGGGGGCCGGCTAGGACGTAGGGTCCTCCCCCTGAGTTCTTCTTCTCGGTTTATCTGACCCAGGAGCTTTTCCACCTCGTTGAGACGGCGGTCCATGATGTCATCCCTCCGACGGTAATTCGCCGGGCCACGGGACTCGTCTTCGTATGAGGGGGAGCGAGGGCTGCGGCGGCGATTACTTCGGGAGCGACGAGGACTCGGGGTGCGTCGGGAGTTGGTTGGTGCAGGACGAGGAGAGGGGGACCGTTGGCGAGGGCTTCGGACCGGAGGAGGGGATAGGGCCCTTGGCTCGTTGGGATTTTGACGGAGGTTGAGGGCCTGTTGTACCATTGCTTGGAACTGCTGGAACTCGGCACGGGTGATGGGTGCCTCATTGTTCCTAGGCTGCTGCCGACCTGCGGGAGAGTGCCTTCTTCGGTAATAATCGGGGGAGTCCTTTCTCCCTCTTCGGATGGGGGACCTCCTGTGCTCTCGGTGACGGGGGGATCGCTCTTGCTGGCGGGAGGTTTCCCCCCGAGCCCGCTTTTCGTCCAGATGGCGACGAAGGTCATCATCTTCCGGGCGTTTGGGAGGGGCATTGTGGCGACCAGAGGCCCGGGGATGATGGGAGGCCATGGAAGCACTGGAGGCGTTGTGGATGGAGATGTTCTCTTGGTGAAGGGGCTGTTTCTGGGGGTTAGGCCCCTTTGGATCAGGAGGTGGAGGGTTCCGTTGGAGCGGCTCTTCTATGGTAGGAGGGAGTTGCCCTTGTTGCTGAGCGGGATCAGGAAGGACTTCTTGCTGGTCAGGGTTGGGCGCTCGGTTGGAGCCCCTAGATCTAACTTTGCGAGGCGGCATGGCAGGAGAAAACCTGTTCACCGGGAAGGGGAGAGGTCTCTATTCGTTTGTTTCCCACAGACGGCGCCAATCTGTTGCCGCTAAATTTGGTGTGGGGGCAAACAGATAGAACTTGTGGATTCTTGGGGAAACTGAATAGGAAAACCTGCGTACCTGTTCCGTCGGGCCTCGTTCGTCGTCCCTGCCGTGCACCTGCAAAAAGTGCGAGACACCGGGGTTGTTCCCGGCGACGCACCCTCCGACGCTCAAGTCAGTAATCTGGCAGACTATGAAAGAGCGTAAAAAACTGGTGAAAGATTGATTACCTCTCAATGGAGATGGATGGGGGGTATTTATAGGCGTCTCCGGGAACAGATTAGGAATGTAATCCCCGTGATCTGATATGGAATAATCTCCTTGTAAACAGATTAGGAATGTAATCTGATAAGGTATATTCCCCGTAATCAGATAAGGAATTTAATCCCCAAATCCCAGTGAAAAGGTAGATGTCCATCAGGGCCGTTGATCGTGTTTAATCCGGGATCCTGACTCTGTCTTGTTGGATTGGGTGCGCAGCGGGTTGAGATCCGCACCCTCTTGTTGGCGGATCCATTCGCGGATTATTGGGCCCTAGGAGGGCAGATCCAATATCCGTTTTGGTCCTTTTGTGGGTGAAATTACCGTTTTACCCTCAGGTCTCAAGATTCGTGCCTGATTTGGACGGTTCCGATTACACCCCATTTTTAGCCATATCAATTAGCTAAGAAACCGCCCCTCGATTTTTCCGACCACCTCAACAGGGTCGAGAAGTATATCCGGGCCGAGGAAGCTCTGCACCCCGAAGGCATTAAAGAAGTCACCGCCAAGGGGAAGCGAAAAGCGGACGACTCTGAGCCCGTCAAGAAGACCCTGAAGGATGCATCTGGTCAGAAGAGGCCACCTCCGGTCCCCCATTTTGAAAGATACACGCCACTAACCTAGAACGTGGCGGCCATCCTCTTAGAGATCGAGGGCAAAGGGATCGTCCGACGCCCTCCTCGACTGAGCAACAACAAAAAATGGGACCAGAGGTTGCACTGCTAGTTTCACCAAGACCACGAGCACGAAACAGACACCTGCCGCACCCTTAAAGATGAGATCAAAGCCCTCATCCAGATAGGGTACCTCAGGGAGTTCACTCGGACCAACCCAAGAGACCCGAGGGACCCGAGGAATCCGAGGCCTTTGCCTCCTCCTCAACGGTCAGTAAACAACCCGCGCAGGAACCTGAGCCCGGAGAAACTGGGGGGCCAGCCATTTTACACTGTGTCCATGGCAGGCCCATAGGGGGAATCCAACACTTCCCGAAAGGCCTTCTTGCAGGAAGTAAATTTGTTCCACGACCAACCACCTCCCAGGGTTAAGTAGAAACGATCTCCTTCTCAGAAGAAAACCTGGAGGGTGCTCCCATACTACGATGCCGTCGTCATCAGTCTTGGCATGGCAAACCACGAAGTTCGCTGAATTCTCGTGGACAACAAAAGCTCGGTCAACATCCTCTTATTAGAAGCTTTCGAAAATCTCAAGCTCCCCCGCAAAAAGTTAAAGCCGGTCGGGTACACCCTCCACGGGTTCTCTGGCATCCCCATCTAAATTGAAGGGATCCTCACACTTGATTTGACTGCCGGGACGACCCCGATTATGCGAACCAATTCAATGGACTTCATGGTGGTCAATGTCAAGATCACATATAATGTCATTCTCGGCCGACCGGGTCTTTGCTCGTTTCAGGCCGTCCCCTCTTCCTACTACCTGAAACTCAAATTCCCCACTGACCTCGGAGTCGGTGTTATCTGGGAAAACCAGGATTCTGTACGTTCGTGCTATATTACCACGGTAGGAGGCAGGGTATTCCCCCTTGATGCGGTAGAACTTCTGTTCGAAAGAAACCAGTTCAAGTTGGAGCCCGTGGACGAATTGGAAGAGGTCTCCTTCAAGGCGGAAGACAAATCTAAATGGTTTCGCGTGAACCGATCTCTGTCTCTAGACCTGAGGCCGACCCTCATCGAGTGTATTCGTCGAAATATCGGCTTCTTTGCCTGGATGCCGTCTGACATGCCCAGGATTTCTGAAGACCTCATCATGCACAAACTGAGCGTCCACCTGGGCTCCAAGCCGATCCAGCAAAAGCGACGTAAGTTCGCTCCCGAGAGGCAACAGGAAGTAAGAGGGGGTGGACAAACTTCTGTCCGCCCGGTTCGTACAAGAGGTCAGCTATCCCGAGTGGCTAGCTACCGTCGTGATGGTCAGGAAGGCAAGCGGTAAGTGGAGGATCTGTATAGATTTCATGGACCTCATTAAGGCATGCCCCAAAGATCTGTTCCCTCTCCTAAGCATCGACCCTCTGATCGACGGGACATAGGGTCATGAAATACTAACCTTCATGGATGCCTTTTCGGGCTATACCCAGATCAGGATGTTCCCTCCGGACATCACCAAGACAGCCTTCATAACCGAATAGGTTCTCAACTGCTACCAGGTCATGCCCTTCGAGCTAAAGAATGTCGGTGCCACCTATCAGAGGCTCGTCAATCGGGTGTTCAAAGAACAGATCGGTCAGAACATGGAGGTATACGTTAACGACATGCTCGTCAAGAGTCACCGATGGCAGGATCATGTGGCCAACCTCGAGGAAGCTTTTGGTGTCCTCCGATTCCACAACATGAGGATCAATCCCGCTAAGGGCGCCTTCGGTGTCTCCTCAGGAAAATTTTTCGGGTTTGTTGTGAGCCAGCGCGGAATAGAGGCAAACCCGGAACAGAGGTTTGCCCCGAGAAGATTCAGGCCATAATCTACATGGCCTCTCCAAGAAATGTAAAGGAAGTTCAACGGCTTACGGGACGAATAGCGGCCATCGGCCGCTTCCTCTCCAAGTTCGAAGAGAAGGCGCTCCCCTTTTTCAAGGCCCTACGATGGGCGAAAGGCTTCGAATGGGGGGACTCTCAACAGCAGACATTCGACCAGCTGAAAATTTACCTCACCAACCCCCCTCTCCTAAGCAAGCCCGAGCCAGGAGAATCATCTACCTCTAACTATCGACCTCGGAACACGTGCTCAGCGCCATGTTGGTCAAAGAAGAGGATGGGGTTCAAAAGCCACTCTACTACGTCAGCAAAGTCCTACTCACGGCCGAGACCCACTATGCAAAGATGGAAAAAGTTGCCTACGCTCTGGTCATGGCTGCGCAAAAACTCCGTCCGTACTTTCAAAGCTCACTCGATCCAGGTTCTCACGGACCAGCTGCTCAAGACAGTCTTCCACAAGCCGGAGAATTCTGGCCGCTTGATCAAGTGGTTGATTGAGCTAAGTCAATACGACATTAGCTACCAACCCAGGAAGACTAGGTCAGGCCCTTGCCGAATTCATCACGGAGTGCACCATTTCCGAACCTTCCGAACTTCAGGAAGGGGAACCAATTTGGGAGATTTATGTCGACGGCTCGTCCTGCGAGGTCAGAAGCGAATTGGGTGTCATACTCTGAGGTCCCGACCACTTTGTTCTCCCGTATTCCCTATGCCTAAACTTCACTGCCTCCAACAATGAAGTGGAATACGAGGCGATGATTGCAGGGCTCACATTAGCACATAAGGCGGGGGCAAGGCAAATTAGACCCTTCAGCGACTCCCAACTCGTGGTCAACTAGATCATCGGGAAGTATGAGGCTCGTGACACTCAGATGGTCCAATACTTGGCACTAGTCCAGCAAATCTTAACCGCCTTCGACTTCGACTCGGTAGAAAAGATCCCGAGAGAGCAGAACTCTCAAGCTGACTCTTTTTCTAAGCTCGCCTCATCATCCTTCGAAGGTCTCGACTGCACCGTCTTAATCGAAGTTCTCATGAAGCCTAGCATCGACATCCCCAAGGTCCTTTGCCTCGCTTTTGAGGCTCAATCGGACACTTGGATGGGTCCATCTGAAAGTTTCTGAAAGAGGGTGAACTTTTTGAGGATCGGGCTGAGGCGAGAAGGACCATAATCCATTCAGATATATTCACTATGATCGATGGGACACTCTTCAAACACTCAAACATGACGGTGGATGAAAGACCTTATCTTCGCTGTCTGGCCCCCGACGAGGCTAAATACGCACTGAAAGAACTACACGAGGGGATTGGAGGATGCCACATGAGGAGCAGGTCGCTCGCTAGAAAAGCCCTGAACCATGGCTATTACTGGCCGACCATGTTACAAGATGCCCAGGACCTCGTCAAAAGGTGCGTCCCTAGCCAGAAATTCTCCTCGGTAAAATGACTTCCTCAGGACAACCTCAAGTCGCTGGCCAGCCCGACCCCCTTTGCCATGTGGGGGATGGACTTGATTGGCCCCTTCCCAAAAGCAACAGGCCAAAGGCGATTCCTAATGGTAGCCATCGACAACTTCACTAAGTGGATCGAGGCCGAACCCCTGGCTACGATCACCGAGCATCAAACTCAATAATTTTTCTGAAAGCACATCATCTGTCGGTTCGGGATCCCACAGCTGCTCATCACCGATAACAAAACCTAATTTACAGGCAAGAACTTTCAGAAATTCTGCGAGGACATCGGCATCCAGCCACGCTTCTCCTCGATATCTCATCCCCAGTCAAACGGTTAGGCAGAAAATGCAAATCGCCAAATCCTTGACAGGATCAAGAAGCGATTGAATAATTCTCTCTAGGGACTATTGGTGGACGAGCTACCGAGCATCCTTTGGTCGCATTGAACAACGCAGAGAATCCCCACGGGCGAATCACCATTCAACCTGACCTACGGAACCGAGGCGGTCATTCCCTTAGAAATTGGGCTCCCATCGCCCAGGATCATAGGCTTCAACGAGGAGACAAACTCAACCGACCTCAGAGCAAATTTGGATCTGATTAACGAGCTTAGAGAAAAGCCTGCCGTCAGAAGAAGCATATACCAACAATGGATCAAGAGATTCTACAACAAAACGGTCCGTCCCACCAACATCAAGCAAGGCGACCTCGTGCGCAGGAAACTAGCTATATCCAACACCAACAAGAAGAGAAAGCTGGCCCCCAATTGGGAGGGCCTATATAAGGTCTCCAAAGTGGTATGCCTCGGCACTTACCGACTCGAAAACCTGGGGGGCAGGGTAGTGAAGAGGCCATTAAACATGGAGCACCCATCAAGTTCCTGAAGGGAGGACTAGAATTCTTTTGTAATCGAGCTTGGGTAACCGATCCTTTGTAATCGGTAGTACGTGCCACCCCTTTGGTGTAAACATAAACTAGTAGAAAGAATGAAGTGTAATCTTATTTCTGTCCCTTTTTTGTTCAAATTTATGTGTATTCTCACAAATCAAGGGGTGCTTGACACTCGCCATAGACTTCGAGTAAGGTACTAGCTTTCTCACAAGTTTGGATGCTCGATGCTCAGCAGTGACTTTGAGCAAAGCACTAGCTTTCTCACAAGCTTGGACGCTCGACACTTGGTAGTGACTTCGAGAAAGGCACTAGCTTTCTCAAAACCTTAGGCGCTCGACCATCTTCATTGACCTCGAGCAGGGCACTAGCTTTCTCACAAGCTTGGGGGGCTTGACACTGGACGCTCGACGCTCGGCATGTACCTCGAGCAAAGCACTCGCTTTCTCACAAGCTGAAGGTGCTCGATGCTCGGCATTGATTTCGAGCAAAGGCCTAGCTTTCTCACAAGCTTGGGCTCAACGCTCGGTATGTATTTCGAGCACAGCCCTAGCTTTCTCACAAGCTTTGGGGGCTCGACGCTCGGCATGTACTTCGAGCAAAGAATTAGCATTCTCACAAGCTGGAGGTGCTCAACGCTCAGCATGTACCTCAAGTAAAGCACTGGCTTTATCACAAGCTGGAGATGCTCGACTCTCGATATGTATTTCGAGCAAAGTCCTAGCTTTCTCACAAGCTTGGAGGCTCGACGCTCGATGCTCGGCATTGAATTCGAGTAAAGGCCTAGCTTTCTCACAAACTCGGTACTTGATGCTTGGTATGTATTTCGAGCACAACCCTAGCTTTCTCACAAGCTTTGGGACTCGACACTCGACGCTAGGCATGTACTTCAAGCAAAGCACTAGCTTTTTCACAAGCTGGAGATGCCTGACACTCAGCATGTACCTCGAGCAAAGCAATGGCTTTATCACAAGCTAGAGGTGTTCGACGCTCGGCATGTACTTCGAGAAAAGCCCTAGCTTTCTCACAAGACGGGGGGGCTCGACGCTCGGCATGTACCTCGAGCAAAATACTGGCTTTCTCACAAGATGGATGTGCTTGATGCTCGGCATTGACTTTGAGCAAAGGCCTAGCTTTCTCACAAGCTCGGGACTCGATGCTCGGTATGTATTTCGAGCACAGCCCTAGCTTTCTCACAAGCTTAGGGGCTCGACGCTCGATGCTCGGCATGTACTTCGAGCAAAGCACTAGCTTTCTTACAAGCTGGAGGTGCTCGATGCTCGACATGTACCTCAAGCAAAGCAGTGGCTTTCTCACAAGCTGGAGGTGCTCGACGCTCGGTATGTATTTCGAGCAAAGCCTTAGCTTTCTCAAAAGCTTGGGGGGCTCGACGCTCGATGCTCGGCATGTATTTAGAGAAAAGCCTTTGTTTTCTCATAAGCTTGGGGGGCTCGACGCTCGACACTCAACGCTCGGCATCTACCTCGGACAAAGCACTTGCTTTTTGACAAGCTGGAGGTGCTCGACGCTCGGCATTGACTTCAAGCAAAGGCCTAGATTTCTCACAAGCTCGGGGCTCGACGCTCGGTATGTATTTCGAGCACAGCGCTAGCTTTCTCACAGCTTGGGGCTTGATGCTCAATGCTCGATGCTCGACTCTCGACGCTCGGAATGTACTTCGAGCAAAGCACTAGCTTTCTCGCATACTAAAGGTGCTCGACGCTCGGCATTTACCTCGAGAAAAGCACTGGCTTTATCACAAGCTGGAGGTGCTCGACGCTCGATATGCATTTCGAGCTAAGTCCTTGCTTTCTCACAAGCTTGGGGGCTCGATGCTCGATGCTCGGTGCTCGGCATTGAATTCGAGCAAAGGCCTAGATTTCTCACAAGCTTAGAGCCCGATGCTCGGTATGTATTTCGAGCACAGCCCTAACTTTCTCACAAGCTTGGGGGCTCGACGCTCGACGCTTGACTATCGACGCTCAACTCTCGACGCTTGACATGTACTTCGAGCAAAGCACTAGCTTTCTCACAAGCTGGAGGTACACGATGCTCAGCATGTACCTCGAGCAAAGCACTGGCTTTATCACAAGCTGAAGGTGCTCGACGCTTGGTATGTATTTCAAGAAAATCCCTAGGTTTTTCACAAACTTGGGGGCTCGACGCTCGATGCTCGACATGGAATTCAAGCAAAGACCTAGCTTTCTTACAAGCTTGGAGGCTCGATGCTCGACCCTGGGATGTCGAGGGTCTGACTCTGTAAAGGTCAGCCTCGACGCTCAGTTTTCTTTGCTCTCGAAAGGATTTCCCATCCTACTACCGTAACTACTCCCTCTCGTGAACGACCTCGCTCTTCGCTCTATGCCTCGACTCTACTGTCGCTCGGCTCGGCGCCGACCCCAGTTACTTCTCAGAGACTCAATAATCCATCTTCATCAAATACTCCCCTCCGCTCTTCCCACTAAGATAAACTACTCCTCTACGGCTAGTTTACACAGCCCTCCACAAGTGGGGGGCTTATGATATGGTAAAATGACGTGGCCCCATCAGGGCCATCAGATCTCCTCAGATTTCGCTCCTCCATGATCATCTGGTTAAACAGGTCCAACGGGCTTCAGCCGGTTCAGGCCCACTGGCTAACAGGTCTGACCTGGCACATCAAGGTCTAAGACCCGTTAGCCCCTGCCTATAAATACCAGACCCCCTCCTTTCTCAAGGTAATAAACTTTTCCCCATCTGAATCCTAGCTACTGTTACTATTCTAGTAACTGACTAGATCGTAGGAGGGCCTGTCGTCGGTATCTCTCCCAGTGTTTCTAGGCATTGTGCAGGTATAAGGATCCGAGGCGAGCCGCTAAGATCCGAGCCGAGCCACGAAGATCCGGGCCGAGCACCCAGCCTCTATCTCTCTCCTGCTACTCTCGAGCCGAACGTACATCCCAAGGACCATATCAACGCCAGTGTCGTCCCTTCCGCTTCACAAATCACACATGTTTCCCCCACACCCAAAACTAAGCAGCAGCATGTAGCAAACTTCTTATTTGTGTGTTTTGCTGGAATCGCAGTGGCTGTACTTTATTAATTTTATCGCAGTTTTACTGTTTGTAAATCTCTATATTGTATGTCACTTTCCGTTATTTTATATATATATATATATATATATATATATATATATATATATATATATATATATATATATATATATATATATATAAATAAGTGCAAAATAGATGATTTACTCTTGTGATCTACATAATTTTTGAATAAGAATCAGTTGTAATCTCACTTAAATCGTCAATGAACAATGTCACAATCAATTTTTACGGAGTATTGATAATAAAGACGATAATTGCATGTACACTTTTTTTAAGAAAAAAGTGACATCGTCACCGCTTCATTAATAAAATTAACAAAACAAGTATTACAACTACTATATATCTATTTGTTCCTCAAACGGAACAACAGAAAACAATTACATTGCTAAGCATACAACATTAACTAGTCCCTCACCTAGCTAAATTTGTAGACGAAAGCATCTGCACCATGTTCTCCCACCTATCCCTAATAGATGGAATTTGAAATTCAAAATGTTAATATTCGAATTCCATTAGCCTTCCTCTCCACCCCAGTAACTCCCCCCCATTCCCCCAATCGTCCACCATGGTAACAACCACATCCACCATCTCTAGCCGGCATGCTTCTTTCTCTCCCTACGACGTTCTCGTCGCACCTCCAATCCAACCCCACCGCGACGCCATGTTTCGATTGTGACAAATCCAGCCCTCAACAGTAGCTATAGTTCCTACCCGAAAAACCAATTTTCTCGACGAGCTCCCCCGCCGATGAGCACCCTCGCCGTGATAGCACATTTTAGGGGATCCCACCATCTCGCCAGAAACTCCCCAAACATACTCCAAATTTCAAAAATCTTATTTGGAATTCAAAAGTAAACCAAAATCACTCACCCCACTCTCCACATATATTTTGAATTTCAAAAATATAAATTGAATTTCAAAAATTAATCAAGTCTCCCTATCCAAATAAGTTTTGGATTTCAAAATCTAAATTGAAAATCCCAGAACAGTCAAATCTCCCCCTCCTAACTTCTAAATAAAATTTTAATTTCAAACCCAATTTTGAAATACAAATGTCTAAATTCAACTCCTACCACTAACCTCCTACACTCCAAGTAATTTGAATATCAAACCCAAATTTGAAATTCAAAATACAACTTTCAACCCCTTCCCCTAAATCATCCCCGACCCGCTCCGACCACAATCGCCTGCCATCGTTGACCACCTCCACATCCTCCCCCTCCTCCATCGTTGACCTCGTTCTCCACTCCTACCCACTGAAGCTCCCACTGCCATCTGCCGCCTGGCCGTCACCGCCGCCAACAACCTTCGACATCGATGACGAAAATACCCCGACAGTAGCCACTCCCATGCGAACTAGCAACCCTCATCGTCAACGACCAACCACATCCAAACCCCTCTGCCGCCTGGCAATCACCCCTGCCAACCCCTCAGAGAGAAAATCCCGCCACCAAGGAGAACACCCACCCTCAAATGCCAGAACCCCTCCAACCATCGCCAGCACCTCCAAACCCCAAGGCTAGCAAATTGCACCGCCGAGGAGAACACCCACCCTCGAATACCAGAGCCCCATCAACCTTCACCAGCAACTCCAAACCCGAAGGCAACCAAATCCCACTGTCGACAACTATCAAAGCCGCCTCGACGCCACCTCCACTTCTTCTAGCGATGCAACACCCACCGACGAACGCCAACCACTTGATGTCGCTATTCCTCACCGCGTCGACCACCTCTAAAAACCTACTATCACCAAACCCTAGTCAGACACTCCGACTACATCTACACCACACCGACGGCTGTGTTGTGTGTGTGTGTGTGTGTGTAAGGGGGGGGAGGAGGAGTAGATATAGCGAGGGAGTCCTCCCCCTCCCCAATCGGCGATTCTCTTGGGTTTTTTTTGTTTTTGGAGTTTTTTTTAGATTTTCTAGAGATGGAAACTCTTTTTATATGAATAATTGCTTGTACACTTTGTAAGTCTAGCGTCTAGGGAACAAAAATTTTAACTTGGTAGCTAATTATCAATATATTTAATTTTTAAAAATCAAAATCAATACGTATATTCTTTCACTTCTATTCCTATTAATTTCATCATCTATATAATAAAACACAAAGAAAGCTATCAAATGGCTCTCATTCAATATGGTTGAAATAAGTGGTTCAGATCTAACCTCACAAAACATATTTTTCCGTCCAAAAGTTTCCTTCCAAAACTCAAATTCAAATCCCCAAAACAACTCATTTATTTATAAACTCATTTATTTATTTATTTATTTATTTATTTATTTCTCTCTCTCTCTCTCTCTCTCTCTCTCTCTCTCTCTCTCTCTTTACTCAGAAATTTATATTTTCAGATTTCAGGTTTGTAAATTTTCATATTTTTTATGCAATTTTTTATTGCTCATGTTACTTTGAAAATGGCAAATATCTCATCAACAGTTAAATTTCATTATTTTCCACACTCAAAGTTCTAAGAAGTTGGATTTTATACCATCATTTATAATTATTTTTCAACATATACTAATGCAAACAAGGACTTTATTTACAACTAATTATTGTTTTACTATTTAAACTTGAGTTACATAATTATTGTTTTACTGTTTACAAGACTTTTATATGTTGTATCGTTCCGAAGACACGTGTCCACGGGCAAATCTAGTATATGGACAAATGCTTAGACATATATTTAGTTGATGGTAAATTAGAAAAAGATAAGTTGCAAACTGAATGAATATGTGTCACCATTACTTTACATAGAATTTATGACCTACTATATATTTAGAATGCAATGGCATATAATACTCAAATATGTGTTTATAGAAGAGTGAGTGAGGTGCATGTCTATTTTTACTATTTTTAAAAATAGAAGGCGACCCAATTAACTTACATTTAAAAGTGTCTATGCTTTACATGCATGACGTTGGAAAAAGAAAAGAAACGTAAGAGAAGGAATAGTAGGCCGCGGAGGCGCAGATAGAATGATTATTATGTGTTTAAATTTAGGGAAACTGAAAGCATGGCAAGTAGCAGAGATATTTCGAAAATTCAAATGAGTTAAGAAGCCATTGATATAAAATCTAAATTTTAAATTAAAAAAATCAGAAATAAAAAGTTGTATATGATTATTTTAAAGTAAAAAAGCAGACATGAAAGTACTGAAAATGGTGGAAGTTATTAAAACAAAGTTTAGTGATGATAATAAGATTCATGATAAGTAGTTAATTTGGAGTAATGTTTTATCCACTACCAATTTCACTACTGATATGGGTAAGTGACATGGCCGCATCTGGACCACCAGATCTCCTCAGACTTCACTCTCTTATAATCATCAAGTCAAACGAATCAAATGGGCTTCGGCCCATTCAGGTCCACAGGCAAACGGGTCCGACCCGGTCCGTTAGGGTCTCAAACCCGTTTACCCCTGCCTATAAATATCAGACCCCCTCCTTACTTCTGAAGGTAATAATTTTTTTCCCACCTGAACCCTAGCTACTGTTGCTTTCTCAGTGACTAACTAGATCGTCGGAGGGCATGTCGCCGGGACTTCTCCTGGTGTTTCTAGGCAGTGTGCAGGTACAAAAGACCGAGCCGAGCCTCAAAGATCCGAGCTGAGCTACTGGATTCGAGCCGAGCACCCGGCCTCCACCTCTCTCCTGCTACTCCCGAGTCGGTCCTACGACCTAGGATCGGATCAACGCCAGTACCACATCTTCCGTTACACAAATTACAAGAACTCGCACCTGTTGCCCCCACACCCCAAAAACAAACAGCATCAGGTTGACGCCGTCTGTGGGAACCTCAGGTACTGCCGCTAGTCCGAGCCCAACCAGGAACGTCCCCTCAAGTCTGAGCTCTTCCATGGCTCCCAAAGCCAGAAGGGTCGTCACCTCGGCACGACACCCAGACCTTCCACATCACAGCCACGTGGAAGCCCAGGTTTCCAACAACCCCGGGTCAACGACGCGGCCGGACACAGCCCGAGTGCTTCTCACTCAAACGCAACTGATTTACGACGAGTCATCCTGGATCGGCAGGCCATTCGAACTAGGGGAGCGGCCGCTTCCAACTCGGTCTCGAACCATCGCAGACGGCCGTCCATAGAGCACGATCCGGGACATAGCCACACGTCGCGTGAGCCTCCGCCCCCGCAGGACCCAGTGGGGCAAGCCCCAGTCACAAAGGCCGAGTTCCAAAACTTTCGGGATGAGGTCCTCCAAGCAATCTGAGGCGGCCATGGAACCGAGGTCCGCAACAACTCCGACCCTCGGTTAGGAGAAAGGGGCGGCGAATCCTACGAATCGGCTCGTCCCATGGAACAAGAGGATGCCGTCCTATGGCGCTTACGGGAGATGAAGAACCGCCTCGCCCAAATCTTGGATGCCGTCCCCAAATCTTGGAAGCCGAGATCCCCCAAAATTTCAGGCCTCCCCAATTCAAGACATACAACGGCGAGGGTGATCCCGATGATCACATGGAGGGGTTTAAGACCCTCATGATGATTCACAGCGCTGTGGATCCCCTCCTATGCCGCGCCTTCCTTGCCACTCTTCGCGGTCCAGCTCGAGAATGGTTCTCAAAGCTCACTCCCGGATCAGTTTTCTCGTTCGACCAGTTGGAAGAAAACTTCCTAGCCCACTTCGTGACTAGACGAAAGGTCGAGAAGACGAGCGCGTCCCTTCTGGACCTCAGGCAAAACGAAAGGGAGTAACTCCGCGATTTTGTTCGGAGGTTCACCGCCAAGGTGAGATCGGTCTCCTCTCTAGACGCGAGCGTCACTTCGGCGACTTTCCGACACAACATTTAAAACAGTCAGCTGAAGGCTTCATTAGCCAGAAAACCACCAGTCGACTTTCCCGGCCTGCTCAACTGGGTCGAGAAGTACATTTGAGCGGAAGAGGCCCTAAATCCGGAGGGCACCAAAGAAGCCACTGCCAAGGGGAAGTGGAAGGCCGACAACGTCGAACCCATCAATAAAACCATAAAAGAGACGGTCAGTCTCAAAAGAGTTCCTCCGATCTCCCGATTTGAGAGTTATACGTCGTTGACCCAGAACGTCTTAGCAATCCTGATGGAGATCGAGGAAAAAAGGTTTTTCCGACTCCCTCCTCGACAGAGCAACAACAGGAAGAGGGACCAAAGATTCTACTGCCGCTTCTACTGAGACAATGGGCACGAAACGGACAACTATCTGGCCTTAAAGACAAAATCGAGGCCCTCATCCAGCGAGGGTACTTGAGAGAGTTCACTCGGGATAATCCACGAGACCGAAAGGACCCGAGGAATTTAAGGCCTTCGCCTCCTCCTCGAACGATCGACAGGCAGCCAGAGTGGGACGCCGAGCTCAAAGAGACCGGAGGGCAGGCCATACTACACTGCGTCCATGGTGGACCCATGGGGGGGGGGAATCTAATACCTCCCGTAAGGCTTTCGTCCGAGAATTTAACTCCGTTCGGGACCATCCAGCCCCCAGATTCAACAACGACCGGTATCCTTTTCCGTAGAGAACCTGGAGGGAGTCTAGCTCCTACACTGTGACACCCTAGACATCAGCCTCGTCATGGCAAATTTCGAAGTCCGCCAAATTCTCGTGGACAACGGGAGCTCAGTCAACATCCTCTTCTTAGAAGCATTTGAGAACCTCAAGCTCCCCCGAGATAAGCAAAAGCCAGCCGGGTACACCCTACATGGGTTCTCGGGCATCCCAGTACAGATTGAAGGGATCGTAATGATGGATGTAACAGCCGGCACAACCCCCATGACACGGACCGAATCAATGGACTTTATGGTGTTCAATGTCAAGGCGGCATACAATGCCATCCTTGGCCAACCCGGCCTCTACTCATTCCAGGCCATACCCCGGCCTACCACTTGAAGCTGAAATTCTCCACTGACCTCGGAGTCGGCATTGTTAGAGGAAATCAAGAGACTGCATGTTCGTGCTACATGACTGCGGTCGGAGGCGGGGTATTCCCACTCAACGTAGTCGAGCTTCCACCTGAAAGAAGCCAGCTCGAGTCAAAACTCGCGGACGAATTGGAGGAGGTCTCATTCGAGGTGGAAGACAAATCCAAGTGGTTTCTTGTGAGTCACACCTTTCCCCCCGACCTGAAGCCATGACTGATTGATTGTGTTCGCCGCAATATCGACCTCTTCACTTGGACCCCGTCCGACATGTCCGGGATTTCCGAGGATCTAATCATGCACAGGCTGAGCGTCGCCTCGGGCTACAAGCCGATCCATCAGAAGCTGCCCAAGTTCACCCCAGAGAAGCAACAAGTAGTAAAAGCAGAGGTGGACAAACTTTTGTCCGCCCGGTTCATTCAGGAGGTCAGCTACCCCGAGTGGCTGGCTAACGTCATGATGGTTAAGAAGGCTAGCGGGAGCTGGAGGATCTGCATAGACTTCACGGATCTCAACAGGGTGTGCCCCAAAGATCCTTTCCCCCTCCCGAGCATCGATGCTCTGATCGACGCAATGTCGGGTCACGAGCTCCTAACCTTCATGGACACCTTTTCAGGCTACAATCAGATTCGGATGTTCCCTCCGGACATCACCAAAATATCCTTCGTCACCGACCAGGATCTCTACAGCTACCGGGTCATGCCCTTCGGGCTCAAAAATGCCGGGGCCACCTACCAGTGACTTGTCAACCGAGTCTTCAAAAATCAGATCAGTTGTAACATGGAGGTATACGTTGAAGACATGCTCGTCAAGAGCCGACGGAGGCAGGATCATGTCGCCAACCTTGAGGAAGCCTTTGGCATCCTTCGGTCCCACAACATGAGGCTCAACCCCACCAAGTGTGCCTTCGGCATCTCCTCGG
Source organism: Hemerocallis citrina (assembly GCA_017893485.1). NCBI lineage: Eukaryota > Viridiplantae > Streptophyta > Magnoliopsida > Asparagales > Asphodelaceae > Hemerocallis > Hemerocallis citrina. Next base: position 435,087,125 of record CM030358.1, on the reverse strand, counting down.
GGTTGTGCCCTCCGGGCTAAGTACGCTCTGAAGGAATTACATGAAGGAATCGGGGGGTGTCACATGGGGAGCAGGTCGCTCGCAAGAAAAGCCCAAAACCATGGGTACTATTGGCCGACCATGTTACAAGACGACCAAGACCTCATCAATAGATGCGGCCCTTGCCAAAGATTCTCCTCGGTGAAGAGGCTTCTACAAGCGAACCTCCGCTCCCTGGCGAGTCCGACCCCATTCGCTATGTGGGGGATGAATTTGGTCGGCCATTTTCCAAAAGCAACGGGCCAAAGGAAGTTCCTCGTGGTGGCCATCGACTACTTTATCAAATGGATCGAGGCAGAGCCCTGGGCCATGATCACCGAGCACCAAACCCAGCAATTCTTCTGCAAGAACATCATCTGCCGGTTCGGGATCGCCCACGTACTCATCACAAACAAGGGGACCCAATTCGCAGGCCAGAACTTTCGGAAGTTCTGCGAAGACATCAGCGTCAAGCAGCGCTTCTCATCGATATGTCACCCCCAGTCAAATGACCAGGCCGAGAACGTGAACTGTCAAATCCTTGATTGCCTGAAGAAGCGGTTGGATAATTCATCAAAGGGTCTGTGGGTCGACAAGTTGCCAAGCATACTCTGGGCGCACCGGACGATGAAGAGATTCCCCATCGGCAAGTCACCTTTCAACCTAACCTACGGCACAGAGGCGGTTATCCCCCTAGAGATCGGGCTCCCTTCGCCCAGTATCATGGCCTTCGACGAGGAGAACAACTCAACCGGCCTCAGAGCCAACTTGGATCTAATGGACGAGGTCAGGGAAAAATCTGCCATCAGAAGAAGCATATACCAACAACGGATCAAAATGTTTTACAACAACAAGGTCCACCCCACCAACATCAAGCTTGGTGACATCGTGCTCCGGAAGCTAGCGGTATCCGACCCCGGTAAAAAGAGAAAATTGGCCCCTAATTGGGATGGTCCGTATAAGGTCTCCAAAGTGGTATGTCCTGGAACGTACCGACTCACGGACCTGAGGGGCAGGATCATTAAGAGGCCCTGGAATGCGGAACACCTCATCAAGTTCCTCGAAGGGGACGACTAAAATCCTTGTATAACAAAAACTCATGTAATCGGCACCATGTGCCCCGCTTTTTTTTGTGTAAATAAAAAGTGTAACTCTGTTTCATTCCTTTCTTGTTCTAATTTTGTGCAAGGAAACTCGGCACCTCCAGCGCGACTTTCGGCATTGACCTCGAGCCATACTCTAGCTTTTTCAGTAAGCTTTACGGGCTAGGCGCTCGGCCATGATCCCGAACCACACCTTAACACTTTTTCAAGAGCACAGGAGCTCGACTTTCGGCATTAAACTCGAGCCATACCCTAGCTTTCTCAAGCTTTATGAGCTAGGCGCTCGGCAATGATCCCGAACCACACCCTAACTCTTTTACAAAAGCACAGGAGCTCAAATTTCAGCATTGACCTCGAGCCATATCCTAGCTTTCTCAAGCTTTATGGGCTAGGTGCTAGGCAATGATCCCGAACCACACCCTAACTCTTTTACAGAGCATAGGAGCTCGACTTTCGGTATTGACCTCGAGCCATACCCTAGCTTTCTAAAGCTCTATGGGGAAGGCGCTCGGCAATGATCCCGAACCACACCCTAACTCTTTTACAGAGCACAGGAGCTCGACTTTCGGCATTTGACCTCGAGCCTACCTTAACTCTTTTATAGAGCATAGGAGCTCGACTTTCGGCATTGACCTCGAGCCATACCCTAGCTTTCTCAAGCTTTACGGGCTAGGCACTCGGCAATGATCCCGAACCATATCCTAACTCTTTTTACAGAGCACAGAAGCTCGACATTTGGCATTGATCTCGAGCCATACCCTAGCTTTCTCAAGATTTTGGGTTAGGCGCTCGGCAATGACCCCGAACCACACCCTAACTCTTTTTACAAAGCACAAGAGCTCGACATTCGGCATTGACCTCGAGCCATACCCTAGCTTTCTCAAGCTTTTGGGCTAAGCACTTGACAATGAACCCGAACCACATCCTAACTCTTTTTACGGAGCACGAGAGCTCGACATTAGGCATTGACCTTGAGCCATACCCTAGCTTTCTCAAGCTTGGGTTAGGCGCTCGGCAATGACCCCGAACCACATCCTAACTCTTTTTATAAAGCACAGGAGCTCGACATTCGGCATTGAACTCGATCGATACCCTAGCTTTCTCAAGCTTTTGGGCTAGGCGCTCGGCAATGACCCCGAACCACATCCTAACTCTTTTTACAGAGCACAGGAGCTCAACATTCGACATCGACCTCGAGCCATACCCTAGCTTTCTAAAGCTTGGGTTAGGCATTCAGCAATGAACCCGAACCACATCCTAACTCTTTTTACAGAGCACAGGAGCTCGACATTCGGCATTGACCACGAGCCATACCCTAGCTTTCTCAAGCTTTTGGGTTAGGTGCTCGGCAATGACCCCGAACCACACCCTAACTCTTTTTACAGAGCACAGGAGCTCGACATTCGACATTGACCTCGAGCCATATCCTAGCTTTCTCAAGCTTGGGTTAGGCACTCGGCAATGACCCCAAACCATATCCTAACTCCTTTACAGAGCACAGGAGCTCGACATTCGGCATTGACCTCGAGCCATACCCTAGCTTTCTCAAGTTTTTGGGTTAGGCGCTCGGCAATGACCCTGAACCACACCCTAACTCTTTTTACAGAGCACAGGAGCTCGATACTTGGCTTGCACTGCGCACAGCATCCTAATCTCTCTTACAAAATAGAGAGGGACGGAAAAATCAATTTTTATTCATCACAAACGCCTTGAACGGCCACAGTACAAGAAAAGTTATTACAAAGCTTCCACAAACCTCAACCTAAGTGTTTCCCTTGGGGCTTTTTTGGCCAACACGGGCCATGTCGAGCCCCACCAAGTGGGAACATCCTTTGATGTGCTCGTCTAGCACCACCGGCACCGCTGGTGTAGACGTCCCGGTAACGGAGCTCTGCGCATCAGCGGGCCTCGCCATCTTCCGATAGAGGGTCGGCGAGGAACCCAAAATAGAGGGGTCTCCTCCCCGAAGATGGCCAAACCGAGACCGACCAGTGCCTAGCATAACTTTCAACCTCTGAATCTCCAACTCCTTTTCAACCACCACCTTCTTGTGAGGACGGGGGGATATGTAGAATATGCCCTCCATATCTCCGAGCGAGCTCACCCCTAGGACAGCTCAGAAGTACTTCAACTTCAGCGAGAACTTTTTCTCTTCGTATTTTAGAATGAAGCAGACCAGCTGCTTCCACGAATTAGGGCCGTATTGCATTGGGCATAGCTCCCCTCACATGAACACCCTCTTGATGAACGGGTGCAGCGGCAACCTTAGTCCCAAGATTAAGGCATCCTCGGGAAACATGCAGAAGCCGGGAGCCAACTCGGTGATGGAACAGAGACCAGGGCTCAGAACCATCAGTTTGTACTCCCGAGGAATGAAGTAGCTGGCCCTTATTATGGACAGATAATCGGCCTTCAGTGCACACTGGATGTTGTCCATCCATATCTGGGCTGGCTAGATGAAGGCACCTCCACGTTGAATTGGACCAAGTCTTCCACGTCGCCAGGATACATCCTAGCTTCTTATAGTAGGGGACGTCGAGCCCATGCTTTGGTTCGAACTCATCTGGTGTTCTCGGACTATCTGGGAGGAGAGGTTCATCCACCCCCATGACATCGGCCCACTCCGCCTCCATCAAGTAACCTCGAGCCATCCCCTAGATTTTATAGTAAGCTTGGGGGTTCGACGGTCGGTAGCAATCCCAAGCCATCCCCTAGCTTTTACAGCAAGCTGGGGGCTCAACGCTCGGTAGTAACCTCGATCCATCCCCTAGCTTTTATAGCAAGCTTGGGGGCTCGACGGTCAGTAGCGATCCCGAGCTATCCCCTAGATTTTACAGCAAGCTGGGAGGCTCGACGCTCGGCAATAACCTCGAGCCATCCCCTAGCTTTTATAGTAAGCTTGGGGAATTGGCGGTCAGTTGAAATCCCGAGCCATCCCCTAGCTTTTACAGCAAGCTGGGAGGCTCGACGCTCGGCGGTGATCTCGAGCCATCCCCTAGCTTTTACAGCAAGCTTGGGGGCTCGATGGTCGATAGCAATTCCGAGCCATCCCCTAGCTTTTACAGCAAGCTAAGAGGCTTGATGCTCGGCAGTGACCTCGAGCCATCCCCTAGCTTTTACAGTAAGTTTGGGGACTGGACGGTCAGTAGACATTCCCGAGCCATCCCCTAAATTTTACATCAAGCTGGGATGCTCGACGGTCGGCAGTGACCTCAAGCCATCCCCTAGCTTTTACAGCAAGTTTGGGGGCTCGAAGGTCGATAGAGATCCCGATTCATCCCTTAGATTTTACAGCAAGCTGGGGGCTCGACGCTCGGTAGTGACCTTGAGCCATCTTCTAGATTTTACAGCAAGCTTGGGGGCTCAATGGTCGGCAGCGATCCCGAGCCATCCCCTAGGTTTTACAGCAAGCTGGGGGGCTCGACGTTCGGTAGTGACCTCGAGCCATCACCTAGTTTTTACAGCAAGCTTAGGGGCTCGAAGTTCGGTAGCAATCCCAAGCGATCCCCATAGCTTTTACAGCAAACTTTGGGGCTTGACACTCGGCAGTGACCTCGAGCCACCCCCTACCTTTTATAGCAAGCTTGGGGACTCGAAGGTCTGTAGCGATCCCGAGCCATCCCCTAGCTTTTATAGCAAGCTGGGGGCTCGATGCTAGGTAGTGAATTCGAGCCATCCCCTAGAATTTATAGCAAGCTTAGGGCCTCGACGGTCGGTGATGATACCGAGCCATCCCCTATATTTTACAGCAAGATGAGAGGCTCGACGCTCGACAGTGACCTCGAGCCATCTGCAAGTTTTTACAGTAGGCTTAAGGGCTCGACGATCGGTAGCGATCCCGAGCCATCCCATAACTTTTACAGCAAGCTGGAAGGCTCGATGCTCGACCGTAACCTCAAGCCATCTCCTAGCTTTTACAGCAAGCTTGGGGTCTCGACGGTCGGTAGCAATCCCGAGCCTTCCCCTAACTTTTACAGCAAGCTGGGAGGCTCGACCCTTGGCAGTGACTTCGAGCCAATCCCTAGCTTTTACAGCAAGCTTGGGGGCTCGACGGTCGGTAGAGATCCCAAGCCATCCCCTATCTTTTACAGCAAGCTAGGAGGATCGATGCTCGGCAGTAACCTCAATCCATCCCCTAGCTTTTACAGCAAGCTTAAGGGCTCGACGGTCGGTAGCAATCCCGAGCCATCCCCTAGCTTTTACAGCAAGCTGAGCGGCTCGACGCTCGGTGGTGTCTTCGAGCCATCTCCTAGCTTTTACAGCAAGCTTGGGGGCTCAACAATCGGTAGAAATTTCGAGCCATTCCCTTGCTTTTATAGCAAGCTAGGAGGCTCGATGCTCGGCAGTGACCTCGAGCCATTTCCTATCTTTTACAGCAAGCTTGGGGGTCAACGGTCGGTAGAAATTCCAAGCCATCCCTTAGCTTTTACACCAAGCTGGGCGGCTCGATGGTCGGCAGTGACTTCGAGCCATCCCCTAGGTTTTATAGCAAGCTTGGAGGCTCAAAGGTCGGTAGAAATCCCGATTCATTCCCTAGCTTTTACAGCAAGCTGGGAGGTTCAACGCTCGGCAGTGACCTCGAGCACGTAACATTGGCCCAGCGAATGATTTTCATCATCCATAAGCTGTTCATGAATTCTTTACAACATATCACAATAAAATCAGAGTCGGAAGCCAGAAAAAGTCAACCACATGCACATATGAACCAAATACCAACAAGAATACTTGAAATAAAATATATTAATCTCAAATAGTCATGATCTGAAATACACAATTAATCCCGGGTCACATTGCCCAAATAAAAAATAAATCCAAGTACATGAATACGTTATTATTCAAAATAAGCAACAAGAATAATAACAGCAAAATTCCAGCATCTAGTACATCATGTCACCAATCCCATCTGGAACCTGTCCTCCAAAATCTGCAATACAACGAATGCAGAAAAGGGGAAAAGAGAAAACACAAGTACCCGTCAATTGCAAGTTGCGGGTCACAAATAAAGTAGGATACAAGCACATGGAATGGAGAAAACTAATTAGCATGTGGTATAGGTATAATGTCAGCCTAGACAACTAGCATGGTAAAAGTGTCAAGTGTACATGGCATAACTCAAGTGTCAAGTAAACAAGTATCTTATAAACATGCATCAAGTGTCAAGTGTCGTGTAATCATGTATCAAGTATCATGTTTCAAGTATCAGGTATCATGTAGTCAAGTATCAAGCATGCACGTATCATGTCAAGTATCTTATTCAAGTATCATGTTCGAGTATTAAGTTCAAGTCTTATGTGATTACTATCTAGGTAGCACGACATGCCGCCCACACCACATGGTTTCTACAACACAACAGTTTCACTTTAGATTTCATAGTGGACCATAGAGGGCAGTATACTCAGGTACAGAAAATAGGAAACAGGTTCATGAATCAAAACAGGTACACGAATCATCCGATTCATGCATCAACGGGTTCGTGAATCAACAGGTACACGACCAACAGGTACGTGCATCAACAAGTAACAGGTACACGACCAACAGGTACGTTCATCAACAGGTAACATGTACATAAATCAACAAATCCATGCATCAAAATGGGAAACACGGGCCCCCTTCCGAGTACACATTTCTGAATTATCCACTATTCGATCTTTCCCTTAAACCCCGGCTTAGTTGCTTTTATTATTAATGTCCAACAAGCATGAATACATGCAAAATAGTGTCAAATAAACATGATAGGATTAGGTTTAGGTTCAGGTAAACAAATCAGCATGCATGGGTGATATACATTCACATATACGAGCAAAATAGTCTATGGTCATAATCAGGGCAGCAAGACCAATCAGTGCTAAAACAGAGATTCTAAGAGCTAAAGTCATGCAAAGCAAGATCCGCCGAAGGATCTGAAAACTAGACATCCACACGCATCCAATGAGTATAATAAAGTCATATACTAGTTCACAACATCTCAACTCAAAACTGATTTGAATGCGGATTTCATATTCAGTCAGAAAACAGGGGAACAACTTCAAAAGCATAAAAACAGCGTGAAAACACATCAAATAATTCAACGAAAAATCTGGGGTAATCCCCTATAAGTATAGACTCAAAATAACAAGTTTCATAATAAGCCATCAAAAATAAGAAGCAACACGAAAATATAGTTTTACGAATCTGGAATTTCTCAACACTGCTGTATGAAAACAAGGATATCTCGCAATCAGTGAATCGAAATACAAATCCGCCAAAACGAAGTGAAAATAGATAGATTTTCCTAACTTTCATATGTCACAAATAATTTTCATAAAGCATAAGGAAGTAGAGTGAAAACTGGGTTCTATAGTGAACAGCACGCAATTTACAGCACAAGGTGAATTTAGAAAAGAACATGAAACACTACATATAACTCATCTTTAAAATACACCAAAAATCTGGATAGACCCTAGTATCATAAGGAAACACTGAGCAAAATATTATCAGATATTATGTATAGATTAGTTCTTGAAAATAATTTGTTAACAAAATTTACACAAAACAGAATCTGGAATCTATCGACATGTCTATACCAAAACCATCATAACTCAGTCATACGAAATTCAAATCAAATAAAACCAGTGGGGTTTGGAAATAAACACAATTATCTACAATTCACTTTTAATTTTGAAGTTGAGATTCGAACTGTAGCATATGTGAAAACAGCAAACAACACAGAACAGACCGCAAGCACAGATTTCACACATTTTCTTAAAAACGTCATACTTTCATAATATTGAACCAAACTCAACCAAATTTGAAATACAACCTACCAAATATCTAAAAATCATGTTTTAGGGGTTTTAACATGTCCAAACCTATTGTTTTTCACATGGGCAATCAATCAAACACATAGTATGCAATTTATCACATACAAGAACAAAATTATGTTTTGGGTAAACCTAGGTTATCATCCTATCAAGTTTCATGTTCTAAGTCATCTATGGCCAAATTTATCACAATAGAGACAAACCCATCAAGAAAAATACAATTTTTTGGTTGTTTCTAGACCCAACTACTCTAGGTGTGAACTTTTTGATTTGTATCAACCTAATGAATTTTTGTACAAGTTACTTACCTCTTAATGAAGATGAATGCGAAGAAATTTTTCCTAGCAACAAAATCCACGAGCGAAATCCTTTCAAGCAAGAATCCAAGCGAACCCACGAACAAAAATGCCTACACGAACAATCTCCTTGATGCCACGAACGAAGGGGCGAATACCCACTTCAAGGAACACAAAGATGAGGGTTTTTGTGATGATTTGTTGATGGTGGTGTTGTTCTTAGTTGCTGGCCACAAGGGAGGAGCAAGGGATGTAGGGTTTTGATGTATGGATGGATGGTTTGTATGGTGGATTATGTATGGCCGGTTGATGGATGGATGGAGGGGAGTGGGGCTCGGTTTTGGGAGGACAATATGCAGGCCGGGATTGATTTGGAGAGGGAACAAAAAGGAGACCGGGATTAAGGAGAGGAAAAGAGAGAAAAATGATTAGGGTTAGGGTTAAGGGGATTAGTGATTATATATATGGATTTAATTGTGGGTTAATGGGTTGTGGGTATGAATATATAGTAATAGGTACACAAATGGGTAATGGGTATTGGGTAGATTTCTATTGGGAATACAATATATAGTGAATTCTATGGCTCCTAAAAATCTCCTTAAGGGTCAAAAATAATAATTTGGGTAAATTACCACCAAAAATCCATCACATCACCAAAATGATTAATAATAATGAACGAGACCAAGAAAATGAGAAAAAGGACTCAAAATAGCGAAAATGAACAAAACGGCGAATAAACGACACTAGGAGATCAAATGAAAAGAAAAAGAAAATATATTGAAATTAAATCCAATATACGGTTTAGAAAAATACAAGAGATATAAAAATATACAAAAATGAAAAGTACACTTCAAAATACATAAAATGAAAAATAGGAGTTACAATCCTATCCACCTTACAACAAAATTTCGTCCTCGAAATTTGCTTAGGCGGTACTTAGGACAAGGTAAAAGCAAACTGGGGGAAGGGTAACAAAACAAAGATTAAAGGCAAAGAAACAAATGGTGGCCACACCAGAAAAAGAAAGGAGATGGATAACAATGAGGTCAAAAGGAATGCCAAAAAAAGAAAGAAAGAGAACAAACAGTATCAAAAGGAGAGAATTAGTTCAAGATAACCATGCAAGATAGGGAGTAGGCAGAGCTGAAATCAAAGAGAGAAAAGACAGAAAAAAATTGAATCAACCAATAAGTCAACAGATGAGAACAATTGCAAGAAATAGGGGGAAGCAAACAATACAAGAAGAAGAAGTAACAAGAGGATCCTGGGACCTGTGGGTTATGGGCCCACCACGCTTTCGCTGCGCCATTCTGATCGAGAATACTCTGCCAATAGCATCCAACGATGCCAACTGACGGACCAAGCAGAAAATAGCAAAAGAATAGATGGCACCAAAATCAAGGAATATGGGTACGAAAAGAAATGAATTCATACCCAACAAGAAATCAATCAAAGGGGATGGCAGTGACCTCGAGCCATCCCCTAGCTTTTACAGCAAGCTTGGGGGCTCGACAGTCGGTAGCAATCCCGAGCCATCCCTTAGCTTTTACAGTAAGCTGGGATGCTCGACTGTCGGCAGTGACCTCGAGCCATCTCCTATCTTTTACAGCAAGCTTGGGGGCTCGAAGGTCGGTAAAGATCCTGATTCATTCCCTATCTTTTACAGCAAACTGGGGGCTTGACACTCGGCAGTGACCTCGATCCATCCCCTAGACTTTACAGCAAGCTTAGGGGCTCGACGGTCGGTAGCGATCCGGAGTCATCCCCTAGCCTTTACAACAAGCTATGGGGCTCGACACTCGGCATTGACCTTGAGCCATCTCCTAGATTTTACACCAAGCTTAAGGGCTCGACGGTCGGTAGCAATCCCAAGCCATCCCCATAGCTTTTACAGCAACCTATGGGGCTCGACACTCGGCAGTGACCTCGAGCCACCCCCCACCTTCTACAGCAAGCATGGGGACTCGACGGTCGATAGCGATCCCAAGCTATCCCCTAGCTTTTGTAGCAAGCTGGGAGGCTCGACGCTCGGCAGTGAACTCGAGCCATCCCTTACCGTTTACAGCAAGCTTGGGGGCTCGACGGTCGGTAGCGATGCCGAGCCATCCCCTAGATTTTACAACAAGCTCGGGGACTCGACGCTCGGCAATGATCTCGAGCCATCCTCTAGCTTTTACAGTAGGCTTAGGGGCTCAATGCTCAGTAGCGATCCCGAGCCATCCCATCGCTTTTACAGCAAGTTGGGATGCTCGATGCTCGACAGTGACCTCGAGCCATCCCCTAGCTTTTACAGCAAGTTTGGGGATCAACGGTCAATAGCAATCCCGAGCCATCCCCTAGCTTTTATAGCAAGCTTGGGGGCTCGACACTCGGCAGTAACCTCGAGCCATCCCCTAACTTTTATAGCAAGCTTAGGGGTTCGATGGTCGGTAGGGATCCCGAGCCATCCCCTAGCTTTTACAGCAAGCTGGGAGGCTCGACGCTCGGCGGTGACCTCGAGCCATCCCCTAGCTTTTATAGCAAGCTTGGGGTCTCGACGGTCGGTAGCAATCCCGAGCCATCCCCTAGCTTTTACAGCAAGCTGGGAGGCTAGACCCTTGGCAGTGACTTCGACCCAACCTCTAGCTTTTACAGAAAATTTGGGGGCTCGACGGTCGGTAGTGATCCCAATCCATCTCCTACCTTTTACAACAAGATGGGAGGCTCGAAGCTTAGCAGTAACCTCGATCCATCCCCTAGCTTTTACAGCAAGCTTGGGGGCTCGATGGTCGGTAGCAATCCTGAGCCATCCCCTAGCTTTTACAGCAAACTGAGTGGCTCGACGCTCGGTGGTGACCTCGAGTAATCTCCTAGCTTTTACAGCACGCTTGAGGGCTCGACGGTCGGTAGCAATCACGAGCCATCCCCTAGCTTTTACAGCAAGCTAGGAGGCTCGATGCTCAGTAGTGACCTCAATCCAACCCCTAGCTTTTACAGTAAGCTTGGGGGCTCGACGGTCGGTAGCAATCCCGAGCCATTCCTTAGCTTTTACAGCAAGCTGGGAGGCTCGACGGTCGGCAGTGGCTTCGAGCCATCACCAAGGTTTTACAGCAATCTTAAGGGCTCGAAGGTCGGTAGCAATCCCAAGCCATCCCCATTGCTTTTACAGCAAACTATGGGGCTTGACACTCGGCAGTGTCCTCGAGCCACCCCTACCTTTTACAGTAAACTTGGGGACTCGACAGTCGGTAGCGATCTCGAGCCATCCCCTAGCTTTTACAGCAAGCTAGGGGATCAATGCTAGGCAGTGAACTCGAGCCATCCCCTTGCATTTACAGCAAGCTTGGAGGCTTGACGGTCGGTAGTGATACCGAGCCATCTCCTAGATTTTACAGCAAGCTGGGGGGCTCGACGCTCGGCAGTGACCTCGAGCCATCCTCTAGCTTTTACAGTAGGCTTCGGGGCTCGACGATCGGTAGCGATCCCGAGCCATCTCATAATGTTTATAGAAAACTGGGACGCTCGACGCTCGGCAGTGACCTCGAGCCATCCCCTAGATTTTACAGCAAGTTTGGGGCTCGACGGTCGGTAGCAATCCCGAGCCATCCCCTTGCTTTTACAGTAATTTTGGGGGTTCGACGGTCGGTAGCGATCCCGAGCCATCCCCTAGCTTATACAGCAAGTTTGGGGTTTCGACGGTCGGTAGCAATCTCGAGCCATCCCCTAGCTTTTACAGCAAGCTGGGAGGCTCGACACTCAGCAGTAACCTCGATCCATCCCCTAGATTTTACAGCAAGCTTGGTGGCTCGACGGTCGGTAGCAATCCCGAGCCATCTCCTAACTTTTACAGCAAGCTGGGAGGCTCGACGCTTGGCGGTGACCTCAGCCATCCCCTAGCTTATACAACAAGCTTGGGGGCTCAACGGTTGGTAGCAATCCCGAGCCATCTCCTAGCTTTTACAGCAAGCTAGGAGGCTCGACGCTCGGCAGTGACCTCGAGCCATCTCCTAGCCTTTACAACAAGCTTGGTGGCTCGACTGTCGGTAGCAATCCCGAGCCATCCCTTAGCTTTTACAGTAAGCTGGGATGCTCGACTGTCGGTAGTGACCTCGAGCCATCCTCTAGCCTTTACAGCAAGCTTGGGGGCTCGAAGGTCGGTAGAGATCCTGATTCATCGCCTATCTTTTACAGCAAGCTGGGGGCTCGATGCTTGGTAGTGACCTCGATCCATCCCTTAGATTTTATAGCAAGCTTGGGGGATCGACGGTCGGTAGCGATCCCGAGCCATCCCCTAGCTTTTACAGCAAGCTGGAGGGCTCGATGCTCGGCAGTGACCTCGAGCCATCCCCTAGCTTTTACAGCAAGCTTAAGGGCTCGACGGTCGGTAGCAATCCCAAGCCATCCCCATCGCTTTTACAGCAACCTATGGGGCTCGACACTCGGCAGTGACCTCGAGTCACCCACTACCTTTTACAACAAGCTTGGGGACTCGACGGTCGGTAGCAATCCCGAGCCGTCCCCTAGCTTTTACAGCAAGCTGGGAGGCTCGACGCTTGGCAGTGAACTCAAGCCATTCCCTAGCATTTACAGAAAGCTTGGGGGCTCGACGGTCGGTAGCGATACCGAGCCAACCCCTAGATTTTATAGCAAGCTGGGGGGTCGACGCTCCCCTCGCTATCCTCTCGCTTTTACAATAGGCTTAGGGCCTCGACGATCGGTAGCAATCCCGAGCCTTCCCATGGCTTTTACAGCAAGCCTGGACGCTCGACGCTCGACGCTCGGTACTGATCTCAAGCCATCCACTAGCTTTTACAGCAAGTTTGGGGCTCGACGGTCGGTAGCAATCCCGAGCCATCCTCTAGCTTTTACAGCAAACTGGAGGGCTCGACGCTCGGCAGTAACCTCGAGCCATCCCCTAACTTTTACAGCAAGCTTGGGGGTTCGATGGTCGGTAGCGATCCCGAGCCATCCCCTAGCTTTTACAACAAGCTAGGAGGCTCGATGCTCGGCCGTAACCTCAAGCCATCCCCTAGCCTTTACAGCAAGCTTGGGGTCTCAACGGTCGGTAGCAATCCCGATCCTTCCCCTAGCTTTTACAGCAAGCTGGGAGGCTCGACGCTTGGCAGTGACTTCGAGCCAACCCCTAGCTTTTACAGCAAGCTTGGGGGCTCGACGGTCGGTAGAGATCCCAAGCCATCCCCTATCTTTTACAGCAATCTGGGAGGATCGACGCTCGGCAGTAACCTCAATCCATCCCCTAGCTTTTACAGCAAGCTTGGGGGCTCGATGGTCAGTAGCAATCCCGAGCCATCCCCTAGCTTTTACAGCAAGCTGAGCGGCTCGACGCTCGGCGGTGACCACGAGCCATCCCCTAGCTTTTACAGCAAGCTTGGAGGCTCAACAGTCGATAGAAATTCCGAGCCATCCCCTTGCTTTTACAGCAAGCTAGGAGGCTCGACACTCGGCAGTGACCTCGAGCCATCCCCTAGCTTTTACAGCAAGCTTGGGGGCTCAACGGTCGGTAGCAATCCCGAGCCATTCCTTAGCTTTTACACCAAGCTGGGCGGCTCGACGGTTGGTAGTGACTTCGAGCCATCCCCTAGGTTTTACAGCAAGCTTGGAGGCTCAAAGGTCGGTAGAGATCCCGATTCATTCCCTAGCTTTTACAGCAAGCTGGGAGGCTCGACGCTCGGCAGTGACTTCGAGCCATCCTCTAGATTTTACAGCAAGTTTGGGGGCTCGTCGGTCGGTAGCGATCCCGAGCCATTCCCTAGCTTTTACAGCAAGCTGGGGGGATCGACGCTCGGCAGTGACCTCGAGCCATTTCCTAGCTTTTACAGTAAGCTTAGGGGCTCGACATTCGGTAGCAATCCCAAGCCATCCCCATAGCTTTTACAGAAAACTATGGGGCCCGACACTCGGCAGTGACCTCGAGCCACCCCCTACCTTTTACAGCAAGCTTGGGGACTCGACGGTCGGTAGCGATCCCGAGCCATCCGCTAGCTTTTATAGAAAGCTGAGGGCTCGACGTTCGGCAGTGAACTCGAGCCATCCCCTAGCATTTACAGCAAGCTTTGGGGTTGACGGTCGGTAGCGATACCGAGTCATCCCCTATATTTTACATCAAGCTGGGGGCTCGATGCTCGGCAGTGACCTCGTGCCATTCTCTAGCTTTTACAGTATGCTTGGGGGCTCGACAATCGGTAGTGATTTCGAGCCATCCCATAACTTTTATAGCAAGATGGGATGCTCGACGCTCAGCAGTGACCTCGAGCCATCCCCTAGCTTTTACAGCAAGCTTGGGGCTCGATGGTCGGTCGCAATCCCTGGCCATCCCCTAGCTTTTACAGCAAGTTGGTGGGCTCGACGCTCGGCAGTAACCTCGAGCCATCCCCTAGCTTTTACCGCAAGCTTGGGGGCTCGACGGTCGGTGGCGATCCCGTGCCATCCCTTAGCTTTTACAGCAAGCTGGGAGGCTCGACGCTCGGCAGTGACCTCGAGCCATCCCCTAGCTTTTACAGCAAGCTTGGGGTCTCGACGGTCGGTAGCAATCCCGAGCTATCCCCTAGCTTTTACAGCAAGCTGGGAGGCATGACCCTTGGCAGTGACCTCGAGCCAATCCCTAGCTTTTACAGCAATCTTGGGGGCACGACGGTCGGTAACGATCCCGAGCCATCCCCTACCTTTTACAACAAGCTGGGGGGCTCGACACTCGGTAGTGACCGCGAGCCATCCCCTAGCTTTTACTGCAAGATTGGGGGCTCGACGGTCAGCGTCAATTCCGAGCCATCCAATAGCTTTTACAACCAGCTTGGGGGCTCGATGCTCGGCAGCAACATCGAGCCATCTCCTAGCTCTCACTACAAACTTCGGGGCTCGACACTCGGCGGTAAACCTCGGCATCCGAGCGCATGGGCGCTCGACGCTCGGCTCCCGACCATCGGTCCCCGGCCCTCACCGCCTCTTTTCTTCAGAGGATCTCCTTCGTCCTACCCCACTTACCACTCCAGAAGCTACGAGTCATACTCTCCACACGCCAGCTCCACTCTTCCGATGTGGACAGACTACTCCTCTACTGCTGGCTTACGCCGCCCTCCAGGAGTGGGGGGCTCCTGATATGGGGTAAGTGACGTGGCCCCATCTGGACCACCAGATCTCCTCAAACTTCACTTCCCTATAATCATCAAGTCAAACGAGTCAAACGAGTCAAACGGGCTTCGGCCCATTCAGGCCCATAGGCAAACGGGTCCGATCCGGTCCGTTAGGGTCTCAAACCCATTTCCCCCTGCCTATAAGTACCAGACCCCCTCCTCACTTCTGAAGGTAATAAACTTTTCCCCACCTGAACCCTAACTACTGTTGCTTTCTCAGTGACTGACTAGATCGTTGGATGACCTGTCGTCGGGACTTCTCCCAGTGTTTCTAGGCAATGTGCAGGTACAAAAGACCAAGCCGGGCCTCAAAGATTCGAGCCGAACTACTAGATCCGAGCCGAGCTACTGGATTCGAGCCGAGCACCCGGCCTCCACCTCTCTCCTGCTACTCCAGAGCCGGTCCTACGGCCTAGGATCGGATCAACGTCAGTACCATATCTTCCGCTACACAAATTATAAGAACTGACACATGTTGCCTCCACACCCCAAAAACAAGCCGGTCCTACTCCTATCGGAGAGTTCTCCCACCTACTCTATCATCCTCTACCTATTGGAGTGTGCCACCTAAGATAGTGAAGAGAAATGTAGTGAAATTGATAGTGTCTCTGGCATTACTCATCAACTAAATATTAGGCTTTATTGCTAAAGAAGAGTTAGAAGATGAAATAAAATTCATGAATGTATGTCACAATTTCCCATACCCTAGCTTCTCACCATTTCCAAGTAAATGATTGTAAGAAGTTATTTCCACCAGAAATCAATAAAGAAAAAAATCATTAAAAAACAAAAAAAAAATCCAGTGATAGGTATAGTCAGAAAGGACTCACCCATATAATTATTTCACAACTGAACAAAAGCCAACAACAGGTTTCTTCTTCCATGTATTCCCCCCACACACACACAATGTACATACATAAATGTGTGCAACTTATAAAACCCTGTGTATGTATATAATAATGATGAGAGAGAAAGAAACAGAAAGAGAAGTGAGAGAAGAGAAGAAGAAGAAGTCTTGAAATACTCCTACATCTGAGTCTGAGGGTTTGAGAGTTTTTCTGTGAGCTTTTCAGTTATGGCTTTCTTGTTGAATAGTAATGAGAATAACAAGGCATCAGTAGTTCCGGCTCCTTTTCTCACAAAAACTTATCAGCTTGTGGATGATCCATGCACTAATCACATTGTGTCATGGGGTGAGGATGAGACCACATTTGTGGTTTGGAGGCCACCTGAGTTTTCTAGGGATCTCTTGCCAAACTACTTCAAACACAACAACTTCTCAAGCTTTGTCAGGCAACTCAACACCTATGTAAGCACTTCAATACCTGATTTTATTTTTTGGTATTTCTTGTACTTGTAATCCTTTATGTGATTCAAGTATATTTTGCACAATCACTTAATGTGAATTTCTTGCATTATAACTACTTCTCATGTGTTTTATTTTTTTGTTTTTTGTTTTTTTTGGTTGCGAGGTGTTCGTGTGTGTGTGTGTGGGTGGGGGGTTGATTCTTTTACTTTTAAGCCTAATGTGATATTCTTTGTTTCCTTATTTTATAGTGTTTTTTATTTGAATTGGGTTTAATCCTTGTATTATGAGAAGAGTGCAATTAATGTAAAGAGATGGACATAGCTAGATCTTTTAGTTTGTATGCTTTTAACGCTGAGTAATGAATATTCTCAAAAAACAATCTTGACTTAAAAGATGGCGATGGTTTCATCAATGAATATCCTCAAAATTCATTAATTCACACACACATACATTTTTGTGTAGGGTTTCAGAAAGATAGTTGCAGACAGGTGGGAGTTTGCCAATGACTACTTCAGAAAAGGAGAAAAGCACTTGCTCTCTGAAATCCACAGAAGGAAAACCTCTCAACCCCCTCAACTCTTCCAACCATCACCACCTCCACCACCATCTTTTTTTTCCTACAACACCCTTAATAATTTCAAAATTGACCATCTACTCCCTCACCCTCCACTTCCTCCTACTACTTCTTCCACTGCTAGCCATAGCCATGACTTCCTCTCAGAACTTGCAGAGGACAACCAGAGATTGAAGAGGAAGAACTCTGTCTTGGTTTCAGAGCTGACCCACATGAAGAAACTCTACAATGACATCATCTACTTCATCCAAAACCATGTCACTACTGTTCATCAAGATCAGTGCAACTACAACAACAACAAGCCTTTTGCGTCGTCGAGGTCCGTGAAGATGACCGAAGAAGTAGAGGAAGAGCCAGTGGCTACTGACAGTGGCATCAAGCTCTTTGGAGTTGCTCTCAATGGGAAGAAGAGGTTGCATTCTGATAAATGAGTTTAGGTAAAAATTTTAGTTAGAGGGTTTAGTGTTTATTTTATTTTAGCCTACAACCTTTACTACCTTACAATTTTAGGTGGCGCAATCTCATTGAAGATGTGTACAACCCACTACAACCTACTCTACAATACAACCTACTCTACAATACATTCCAATGAAATTGTGCCACCTAAGATTGTAAAAGAAATGTTGTAAGAAAAGGTTGTAGGTGTAGCATTACCGTTTATGTTATTTTATTTAGGGAGGGGAAGGGAGTGATGTGTAAATACTGGGATTTGGAGGGGAGATTTGAGTAGTTAGATGGAGACATTATATCCTGGTCAATGCATGGACTTTTTAGGGTTGTTTGAAGAAGGTCTTTTAGCTACTCAAAAGAAGATTGAGAGCTCCTAGTGCTTCTACTTTTATGAGAACTTTGCTTCGTCTTTTTTTACCTCACTCACTTTTAAGTTGAATTTTGGATTGGCTCTTTTACATTAGATGGTTGGTTGCCTAAGAAAATTTTATTCCTGCACTTCATAGTTGACCACGATATTTTATTTCTTGTTACCTTTCAAACTATATTTTGGAAAATCCTTTTGCTACACAAAGTATTTAAATTAGAGTTTTAATAAAAAGTACTAATATTTAAACCAAAAGGATACATATTATATTATTTTAAGTAAAAATGTAGTGTAGTTCCTTTAAAATTTAAGTTTGAAAAGTATAAATTTCATGAAAATATAATGCTTGTCAATTAAGGATATTTTGGTTTTGGAATAACTTTCTCTAATTGTTACAATAGAGAAGTGTGTTCCCCAAATATTTTGGGTACATAATTAAGCAACTTAAAATGTACAAATTAAAGAAAGTAATTTAAACTGAGTAAAATTACAAGCAAACATGGGGTTTATAATAAGTTTCTCTATAGTATCTAATGTTCAAGGGCTGGACTATTCTTACTTCAAAACAAATTAAATGATGCCAGTTCTTCACGTTTCTTTATATTTTTTTAAATGGATCATAAAAGTGCTCATAAGATTTACAGAGTATAACCACTAAGTTGTAATTCAAATTGTAAAGCATTGGAATAGGTAAATGAAGGTCTCGGACTCAGACAAGACTATGACATAGTCTTTAAATAAAAAAAATAGTGTCTTACAATAAGCTAATCTCTAGATTGTTAAAAAAACCTAACACTGGTCCAAAACTTTAAAGCTTTATGGTTAAAACTGAGAATTTTATATGTATATATCCTAACGCAGATGAATACAAATATAAACTTGAGATCAAGCATATAAGAAGATGAGCATAGCATAATTTACAAACATATATGTTTTTGCTTGCTACGTCTAACGCAATAAGATAATTGGAATTCTTTGTAATGGATTATGTGTAAGTGATGTTGCATCGTATTGTGACTTACAACCTTGTTCCTATTAATAGCCACTACCGTCCTCTCAAAATTTATTTACAAAGACGCTATATATAAGCATTTATATAAGAATATGAGAAGGAGGAGAGAAAAAAACCCTTTCTCTTTAGTTT
Organism: Hemerocallis citrina; assembly: GCA_017893485.1. Lineage (NCBI taxonomy): Eukaryota > Viridiplantae > Streptophyta > Magnoliopsida > Asparagales > Asphodelaceae > Hemerocallis > Hemerocallis citrina. Next base: position 435,067,934 of record CM030358.1, on the reverse strand, counting down.
GGGTCTTGCTGAAATTACCCTATATCCTGTGCCATTAGACAAGTGTACATGTGTGGTCCTGGGAGTGGGGAGTAAATTTGTTTTGTGCGTGTGCATTAGAAGAATTACATGTGAATACTGCAAGAGAATACTGCAGCTCTCACAGGACATTGGATTCTTCTGGTCTTCCAACAATTATTTAGATATCGATCCCTACAAACCTAAAGCTTCAATTCAAAAGGCTTTTTGTGAACGAATATGTGCATGATGTTCCTTTAGATTTGAGATGATCCCATTCATCATGAAACCTAAGGAATACACATATTTACATGGAGTTTTGCCACACAAGTCCCTCACCAATATTAAAATTCAATGCAAGTCTTCTAACAAAACGGTGGTGCTTCCATATTCGTTCGGCAATGGCTGGATTAGTCCAAAACCAAGTGAAACATCATAACAATTATGACAATTCCGATCCATTGAACTGTGACATGTAGCGAATAAGGTCCATCAAGTTTTAGATGATCACTTACCCAGATGGCTATATATAACTTTAATGGAGAAACTCGTGATGAAGTCTATGATATGTACAAACTAGTTTAACCATTGTCATTCCCTTTGTTTTCTTCAAAAGTGAGACTATAATTCACGCCACAATTAACCTCAACTTGATGTTGGTCCAGTAAATTATAGTTACCATAGTACTTGGATCTCAAATTGATCATCTTTCAAGTGAATACAGAGATGTATATACATATTTGAAAACAGAGATTTGTGGGATTGTTCATATAAAATCGCAATATTTTGGAGGACTTGTGTAAGAAAACCCTTACATGTAAATTACGTTTATAGCTAGTGTTGGCTCATCATTTCACCAATGTTCCTTTTGATATCTTTATCACATTGGGCAGAGAGAGAGAGAGTGGAGAAAATAAGTAGCCGTTAGAGAATGGGAAGGAATTGAGAAAGGGCTGAAGGAAAAGTACTAAAGTGGTAAAGTTCTTCGCTTTGATGGCTTGGGGATTGGGGACTATGCATGGTGGGAGTCCACTGCCATTTTCTGGTGTGCTTTCCATCTTATACTGGAGTTTTCTTTTGCTCAGGGGTATCATGTTGGCAAAGATATTCAAAGACCATGCTGAAAAAGACTGATTGTGGTGAAGAACTTAGTGCAGACTTTCCACCACTAAATAGGATATTCATGTTCTGAATCCGGCCCGAGAAGGGGAACTTGAGCCAAGACTGGTCTCTTTTACCTTTCAATACCGGAACAGCACAGTTCTGGAAGATGAGAGCGATTAGAGGTTTAAAGCAACTATAGCATGATGATGATGATGTTGTTGTTGTTCATTTGTTGTCTCTTTTTGCATGGTGGGAAGTAATCACGTTTTCTCTTTAGGAACTCGGTGCAACATCCTGGTTATCCAATAGTATATATCATCCTCTTTCTTAATCCGTAAATGACTTCAAAGTGGGTGCTTGACTTCAAAAGACAGAATAGTCCGTCCTCCTTTCAAGATGATCGCAGTCAGCAAGAGAATGGATAGAAACAAGTGGTGTGGACTTCATAAGATCATGGACACATCACTGACCGAGCCCTCAAAGAATAACTCGAATGTCTGATTCGTCGAGGCTACCACCCCAATTCATTCAGAATGATAACAACGTCAAAACCCCGCAGGCCCGGAGGGCCAATAAGCATCCAGAGAAGTCTACCGAATCCCAAGACTCGGAACTTATGATCATTCTCCATTCCATTCATGGAGGTCCGACGGGGGGAGATTCCAACTCCTGCTACAAAGCCTTTGTAAGGGAGGTTAACTCAGTGCACAATATTCTACCTGCCAAGAGCATGGGTATCCCACTACAAACCACTAGGCCTCTAGCGGCATATCTTTCCCAGCGTTTCCGCAACACGCCGCTATAGGTATAGAATAATTTTATTTTATAAAAAACACACTCTCTGTAACGGCGTTGGACAACAACGCCACTATATATAGACTCAAACAGTAGCGGCATTTTTAATGTACACGCTGGGACAGACCTCTGTGCCGCACAGTCGCTGTTTTTTTTTTAAAACAAATTTTTGTTCTAAAACGGCGGATTTATTTAAAACGCCGTTATATACATATCACCTATCGCTGCGGGTATGTATATGCGCCATTATAGGGTAGGGTAAATTATTTTCTCGAATTTACCCCGCTCTAAACCTCCGCCCCCCTTTTTTATTTCCCCCAATTTTTTTAACCTAAACCCTCGATCGCCGCTCTAATTCCCAAATAATCCCGCTCTAAACCCTCGATTGCCGCCCTAATTCCCAAATAATCCCCCTCACCACTCACCACCTCACATAATCCCGCTCTAAACCCAACCACGACTGTCTCTCCCCTCACCACTCACCGCCTCACCTCCCTCGCGCCGCACCACCCTCGCTGCTCCCCTTTCGCCGCTCCTCCTTCGCCGCACCACCCTTGAATGTAAGATTTTTGTTTCGGTGATAGTCAATCTGTTGGAAATTTGTAGATTTACACATGTCAATCTATTGATAGTAAATCTGTTGGAAATTGATAGTCATTCTGTTGGAATTTGGTGGATTTTTGTTTTAGTGATAGTCAATCATTAGATTTACACATGTTTTGCTGATCGATCATGTGGTCTCATTTGTTCTATTGTAGAAAAAGCTTTCATTTTTCTTTCACATGATAGATAAGTAAAATATGTTCTAATCTAGTGATTTTGCCTCACCATATAGTGTGTACGGTTCTTAGGTAGGGGGGCACCCAATCTCCATTAATCAAAACATGTCATGTGTGTACGATTCTTAGGTAGGGGAGAAAAGGCTGATTTTGTTATTCGTAGCTTTTAACTGAAGTACACTAAAATTGCTTTCTTTCTCTTAGTTTGAACAAGGACAACTTGCTACGGTAGCAGCTTCTGATTCCAGTGACAGATCAAAGGAACAAACGAGTGATCAAAAAGTTTCTTTTTTTTCTTTTCTTTTTCTCGCTAAATGAGATATCTTTTCTAGTTGCGCTTAAATTTAGACAACTCGTATCACTCATTCATTCAATGTGATAAAGTTAATAGCTTTTGTGCATCTGCAGACACTTCGTAGGCTTGCTTAAAACTGTAAAGTTGCAAGAAAACGCCGATTGAGAAAAAAAAGTGAGTAATTTTTTGACCTCACCATTGCCTTTTTGGACACTAAGATTACTGTACAGAGTCTTTAGGTGCCAATTTTTCTATTGTGTTTGTGGGGTAATCAATTCTTTTTGATATTATATTTTGATGATTTAATGAAATTGGAAGTCTCATATAAGATTAGTTGTCAAATTTTGATGCATGCTTACTCTGATTATGGCATTAACATATTAATAAATATATGAATGGTCCAAGTAAAAGATTTGTTATGTGATATAGGAAATGATTGCATACTTGTAAAAAACTACAAGAAAATGTGTTAGCACTTTCTTTCTTGGCAGTTCCAACCTGTTAAAGTATTAGATTGATGTTCTAACATAGTAAATCTAACTTGGCACCAAAGGTTCTCAAAATATATAGAAGAGTAAATATTTATGAATTTTTAGTATAAATATTTTGTTGGAAGAAAGAGTCTAAAAGCAATATGCATTTTAATTTATGAATTTTAATTTTCAGATTGAATCATATTTTCGAAAATGGATAAAAGTGGGATTAATAAGTCACGATTATCCAGGGAGTATCGGGATGGTGCGAAAGATTTTATTAACTTTGCAAAGAGGAATTCTCCTGACCTGAACATAATTTTGTGTCCATGTGTTCGGTGTTCAAATTTTGATTTGAGAACATGTGACGTAGTTGAGACGCATGCGATTTGCAATGGTTTCCAACATTTGATGTAAACATTTATTATTATAGTAGTGGCCCTACATGGCTACGTACGTATGGAGAAGATAGTGACATATTTGACGATATTTGTTGATATAGTATCTTAAAATATTTCTTGTTTTTGTATCAGTTCAATTGAGTATAAATCATTTACAAATTAATGGTATATTGTGATAATTTGTGATTTTTATAAATTTATGTTAAATGACTTATCTCAATTTATTGTTTCATGTATATTTTCTTAAATATTCATTGTTTCATGAATATTTCCTTAAATTTATTTTTTGGTTTTTATAATGTTCTGTAAACAGGTGACAAATGGCTAGAAAAAAAAAGGAAGGTGGTCACGATTAGGCAGGAGGAACTGGTAGATTTTCCCAGCATGGGACCTTCGACTGAGCACCCTACAGGAGAAAGTGGAGGTGCGGCGCATACAAATGACACTACAGTCGACGTCGGTGAGGATAGCATGCCCACCACTGTGAGGAGGAGAGGACCGACCAAGATGAAGGAGGTATGGAAGCTCCAGAATGATGAGAAGATATTAGTGAACAACAACAGCTTCAGTCAGCCGACTAGAGATGGCAGGAGCAAGCTCAGTAAATTTTGTGGGGTAATAGCAAGAAATTCTCCAATAGCTTTCTTGAATCATACCTTAAATAACTAGGATTAATATGAAATTCTCCTATAGCTTTGCGGGGTAATAGTTTGCATGGCCTATTAGGATCATGAATCATACCTCCAATAGCTTTCTTGATTGTTTGCACAGCTGAAATACAAAATCATATTCATCCATCCTGACATAAAAGTAAGAACTATCATGTTCTAAACTAGCATAACATAAATAAATCACGTAATTTGAAGTTCATTTTCCCATGATTTACATCATCGCAAAATTGTATGGCTGAAAATTCTACTCCATTTGATGGATGAGCAAACGAACTTCAAATTATTTGAATTCTTTATGTTATGCTATCTAAGGTATTTAGAACGAGATGGTCGGTTCGGATTTTTCATGGGGGGTCTACTTCGTGAGTTCTCACGGAGTTCTCACCAAAATTAGTTCTCAACCGAAGGGCTCCCTATATATAGGTGGCCCTTCGGTTGAGAACTAATTTGGTGAGAACTCAAAGAGTAGACCCCCCATGAAAAATCCGAACCAGCCATCTCGTTCTACACGCCTTAGATAGCATAACATAAATAAATCACGTAATTTGAAGTTCATTTTCCCATGATTTACATCATCGCAAAATTGTATGGCTGAAAATTCTACTCCATTTGATGGATGAGCAAACGAACTTCAAATTATTTGAATTCTTTATGTTATGCTATCTAAGGCATTTAGAACGAGATGGTCGGTTCGGATTTTTCATGGGGGGTCTACTTCGTGAGTTCTCATGGAGTTCTCACCAAAATTAGTTCTCAACCGAAGGGCTCCCTATATATAGGTGGCCCTTCGGTTGAGAACTAATTTGGTGAGAACTCCGTGAGAACTCAGAGAGTAGACCCCCCATGAAAAATCCGAACCAGCCATCTCGTTTTACACGCCTTAGATAGCATAACATAAATAAATCACGTAATTTGAAGTTCATTTTCCCATGATTTACATCATCGCAAAATTGTATGGCTGAAAATTCTACTCCATTTGATGGATGAGCAAACGAACTTCAAATTATTTGAATTCTTTATGTTATGCTATCTAAGGCATTTAGAACGAGATGGTCGGTTCGGATTTTTCATGGGGGGTCTACTTCGTGAGTTCTCACGGAGTTCTCACCAAAATTAGTTCATACATATACTATATATATATATATATATATATATATATATATGATATATATAAAGTATATGTATGAAGATGTTGGCTGTTTAGTAAAAAATGGATTCATGGCTTGTTGATAATTAAAAGGAAATAAAATAGTATTGATGGGACAGGGGCGAAGCCAGAACAAATTTTTTAGGGGGGCCAAGAAAAAATTCTATAACTGTATATAAATATATAAGTATTTTTTCATAATTTTTAGGGGGGACAAATAATAAAATTTAATAGATTTAAGGGGGGTTTTTTAAAAATTTCAAAAATTTTAAGGGGGTTTTCAAAATTTTGGGGGGGCCCGGGCCACCCCGGGCCCCTACATAGCTCCGCCCATGGATGGGTGGGGGGCCCCACATGGGAAAGAGAGACAGCATTACATGCTGTTACTTGTGGATGGGTGACGTGTGACGTCAGCCTTCATATGGGGCCCACCTACGAGTTGTACTACTGTATACTTCCGGTTGAGGGAGTGAACAGTGAAGAGGTAGAGGTTGAGAATGTGAAGAGGTTGGGAGTTTGGGTTTTGAAAAGGTGAACAAATGAAAAGTTGGGGGGTTTTGGAGTTAAAAAAATGAAATGGTGAAAATTAAATTGAATAATTTATTAGGTGAGTAATTTTGTAAATTGAACCCTATCATTGTCCTATAAATAGCAACTTATTTCTCATTCTTTTTCACACCCAAAAAAAAAATAAACAAAAACAAGAGAAAGAAAAACAGAGAGAGAAGAGAGTGTTCTTGTGCTTGGAGGCTCTTGCTAAGAGGAGAAGTTCTAGGTGTTTTTTTGGAGCTAGAAGTGATGTCCTATCTTTTCATTGTTCAAACTTCAAAAAGGTGGGTGATCCTATACTTTCTAATTGTAGGGATTGCATACTAAATGAGTAGTATAAATTTGATATGATATTTAGAAGATAAATTCATGCTTTTATGTATGCCAAATTGTAAAAATGTTACTATTGATTAAGAAATAAGGAAGAAAAACAAATTAAGTTATTGTCATGAATCATACTATGATATTTGTTATTTTGTACATTTTGTAAGAAAATTTGTGAAAAATCTCTCTTGTGGTTTAAAGGATGTATTTGTTTTTATAATTAAGTCGGTACACAAAAGATTTATTTTAAATTGAAGGTAAGAAACAACAATTGTTTATTTTGATTAATAGGAAAGAACAAATCTGTTTTTTTATAAAGAGAAGATAAAAGTTGAATTAAAGAGATTTGTCAAAAATAGTAATTATATGATTATGAGCTATTGTTAGAGAGAAAGTCTAATCTAGATGAACTAATTACAATCTAATGAAAAATTAGATTGATGAAAAAGAGAGTTTTTATGAAAATAATAGAATGACGGAAAAGTTGAACAAAAGCATAATAGTATATTTTGATATCAGTAATTACACTTGGACTTACTGGTTAGTCAATGCACCACATAGCACTCTTTATAAGAGGTCTTGGGTTCGAAACTTGATAGTTACATTGTATTTTTATTCTTTTAAATTGATCACGAAACTGAGAGTTAATATATGAGGATTTTGGTATAAGAATGTGACACACAGCCACATGGGTAGGGCTGCAAACGATCTGAGCTACTCGGCTCGAGCTCGGTCAAAGCTCGATCAACGCTCGACTCGAAACGAGCTCGAGCCGAGCTCGAGCTCGAAATCGAGCTCGACAGCTTAACGAGCCGAGCTCGAGCTTGGGCGTTTTGTAATTATTAGGCTAAACTCGCGAGTACTCAGCTCGAACTCGGTCAAAGCTCGGTCAAAGCTCGGCTCGACTCGAGCTCGAGCTTGAAACCGAGCTCGATTGATTAACGAGCCGAGCTCGAGCCTCACGAAACTCGGCTCGACTCGGCTCGACTCGGCTCGTTTGCAGCCCTACACATGGGCTTATTGGCTATTGGAGTAGGTTTAGTTCACTGTTTGGTCGGTGGTATTTATGGGTTCGAAACCCATGTGTTTAAGAAATCTGATACTTAATATGTGATTTGATGAATTTGCCTTCAAGGCTGTTGTGGATTTTTCACGTGGGTGCTTAAATATTTTTGAAAGGATTTTAGGTGGATAAAATTGGGAAAAATTCTATTATTCCTATAAAATGAAATAGGACTTATTAAAATTAGTTTCAGAATTTTCCATGTATAATTGAGATTTTAAAAAAGAAAAAAAAATATTAAGATAAAAAGTAAGTTTTGATTGGAAATTTATTATTTAAAAAGGGTATGACACTATTTTAGAAGAGTAAAAGAAATATGTTGTGTGAATAAATTTCTCTTGAAGAGATTGTACTTGATTAAGAATTATTTGGAGTATATTTCATGAGTTTAAATTGCAAATGAGATTTGCAAGTGATAAATTCATGCTTGTGAAAATAATTATTGTTGTTAATTATGAATGATTTATGGATGAATGAGAGAATTATTTGTTGTATAATTGAGATTTTAAAAAGGAAAAAAAATATTAATATAGAAAGTAAGTTTTGATTGGAAATTTATTATTTAAAAAGGGTATGACACTATTTTAGAAGAGTAAAAGAAATATGTTGTGTGAATAAATTTCTCTTGAAGATATTGTACATGATTAAGAATTATTTAGAGTATATTTCATGAGTTTAAATTGCAAATGAGATTTGCAAGTGATAAATTCATGCTTGTGAAAAGAATTATTGTTGTTAATTATGAATGATTTATGGATGAATGAGAGAATTATGTATGATGTTAAATGAGACATTGATTAAAAGTTAGAGATATGAATATATTTAGTTTAAGATATGTTTATTGAAGGGTATGTGTACCCACGATTCTTATGAAGACCCATTGGAACCTTTTTTTTGTGTTTAAGAAATCTGATACTTAATATTTGATTTGATGAATTTGCCTTCAAGGCTGTTGTGGAATTTTCACGTGGGTGCTTAAATATTTTTGAAAGGATTTTAGGTGGATAAAATTGGGAAAAATTCTATTATTTCTATAAAATGAAATAGGACTTATTAAAATTAGTTTCAGAATTTTCCATGTATAATTGAGATTTTAAAAAGGAAAAAAAAATATTAAGATAAAAAGTAAGTTTTGATTGGAAATTTATTATTTAAAAAGGGTATGACACTATTTTAGAAGAGTTATTGTTGTTAATTATGAATGATTCATGGATGAATGAGAGAATTATTTGTTGTATAATTGAGATTTTAAAAAGGAAAAAAATATTAAGATCGAAAGTAAGTTTTGATTGGAAATTTATTATTTAAAAAGGGTATGACACTATTTTAGAAGAGTAAAAGAAATATGTCGTGTGAATAAATTTCTCTTGAAGAGATTGTACTTGATTAAGAATTATTTGGAGTATATTTCATGAGTTTAAATTGCAAATGAGATTTGCAAGTGATAAATTCATGCTTGTGAAAAGAATTATTGTTGTTAATTATGAATGATTTATGGATGAATGAGAGAATTATGTATAATGTTAAATGAGACATTGATTAAAAGTTAGAGATATGAATATAATGAGTTTAAGACATGTTTATTGAAGGGTATGTGTAACCACGATTCTTGTACATGAAAAGTTGAGATTTAGAGTTAGTAAGACCTCGTTACCGGCAATGTTTAAATAAAAAGAATTGAGATATAATTTTGAGATATGGTTGTGGATCTATCTCGGTGTTGGTGATTAAAACCGGTAGGAGATAAGACTAATTCTAGAAAATTTATTCATGTCTTGAACTAAATAATTAGGCACATAAGTGAAGATGCAGTAAACCTGGGCAAACGTAAGTGGGTTGCCTCTATATAGTCGGCGGTGGATCTTCATCACTGTTTTAAATCTCGGCCATATCGGCCGATATTTCGGCCGATATCTCGTATCGGGAGCCTCAGCGAAACGAAATCAGCATTTTAAGCCATTTTTCGTTTGAACCCGAAAAGTTGATATATCGGCCGATAAGTTCGATATTTCGCCCGATACATTTCGGCCGATAATGTACTATTTCGCATCCGAAATAATAGTTAATGGGTTTGGGTTTTAAATCCCTAACCCGTTACCCGAAACCCTAAAAACTAACCCTAAATCACTTCTAATCTGTTCATCTTCCCTTCTCAATCTCTTTTCTCTCCACTTCTCTCCCGCCACCTCTACTGAATTGTTCTTCGATTCTTCGTCACTTCTGGACATCGTCGCCTTCAATTCCTCTCCACTTCTCATCGTCGCTTCGCGCCTTCGATTCTTCGAGTCTTCATCGTCGCCAACTCTTCGTCGCCTTCCCGTCTTCGTCGACGCCAACCCATCTCCACCGCAGCCAACTGAAGCTCATCTTCCAGCCTCCTCTCATCTTTTCGCGCCAACAACCTCCAGTCTCTTCTCGTCTTCGACTCTTCGTCAACAACCTCCCGCTCTCTCTCATCTTTCGCGCCAAAGATCTGAAGAAGAAACAACCTCCCCTTCTTTTCGCGCCAAACTGCCAAAGAATCTCCCGCGCTCTCTCTTCTTCTTCGTCGCGAACAACTGTCGACTCAAGTCACTCAACTGAAGCTCCCCCTTCTCTCAGCTGAAGCTCACGCTCTCACCACTCTCTTCTACAGTTCTACTTCGTCGCCAGTGAGCCTCTCTCTCTCTCTCTCTCTCTCTCTCTCTCTCTCTCTCTCTCTTCTTCTTTGTTTTCATTTCTGTTCATTGTTAACTATTATTCACTTATTCTGTTAATCGTTAACTAGTCTGTTATTACTTTACTTATTTGATTAACTGCTAATTGTTATTATGTTAACTGTTAATTTGTTAACTGTTATTGGGCTTAACTTTCTTTTCTCTTCGATTAGTCGTTCCTCGTTCTTCTGTTAATTACATAATTGATTGTTAAATGTTAACTATTAATTAGTTGTTAACTCACTTAACTGTTAACAATGGAATTGTGGCAATTGATGACGAACATGTTTAATAGCTCTCATTAGTTGTTATTTTGATTGTAAAGTGTTAATTAATTTTTTTTCCTGTCTTAGTTAGTTGTTATCTTATTGTTAATTAAAAAAAAATTCTGTCTTAGTTAGTTGTTAATTAAATTTTCTTCTTGTTGTAGTTTTTAAGACACAACTCTTGTACTCTACCACCTACAATATAGCATAAAATGTCGGAAGAAGCAACAAGCTTTCCAGTTAGTAAGTCAACCAAACTCGATCGATTTTGGGAACATGCATCGAGAGTGAGTGGGGGGAAAGCCAAGTGCAAGTATTGTAGTCACCCACCTCTTAGTGGAGGAGTAAGCCGTCTCAAAGAGCATTTAGCTTGTGTTAGTGGGAATACTACCAAGTGTCCTAATGTTCCGGAACATGTAAAAGCCGATGCCTTAGCTACCTTGAATGCAATTAAAGAAGCCAAGATTTCAAAGCAAGTAAAACGACAAAATATGCTAGATAATGTGGTAATAGAAGATGGAAGAGAATCAAGAGATACATACATTAATGTAGAAGAAATAGATATGGAAAGTCGTCCTAGCCGAATGAGCTCATCTAATAGTTCAAAAATTAAAGGGCCAATGGACATGCATGTGGTTGCGGGAAACAAAGGCAAAGGAGTACAAGTTCATCAAACTACTCTCAATGAGCATTGGAAGAAGGCGGCGAGAGATGATGCAAGTGAGTATGTTGCAAGATATTTTTTTGATAATGCCATCCCATTTAATACTGCCAAGTCAACTTCCTTTCAAGAAATGATAGAAGCGGTTGGAAAGTACGGACCGAATATGAAAGCACCTACACCTCACGAACTTAGTATGCATTATTTGCCAAAGGAGGTGAATAGAGTAAAGGAAAATCTTGGATTTTACTTGGATAAATGCAAGTCGGGCGGTTGTAGTCTCATGACCGATGCATGGACCGATAGGAAAGGACGAAGCATAATGAATATTGTACTTAATTCTTACAATGGCACAATTTTTTATGAATCAAAAAATACATCTAGCAATGTGCATGATGGAATGTTTATCTATGAATTCGTGAATGAAGCAATTGATAAAGTAGGAGAAGATAGTGTGGTACAAGTAGTGACCGATAATGCCTCCAATAATGTGGCGGCGTCAAATCTTCTAAAAGTGACACGACCAACTATCTTTTGGATATGGTGTGCGGCACACACGGTGAATCTCATGTTGAAAGATATAGGAAAGATCAAGCCTATCCATAATGCGATCACAATGGGGAGGAATATCACCGTTTTTATGTATGCCCACACTCTCATTCTCGAGACTATGAGGAAGGATGCTACAAATGGTTTAGACCTTGTGAGACCGGGGATGACTAGATTTGCAACCGCATTCCTTTCATTGGAAAGCCTACAAGAGCACAGGAGAGGTTTGAAATCCTTTGTAAATGGAAATTTTTGGGAGGAACATACGCATTGCAAGTCTACACAAGCGAAGAAGGTAATAAATTTTATTTTAAGAATTTATTTGGTAATAGTATTTTTGTTTAACTAAGCAAAGTAAGAATATTAGTTTTTTAACTTTTTTGTTTCACATTGTCATTATGTAGGTCAAAGATATTGTGAATAGTCGTATGTTTTGGAAGAATGTTACATTTGCTTTGAAAGTTTTTGAGCCATTGGTGAAAGTTCTTCGGAGGGCGGATAGTGATCTACCATCAATGGGATGGCTTTATGGTGATTTGGAGAGGTGCAAGGAAGAAATTGCTATGGGAATTAAGCAAAATGAGAAGAAATATCTTCCTATTCATAGGATCATTGACACACGATGGGATAATAAATTAAAGTCTCATTTGCATTTGGTTGGTCACTTCATGAATCCTTTTTACTATTACCAAATTAGAGGCGAAATGAAGAACAAAGTAGCATTTTTAGATGCTTTCGCCCAATGTACATACAAGATTTATGAAAATGATCCCGAAATGCAAGACAAGATCACCTCTCAATTGCCTTTATATCAAAATAGATGTGAGTCTTTTGGAAGGCCAATGGCTCTTAGGCAAATGCAAAATCCTTCTCTTGATCTAGGTATGATGAATCATTTAAATTATGATTTATGAGAAATTGTACATTTTTTGACTATTCTTATTTCTTAATGTTATTGTTTAATGTAATTATATTTCTTCTTAGTTAATTGGTGGCAATTACATGGGTGCTCGGCACCGGATCTACAAAAAATGGTAATGAGAATTGTTGGATTAACTACTAGCTCATCCGGATGCGAAAGGAATTGGAGTACATTTGAGATGGTAGTATATAGCAATCTAGCAAAGAGATTTAATTAATTATTTCTTTAGTATTTTTTATATTAAATAATAATTGAATTTCTCTTCTTTCTTTTGCATAGGTTCATTCGAAAAAGAGGAATAGGCTAAGTCATGATAAAATGGAAAAATTAGTCTATGTCAAGTTCAATTCCGAAATTGAAGCAAAGTTTGCTAATAGAAAAAGAGATCCTCTTTTGGCTCCAAGCATGGATGAGGGGAGGGTAGTTGAATGGATAGACCCTCCAAGAACATCCGTAGAAAGTGAAACCGACGATGAGGTTGATGATGAGGTTTTTCCCGGGGAGCAATTGAGATGGAGGGATGTTGAAAGGGCTATGGGAGTGGATCCAAGACCAAGGTCAAGTTCAAGGCAACGAGCAGCAAAGAAAGCAAAGAGGTCTCATGGCATTGGCGCATCATCATCAAAAGGAAAAAGGATCATCGAGCAAGAAGACAGAGAGTTGGAACCTTCATTGGACTCAAATGATGATACTTCAACATCTGAGTCGGAAAGTGAAGATGTGCAGGAGAATGAAGATTGATTACTCTGCTGACTGCTGCTTATTATTGCTGTTGTTTGTGTTTTTGTACTGTTTCAGTGTGTTAAAATGATTACTGCTGTATTTTTGTGTTTACGTTGTCGTTGTGTGACTTGTGTCTTCTGCTACTGACTATGTTGAGTAATTTTAAAAGTTTTAATAGTTTTTTTTTAGATCTTTAGCTTACTGCGTACTGAGTTACTGAGTTACTGCTACTACCTAAAGATCAAATAGTTTTAATACTTCTACTGCTACTAATTCCCCTTGTTTCTCTGTGACTGCAGTTAACCTCTGTTGTTATGCTGATGAGCTCAAGGAGGGTTTCTACCCATGGATCAATCAGGTCAGTTTTTCAGTGTTGACATTTCACACTTTGACATTTCACACTTTGTCTTCAGTGTTAATCAGTGTTAATTAATTCAGTGTTAATCAGTGGACTAGTGGAGAAAGGGATGGCGCAAGGTCGTGATGAATTATATGTGAAACAATTATCTGACTTCATAATCCCAGCTTTGGTTGAAGCTTTGCACAAGGTATCTCTAACTTAACATAGAAATATGTCAGGCTCCATACTTTGGAGCAAGGATTAGATCTTTTACATTAATACTTGAAGTCAGCATTCTTAAAGAAAGAACTTAGTAAGTGTGGTGCATTATACTTTAGGGTTGTAAATGTTAGTCTGATTTCAGGTTATGTCATGATTGTTTGTAGTATGAAAGATAATTCATGTAGCGTGGCAGTTTTGTCTCATAAGATCTTGATAACATCTTGTATCTTGTATTATTGCAGCATGACTATACTAATGGATGCATATTTTGCAGATCATGAAAGAAACATTGGTATACTTTTCACACCTGGATCATGAAGACAGTGAAAAACAGGTACTGCTTAACTGAGTAACTGACTGAAAGATCTGTTCCTCTACAAATCCGTGAAAACAGATTTCAAAAAACAATATCTAAATATTTTTTTTAAAATGTTTTATATCATGGATTTATTTTTCCAAGTGTATGCATTGAACATGAACTATGCACACGATCTCAAAGCATGTACAGTCCCTTGGTTAAAAATTTGTTAAAACAGTTAAAACTTATGTCGGAAATTTAGTCTGACTTTATAATCTATTTGTATCCATAAAGTTTTCTCTTGAGCTATTTTCTTTCCAGCTGATAATCAGAGCCTCGGAATTATGGCCTCAAGTTATTTTTATATTCTGTTGCAAATCCCATTACAGGTATATTTGTCTTCCCTAACATCTATAGATTTATATCCCATGTACAGGTTGCAAAAGAGAACGCTGATGTGATTATAATGGACGACAACTTTGCAACTATTATAAATGTAGCCAGATGGGGTCGGGCTGTTTACATAAACATCCAGAAGTTTGTGCAGTTCCAGTTGACTGTTAATGTTGTTGCCCTCGTTGTCAATTTTGCCTCAGCTTGTGTTTCAGGCAAGTGAACAGATATGTAGGAGTTAAAAGTTTATTCAAATATTTTCTATTATGTCATCAACTGTCAGAAGAAGAAAATGATAGTAATAGTTTTGAGTGTAACATCACACAACAAAAGATGTTCATTTCCTAGTATCCATTTTTTTTATAAAAATAGCATCCTTGCTTTAAAGTTAATCTATTCTTTATACACTGTGTATACCATCCTTATATTAGACACAAAATAATACATGAGTTTAATGATTAATCTTATCATAGCAATGTATCACAGAGGCTGTTAGCTTTTGACAATATACATAATTTCAACATCTTTGCAGCCACAATTTACAAAGTAACAAAATTCAAAATAATGGACTATTCAGTTGACAGTAGCCAAACATAGCCAAATAGTGCATATTTCTCATACAACATTAAAACACCATGAATTTACAAATTCCTCTATCTTGTTTTCAGTTTGTTTTGCTTTTTGTACATAGTGAAGTCATCTCATTTCGGTCCTGCAACAAGAATACAACAAATGTTAAGAGTTAGAGCATCTCCAACCACACTAGCTATTTTGGCTAGCTAGAATAGCCAAAATAGATAACAAATGGATAATTTGGCTAGCGAAAAAAGCTTACACTCCAACCATGCTATCTATTTTGGCTAGCCATAAATGTTTTAATTTTTATTTATTAAAATAATTAGTTACAATAATATATTTTTAAAATGACAATATTTCTCTTCCTCAAGAATTTTGGAATCAAATATCTTCATCATAAATCATCATTCCACAAGTTGAAGAATAATCATCATTCCACAAGTTCCTTAATTTAAGATACCTTCATCATAAAGAACATTGATTGAATACGAAAATAGTTTTCAGCTAAAACTATAGTCAATGAGTTTTTAGGTTGATCACAACTACAAGTCAATGAGTTTCAGATACATTCACCTACATTCACCTGCTCTAATAACCCAGTGGTCGTGAATGAATTCTCAGCTTCGGTGTAACTCAGTTCGTTGCCAATGAAGTAAAACTGTGTTGGATAATGAAAGGGAACATTTAAAACTAAGAATTAACAGAGAATGGAAACAATAATCAAATAGTAATATTCAACGATGCCTTGTGTTGAATAACAGCAATACAACAAAGACATCTGTTGTTACATTACATCAATAACAACATGAATCCCAAAAATGTCACATGCTTCGGCCAATTCAGCCTAAACTAGGTAGATAAACTCCCCAAAGGTGCATACAGCTTTAACAGCATATGATGTTTTTAAAAATCCATAAGCAAGTAATGCATTTTTTTGTAGTTGATGGTAAATGGTATGCACAATACACATTATATATTCTCAATACACCTACGTGAACAGGTTGGTTTCATACTTCCATTCAAACTACCTCTAATTTAATAAAGAACGAGAGCACTACAAATGCCAAGCCAAACTGCCTTCCCATTTCAGGGCGAGGAGAGCAACTATAATATTATTATAGTTAGATGCATTTGGGAAGGTGAAGGATCATGTCAACAAGAAGTGTTTAATACACAGCAAAATGCAGATGCTTGCTCAGATTCCGATGCATGCAGTAGTAACTCAGTAGCAAGTAAGGGCCACTTCACTGTGTATTCAATGGACCAGAAGAGGTTTGAGGTTCCTCTAAAAAAAATTATCCGTCTGCAATGTCATATTAACCTGTGAATTTTCTGATGCAATTTCAGATTTATAGGTAGTGTACTAACTCAAGTTGTAAAATTGCCAAAAGTGAGGGGAGAGTGCTTCTTCTAATGCCAACTGCATAAACAAACAGAAGACGTATGTGATGTACTTCCCATGTAATCTGTTCTGAGACTAATACATAGACTCTCACCGACCTAGCTCATATAGTAAGCTTAGTTGTACTAAGCAGTGTATTCAATCATTCAACAATAGTTAAAAAAAATAATCAACTAAACTATAGAGTCAGTTTCATACACAAGGATCCATCACTTGTATCATATGGTGAAGAGAGACTTCTTTAAAATTCAAAGAAGTAATCAAAATAGGACAATACCACACTAGTTTCAGTAACAGCAATATCTGTAACAATCATCAGATCCAAGATCTGAATTTGCATCCACTTCATAAACAAAATAAACCAATCAATAACAGACAATAGCACCTGAAGAGCAGTCCCTTGGTTGAGAGAACCATATGTGAACATTACTCCCACTTGCATAGATAGCTTTTTTCTTTTTCTTCCAGTGACCTTCCCATTTCATTACTAAGCATAATAATATTATAGTTGCTCTCCTCATCCTTAGAATAAGAACACTTGGCACATTGACTGTCTTGGCTTCGCCTCTGGAAGGACCTTCAATCGCTGCTTGAGAATTCTCCTATGCCTCTGAATTCTGACAACCTTGGGCCACTTCACAAACCTATGAAGATCCCTCTTTGGAGGCAATGCCCCTCCGATCCCAAATTGCTTCGGCCTCTTCTCAAAAAGAGGGTTTACAACCTTCTCCTAAGAAATCAAACACCAAAAACAATTCATAAACACAAAAAACCTAATAATAACGATAACCCAGTTTTAATAAAACAAGGACAAAAATGAAATCATAACGCCACAAGAGCAAGTGATTTTGATCCATTCACTGATAATGGATCAAAATCAGTACATTCTTCAATTGAGAGTAACTCTTGCACAAACACATACACAAAATCAGTACATTCTTCAAAATCAGTACATCCACAAAGTGACTTCCATAGCTTGGCTCCAATTGAGAGCAACTCTTGTACAAACACATACACAACCAAAAAAAAGTAATGAAAGGGAAGGGGAAAAAACAGACAAAGACAACACTAAAGTACTATAACTGGTAAACATCCACACATTTCCTCTTTTCTCATTCCTATCTCACTATCACTATATATCTTTGCACAAACACATCGCATTCGTTATATTCAATAATGACATCCCATGAAAATTAACTCTACCTCTCCCCATTGAAGATGCACACACGAGCATCACAAACTCAACATACTACCCCAACTCTCAAGATTCATCTTCAATCCCATATACACTAATACAAAACCCAATATACTATCTAATCAAAAAAACAAAAAACATAAAATCTGAAGAGTGTGGAACAAATTGAACAAATTGAACAAACTGAACAAATCTGAAGATACCCATTTGAAGGAAATTGAACAAATTGAACAAATTGAACAAATTGAAGAAGATACCTGAAGAATAAGATGAAGAAGATACCAGAACAAATGAAACAAATTGAACAAATTGAAGTGCGAGACTCGATGAAGACCGTTGGGAGTCCCCTTGATGAGACTCGATGATCACATGCAAACAATTGGCAGATTATCCTTGTTATTGTCATCCATAGTAATATGAATTCAATTGGCAGAGTTGCTTCCACCAGGATCAAAATTGAACCCAATTCTCTGAGCTAATCTAATCGTTTCCATGTATAAATTCTTACTACCAGTTGATATTCCTATAATTACTGACTTTGCACCCTTCAACATTAGAGATAAAAGCTTTATATCATTCTTTGAAACCCATAAGAGTACATGATAATTTCACTAATACTGATATGCAACTAATACTGATTGCAACTATTTAGCTTCTTCTCCACTAATACTGATTGCAACTATACTATGTTTCTCATCGATAACTTTAGGATTTGTCTTATAATCTTCTCGTAGTAGTGATTCATCAATTTTCATTACTGAGTTTTTGCTATGCAGGATGACCTCTTAAACATCAAAATCAGATTGCCTTAATTCTTCCATATCCAGTACTTCACTTCCAGAAATTGAATTGTTGGAAATCACTTTGAAATTTTCACAAACAGACCCATAGCATTCCTATCTTGTACAAACACATACACAATCAAAAAAATTAACTCTACCTCTCCCCATTGAAGATGCACACACGAGCATCACAAACTCAACATACTACCCCAACTCTCAAGATTCATCTTCAATCCCATATACACTAATACAAAACCCAATACACTATCTAATCAAAAAAACAAAAAACCTAAAATCTGAAGAGCGTGGAACAAATTGAACAAATTGAACAAATCTGAAGACCAGCAGCAAGAACCTGATTCATTTCAAGAAGCTGAAGAAGTAGAACAGCACATCCCAGCTTCGACGACGATAGGGCTTCGGCTTCGATGAGGGCTTCGACGCCACAGAGCTGCTTCGATGAGGGCGTTCGACAGGGGCGATGAGGGCTTCGATGAGGGCTTCGCTGCCACATAGCTGCTTCGATGAGGGCTTCGTTGAGGGCTTCGATGGAGGGGTGGGAAGTGGTAACGCGGGAGATGAAGGGGTCGGTGGAGGGCTTCGATGGCGAGCGGATCCCGCTCGCCAGATTTGGCGAGCAGATCGCGAGCGAAATTTTTTTTGCCAGAGTAGCGAAGGAGATAGCGAGTCCGTTGGAGAGGATTTGGGGGATGTAATCGCTATTTTGGCTATCATTAAAGGAATAGCGAGCAGCGTTGGAGAGGGTCTTACAGAGCATTAGAAAATAGTAAATAGACATATTAATGTTAAATGACATGTAGAACATTTTATATATTGTTTAGTAGCAATAAATATATATTTATTGAGTGTCCGAAATGAACATCCGAGATGATCCCATTTCCCCGAAATCTCCTCCGATATATCCGATCCGAGACGAAACACCCCTTGCCGAGACGAGTCCGAAATCCGAGATTTAAAACCTTGATCTTCGTGGCTATAGACCCAGTCGACGGACTGAGGTTGCTCTGTGGGAGACGAGTTTTTTTATATATTTAAATTCGGGACTTGGCAAAGTCGAGCGGATAGTTTGCTGTCTCCAATGTATATATGTATACCGAGGCTAGGGAGGCACTTGCGGGATGATTCGCACGTTGAGGGAACCATTATAATAGTCGTCGGGCTGGGACCCATATTCGTGGAATGATCTAAATCATGTTTTATTACCG
Organism: Hemerocallis citrina; assembly: GCA_017893485.1. Lineage (NCBI taxonomy): Eukaryota > Viridiplantae > Streptophyta > Magnoliopsida > Asparagales > Asphodelaceae > Hemerocallis > Hemerocallis citrina. The sequence goes on along the minus strand of CM030358.1, from coordinate 435,048,085 downwards.
GGTAGTTTTCATGGCGAGGGATCGAGCCCTTTATTGTGGAGTACGTAGGCGTTTGCCCTCGGACCTATGTAGTATGGGATTTATAGAATCCAAACAAGTGTGCATTAGTGTCATCCTAGTATAGAAATGTGTGCATTAGGCATTAAGGCATGGCATACACTTACATGTTTAGCATAGTCACATTTCTACACTATATTTCATTCAAGTTTGTGTTTTGTTAAAGTATAGAGATTGTTATACTATTTCGGGCATAGAGAGGATAGCCGTATATAATATTTCGTCGGTTGTAATCAACTGACGTGCTCACAGTCTTACATGCAGGTAATGGATGTTCATGAAGCTATAAAGTGGATGTGCTAATACTGTTCAAAGATGCTGTAAATGTTTCATTGTAATTTATTGTTTTCGCTTAGTAACAATTGTAACAAACTCTGATGTATTATTGAGAAAAATTTTAATTTCCTTGTAAAATTGTATGAAGTAAAGTAAGATCCGATGAAATCTCGAATTCGGTTTTATTTAGAATTCGGGGTGTTACAGTAACACAACATTAAGCATCCCCAAGAAATGAAGATTAAATAGAAAAGAAGAGTAGGCAACAAGTCTTTCAATGGGTCGTGCACTCCTACTGTTGCAGTGGTAGTTATTCAGCTTCCTTGATAAGCTGTCGTGTCTTGGTTCTCCCCTTCTTCGGTGTTCCTGCCAAATGAACAAAAAGATGGACTTTTTTCTTCAACAAACATTTAATATAGAGCCCTGCTTAGGACACTGTCAAATTTTTATCCAGCAAATTACTTCAATGAAATTTAGAGACTTGCACACTAGCTATTAGCTATTTTCAACTTGCGAAGATTAAAATGCCTTTAGCACACAATGGTGGTCAGATACCATCCCTAGAAAAGAATGGCTTAGATTGACTAAAAAAACATATGAAGGGTGACATGTCAGTCCAAAAGGAGGCCGAAAGAGAATTGGCACAAGCTGATGCTGAAAAAGAATGATCGCAAATATAGGGTAAATATTCACAGAGGAATAAGAAATTAGATTGAGGCCATGACAATTGATTTTAGAAAACAAAAAAATGCACGTTAATGGGGCACCTAACACAAGATTTCAACACAATCTGCTTCTAAATCCTACATTATGCATATTTCTTTAATGAATACATAAAATTTTCAACACATACACTTATATAAGGCCTCATTTGTATGGTACAAATCATTTGGATTTCTATACTACTCAAATGGTCATACCTTGATTGCTGAAATCATATTCCATCAGTCCTTGTACTTCATCGTCTCCTTCTCAAATCCAATTGTCAGGAATTGATTTGCATACTCCTCTGCATCATGGCGAAGTTTCGAAATCTCTAATTGGATGCTAGTATCTTCTTTAATAGTAGCCAGGAAATCCTTAAGCTTCGACCCACCTGTTTTGCAAGACATTGACAAACATTAAGAGGAAGCTCTCAGTTTTACATCGAGGGAAGATGAAACTCTTATTATTTTCCCTCTCCGCCAAAGACAGCTCTTATTATTTGTTTATGTATACAAGTATATGAAGAGAGAAAGATCTACAAATCATGTGGTACTGTTAATATTATAACATTAGCAACAATTAGATACATTTGGTTGTAGCCTTGATTATTGAAGTGAGACTAACAACAATATCAAAAAAGTCAGCCACTTTTGCGAAGTCCGCTTCCACAAATCCTCTACAAGTTAATGCAGGAGTTCCTGCCAACACAAGAGACGAGTTCGTAAAACATTGGTTTATATTTATAATGGGAATATGTATAAAAGCTCAAACAAAAAAGGCCTACCCATCCTAATGCCACCAGGAACCATTACAGACACATCACCAGGAACATGTTTTTGTTAGCAGCAATATGGACCATCCCAAGCACATTTTCAACTCGTGATCCATCAATTCCCTATCAAGGAAAGTATATGTGTATATAATAAGATCCGCTATGTAACTCTCCGAGCCCAACCGGGTTGGAGTCACCACCTATATATATGTGCCTATGCTTTGTCTATGCATCTAAGGATCTAACCACGGTCTCACCACAGGGCATAGTCTTACCAAAAGTGATATAGCTTGTTATGTACTCTTGGACCATGTGCAACCTGATATATATACTTACTCATGTTATTTTACCGCCTATGTGAGACTAAATCTTTTCTACTACTTCCTATCTTTCATTTAGGCATTTCATCAAACACTTCATATGCATACACATTCATTTAGACATTTCATCAAATACCTTGTGTGTATTCCATGTATGCACACCACCGATCTAGGACATTCACCCCCCCCCCCCCCCCCCCCCCAAGACTAACGTCCTCACTAAGTTCGGACTAATGCTTAATCCAATATCTTTTCTTTCTAACCGATGCGTTACTCCCTATCGGTATAGAAAGTCGGCTCTGATACTAAAATTGTAACACCCCAGGTCTGCCATTTGTGAGCATGATTTGGAGGTCTTTAACTAGCATGCTATGCTCCGCATATCTCAACACGTACATATATCACTTAACCACTGCCCCACCACGGAACTTAGCCTCACCAAAAGTGTTATAGCTTAGTTGGTACTCTTAGAGCAAGGGTAACCTAATATATGCACTTAATCATCTTATTTTACCACCTATGTGGGACTAAATCTTTTCTATTATTTCATAACTTTCATTTAGGCATTTCATCAAACACTTCATATACATACACATTCATTCAGACATTTCATCAAACACCTTGTGTACATTCCATGTATGCACAACACCTATCTAGGAAATCTGGGGTATTACACGCAAAGCTGAAATTGTTCCAGTGGTAGCCTCTTCATTATCAAAGCTATAGAAACCATACTTCTTAGAAGTGAAACGAAACGGACGGATAAGTTAACTTAATGAGGAGCAAACGACCGAAAAAGTTATGAATACAGTATAATGATCAACTTTCATCTTCTTGTTGTATTAAATCATGTTAGGAAGGCCTCATATTACAGTAGTAAATTTCTATAAAATGGAGATGGTAGTATTTTCTATATTTCTTTACTATATTTATTTAAAAAGAAAGGTATATCTTAATTACCTTGTTTTTAGATTTACCAAGACCAAATGGTTATCCGTTCCACCAGAAACAGGCTCATAGCCTTTCTCAACCAACCTCTGCAATACAAACACACCATCAAATTTAAAACTAGCAGAATCAGGTAACATGATGCAAATCAGATTAACAGTTAAATTACCGTGAAGTTGTAGCACCAAAGCAAATGAGTATCTTGTTGAAAAAACAAGAAACACGGAAACTGTACCTGAGAAAATCTTGCACAGTTGGTAAGGACTTGCTCCAGGTAGGCTTTGTACTCAGAAGTTGTTGCCTATAATTGGACAGATAGAAAATGATTCAAATAACCTCTCATAAAAGAAAGAAGCAAGGGAATTTCCAGGATTTTTATATGACGACAAATTAATACAAATTAAAATTCAAAGAGAAATCAATTATTTTTCATAGATTCAAACAACCAAGGTTAGGATATACAGTATATTATAAAATGCCCTTAAAAGAATCTAAATTTAAGAACTCGTTGATTAAATATGTATTTTGAGTAGTCCATAGGCCATGAGTAGTTATCAGGGGAAGAGTATCATAACCAAATCGTCAAATAAACATGGGAGTTCCTATTGAATGAGCTAAAGAACAGCTAATGAGGTCAAAATTAAAAAGTTCAAATAAAATAAATATGTGAAATATGGTTTAAGAAATAGAAGTCAATCAAAAAATGGTAACATCAAAGGATTTTACTAAAACATAAAATTTTCTGCTTCAAAATTTTATTAGATTAGATTAAGGCCATACTTTCTGCTTTTAATGTAGGATATTAGATTGAGGCCGATCCCAACTAGTTAGAAAAAAGGCTTTGTTGTTGTTGTTGTTGTATATTCTGCTTCAAAATTTTATTAGATTAGATTAAGGCCATACTTTCTGCTTTTAATGCAGGATATTAGATTGAGGCCGACCCCAACTAGTTGGAAAAAAGGCTTTGTTATTGTTGTTGTATATTAGATTGAGGCCATACTTTAGAAGTAGAAAGTAAAATTAGATTGAGGCCATACTTTCTGCTTCTAAATCATGCATTATGCAAATATCTTTAATGTATACATAAAATTTTCAACATATGCACTTATCATTTATCGTTTACCAGACCAACTACCATAACTCAAACGACTCAATTATGAGCTTATTAATAAAATTGTATCATAAAAAAAATCAAATCAGTTAGTTATATGCAAACCTTGTCAAACATTAGTTATAGCTCGTGAACTTGTTCCTTCTCCTCCTTTGTAAAAGTTTTACCAATCATTTCTGTAAACTGTATTGGATACTTTTTCACTTTTCGGTAAGAAAATAGCAAGAAATATGGATGATACCTAAAACACACGACAAATATGAAGGTAATTTCATAATTCTCTTAAATTTTTTAGCATGGGCGCAAGTCGTATCAGAAAAAATTAGTTTTAACTGGAAACTACTACCAAGAAAGAAAGAATACAGACACTCTGTGAGGTAGATCAATGGAAGGAAATCTAGTGAGGTAGATCAATAATACACATAAATAGATGCTCAGCTTGAAAGGAATGAATTAAAATAATTGAAATAATTAAAGAAAGCATATGAGGCTAATTGTTTCAATACAACAAACTATAATATCAAAATACAGATATCAAATCAAATCAGCACAAATTTATCCAATATGTTAGGGACACCGGAGTCCCAACCGCGCCGGAGTAATCGCTGAAGCCATCGGGAAGCCATAGCTCACTGCAGAAGGAGGCAGAGTGTAATCAGCGAATAGTGTCAGCTATATCAGTAGTTTACATAGAGTGCACGTGTTTTTAAACTGTAATAGAGCGGGAAGAGTAGTGCGCTTCGCACGTAGTTGAGTTTGTCGTCTAGCGTAACAAACTCTCTCCCCGCTATAAAAGATCGTTGTATTCCTTTTCCTTTTTCAAGTAATAGAAATTTCTGGTTCCTTCGCTAATCTCTGATCCTCTTCTCCAACTCTCTTCTTCTCGACCTCAAACCCTTCTTTCTCCATTAATGGCGAGATTTTGAGCTGGCCGGAATCCAAATCCCTGACACAATACCTGGTAATCACCACACCAACCAAGAAGATGGACGCAGGGGGGAAGAAGGTCGGCAGAGGTGCCATGCAAGCGGCGACGCAGGGGGGTCGACGGTGGGGGGTGCGGGACAATGTGATTGGGGATTTGGACTTTGACGGGCGCAAGGGGTGGTCGACTGTGGCCCAGTGGCGAGCGGCGCACAAGGTGGGGACGGTGTTGGGGTGGGAACGTCGTGATTGGGGGGATTTGGACTAGGGCTTGTGGAGGAAAGGCCGAAGGGTATGGATTTGGAGTTGGGATTTGAGATGAAATTGGATTAGTTGGAAATTTCCAATCTACCCATATCTATTTAGTTTATTTAAGGATATAATAGCGTTTCTAAAATGCCATAAAAGATACATCATTCCAAAAACACTGTCGTAGCTAAGTAAATTTCAAAATAAATCAAAGACAACATTTTCTTCAGAAATGCTATTATTAATCACTTTCAACAACATTAAAATGTTGTAATAAATCCGCTGTAGAAAGCTCTATATGTTGTAGTGAACTCTATAAATATCCTCTTCATGGACACATTCGACGCTCTCAAGATCTTTCGGGACCGGCCCAAGCCATCCGGCTATATATTCCACAGGTTCTCCGGAGTACCCATCCAAGTTGAAGGAATCATCACAACACAAAAAGCCTTCGTAACCTGAACAGAGGCATTAAACTTCATGGTAGTCAACATCAGAGCTGCGTACAATGCCATATTCGGCCGCCTAGGCCTAGCAGCTTTCCATGCATTCGTCTCCTCATTTCACATGAAGATGAAATTCCCCACATCATCAAGCGTGGGCCAAGTTGCAAGAAGCCAAGAGGCAGTGCGAGCATGCTATATTTCCATAATGGGGGCTCCGTTCTTCCACTTGATGCCATCGAACTGCCACCAGAAAGGAGCCACACAAACTCAGAACCCGTGGATTAATTGAAAGAGATCCCTTTCTCTCCGGAGGATCAGACCAAGAGTTTTCATGTCAGCAAGACCCTTCATCTCCAATTCAAGGAGCGTCACATTGCCTGCATAAGAGAATCAAGACTTATTCGCATGGACTGCAGCCGAATGCCAGGAATCCTTGGAGGCCTAATCATGCACCACCTTAGTGTGAGCCCAGATGACAAGCATGTCCAACAATGGTGCCACAAATTTTCTCCTGAGCGGCTACAATCAGTTAAAGAAGAATTTGAAAAACTCCTAGCCGCACGCTTCACCCAAGAAGTTAACTACCCCGAGTGGTTAGCATAGACGCATTGATCGATGCCACGTCGGGGCATGAACTCCTAACCTTCATGGATACATTCTTCTGATATAATCAAATCTAGATGTTTCGACCTGATACCCCTGAAGACGTCATTCATCACAGATCAGGGTCTATACTGCTATCGAGTCATGCCTTTTGGCCTGAAAAATGCCAATGCTGCTTATCAACGTCTGCTAAATAAGGTCTGCACAAGTCAGATCAGCAGAAACATGGAGGTGTATGTGGATGATATTTTAGTCAAAAGTTTCTGAAAAGAAGACCATGTCACCGATCCCCAAGAAGCGTTCGAAGAATTACGCAAGCATAACATGCGATTGAACCATTTAAAATGTTCTTTGAAAGTCTCCTCTGGTAAATTATTGTGCTTCATGGTTAGTCAAAGGGGAATCAAAGGCAAACCTGAGAAGTTCCAGGCAATTCGCAACATATCTCCCTAACCACGGTCAAGGAAGTACAGAACCTCACCAGCCGCTTGGCTGCCATCGGCCGATTCCTCTCTAAGTCGGGGGAGAAATGTCTACCATTTTTTTCAAAGTTTTATGGGGTGCGAAAGGTTTCAAGTGGGGGGAAGAACGGTAAATTGCCTTCAACAACTCAAAGCATACCTCGTCAACCCTCCGCTCCTAAGCAAGCTGGAGCCAGGTGAAATCCTTTACCTCTACCTAGCCACCTTAAACCAAACTCTCAACGTCATCCTGTTTAGAGAAGAAGACAGGGTTCAGAAATAGATCTACTATGTGAGCAAGGTACTTCATAATGCAGAACTCCGTTACTCTAAAATGAAAAAGATGGCCTATGCATTGGTCACAGCCGCTCGCAAACTCTGCCCATATTTCCAAGCACATTCCCTATGCGTCATCACCGACCAACCACTCAAGCGAGTACTCCTTAAACCCGAAAGCTCTGAAAGAATGATGAAGTGGTCCATCAAACTGAGTCAGCCGCCCAAGAATGGCCATCAGGCCCAAACCTTGGCCGAATTCATCATGGAAACCACTATTTCCGACTCTACAGAGGAAGAAGACCCCCCCCCGCTGTGGAAGGTATATGTAGATGGGTCCTCTTGCCTCGAAGGAAGCGGAGCCGGGATCATCCTGCTGCTACCTGATAAGTTCAATCTTCAATAATTGCTGTGCCTCAACTTTCCTGTCTCTAATAACGAATCTGAATATGAAGCACTGATCCCCTATCTCTGGTTAGCATGTGAAGTAGGTGCACGAAGAATCTAGATGTTTATTGTCTGCCAATTAGTCATTAATCAGGTCCAAGGTGATTATGAAGCCAGAGACGACCGTATGACCAAATACTTGTCACAAGTAAAGAAACTGCTGATGACGTTCAAATAAGCTAACGTCACTTACATCTCACAAGAAAAACAGGCAAGCAGATCTCTCTCCAAGCTAGCTTCCTTATCTCTCAATGAGCTTGACCGGACGGTCCTCATTGAGGTCCTTCTCAAGCAGAGCATCGAGGAGAAAGAGTTGGAGCCCTTGAAGATTGTAAAGAAGCGAGGAAGATTTAGACGAGGGCTAAAAGATACACTCTCGTAGAGGGACTCCTGTACAAACGATTATACACTAAAGTTGACGGCATGCCCTACTTGAGATGTCACACTCCAGAAGAAGTGCAGTACGCCATCAAAGAAAAACATGAAGGAAGAGACAGCTGCCATCAAGGGGCAAGGTCCCTTGCACGAAAGATACTCAATCATGGGTATTATTGGCCCATGCTGCTCAGTGACGTGCAAGAGTATGTTCGCCAGTGCGACCCCTATCAAAAGCATTCAGCAATCAAGCGAAGACTCCAAGCAACCCTCGTTCTATGTCAAGCCCTATCCCCTTAGCCTTGTAGGGAACCGACTTGCTTGAGTCATTTCCGCCAGCAGCCAGCCGAAGAATTTTTCTAGTGGTAGCCATCGACTACTTCACAAAATGGGTCGAGGCAGAGCCACTAGCAACTATCACTGTGCAGAAGATCCAATAGTTCTTTTGGAAGAATATCGTCTGCATATTTGGGATTCCCCGCATATTAATCTCAGACAATGGCACATAGTTCATTGGAAAAAGCTTTCGCCAGTTCTGCACAAATTTAGGGATCATTCAACACTTCTCCTTTGTCTCACATCCCCAAACTAACGGCCAAATTGAAAATGTAAATTGACAAATTCTAGATGGCCTCAAAAAGAAATTAGGAGAAGCTACAAGAGGTTTATGGGTTGAAGAATTGCCAAGTGTTGTGGTCCTACAGAACCACAAAGCAAACCCCGACTGGAGAGTTGCCATTCAACCTCGCCTACAGTTCAGAAGCACTCATCCCTTTGGAAGTTGGATTACCATCTCCCCATTTTCTTTCCTTCAACGAAGAACAAAATTTCAACAATTTTCGAGCCAATCTCAACATCATTGAAGAGGTACGAGAAAGATCAGCCATACGAAGGATCATTTACCAGCAAAGGGTCGGAAAGTTTTACAACAAGAAAGTTCACCCCACTAGTCTGAAAGAGGGGGACCTAGCCTTGCGCAAACTTGAAATATCCGAACCGCAAAGGAAGGAAAAGCTCGCTCCCAACTGGTAGGGATCGTACACGGCTCCCAAGTGATCCACTCGGGGTCATATCGACTTGAAGATCTGGGAGGGAAGAATATACTGTGAACTTGGAATATCGAGCACCTTATGAAGTGTAACGAGGGCGTCTAAAATGTCCTCTCTTAGTAGTATTAGCAGATTTCCTTAACTTGTAATAAAGGTTAGCCACTAGAGCAGCCGTTTAGTTTTCCTTTCAATAAAAACAGCTTTTATTACCGATCAATGCATGTAATAAAACCCAGCCACTAGAGCAGCCAATTAGTTTATTTCTAATAAAATTAGTCATTTATCTTCTTAAAAGATTTTTTGCAATTCTATGGAAGCAAATAATGAGCTAAACACCAAACTTATACCTAAAATGGTACTAAATACTCATTAAAAACTCCTTATATGACAAGTTCGAAGTCCATACCCATGGCTCGGAGTTACTCTAGCAATTTGCGATAAAGAAAATTCAGAGTTTAACTCGCCCTTTGACCTGCTCGTGCAACTCGTTAACGCCTCAATGATAGGTTCAGAGTCCATACTCGTGGCTCGAAATTACTCTAGCAAATTGCAACAAAGCAAGTTCAGAGTTCAACTCGTCATTTGATCTGCTATTACAACTTGTTAATCTCTAACTAAAAAGTTCGGAATCCATACCCATGACTCGGAGTTGATTTAGCGACCTGCAACGAAGCAAGTTCAGGGCTTAACTCACCATTGGATCTGTTCCTAAAACTAGTTAAAATTCCTTAAAGACGGATTAGAGGTCCAAAATCGTGGATTGTAGTTACTCCAATAAAACTTGCAAAAGCAAAATTTGGAGTTCAACTCACCACTTGATGTGACTCTCATAATTAGTTGGAGGACCTATATAGCAAGTTTAGAAAATAACTCTTCCCCAGAGTTGCTCCTACAACTAGCTAAACACCCATACAGTAAGTTTGGAAAGTAATACTTCCTCATAGTTGCTCCTACAACTAAGCTGGGTTAAAAACAGACAAGTTCTAACTCCTTCAAACACTACGCACATTATTCGAATCCCATCGATAGTTCGTTAGCTACAACCAACAAGTTTGAGGCCTTGTTCTTTAGCTACAAAGAACTCAGTCAACGGCTCATCAATTACATACAACAAATGACGCAACAGGGATCAAACATATAAACGAGTTCTTCGACGCACAAACAAAAAGTTTCTCGACAAATCACGGAACTATCGCAAATATATGTATTCAGATCTACTGCCATTACAAATATTTACAAGTACAAAACTATGGGCCGTATTACAAGTTTCGAACCGCAATGAGTCTGCAAATAAATGCATCACTACAAAAGCATGCTGAAACAATTAAGTGGCCTAGCAATCCTACAATATGATCTATAAACCGTACTTAAGGCTAAGAGGGTGAGAAATGTTATTCTTGTTGATTCTTAGTTTTGATGACTACAACACAATACAAAGTTGTTCTATCACATATCTCTTGCAGAGTGTATCAAAGTCAATACCATGGTGAAATACACAAAGGGAACACAATCTGATGAAGCTTTCAAGAGTAATTGATCAAGCTTCAAGAAATCTAGACATAGGCTCAAGCTCAAGACAAAAACTCAAGTTCAAGACCAGATTCAAAGTGCTTCAATGTTTAAATAAAGTGTCTTGTATTATTGTATTTTTAATTCTTTGAGTCTTAGAAACTTGTAATAGCCTTGTCACACACAGACTCACACATACTTTAAATAATCTGAGTATTTTACAAAATCAAAATGTCAAAACAAGCTTGAATAAGTTCAACTGTATGAGTACCAGTCGACCACTCCTTGGAACCAGTCGACTGTTATAGTACGAAACTGCCTGAACTCATACAAGCTCTGGCCAGTCAACTCATTATGGCAACACAGTCGACTGTTCAAGCCGTTTCGACGGCTTTCTGAATTTAAAACTTGTTTTTCAAATTCAAATCTTTTATATCCATTTTATTACGGTTTATGGAATTGTTTTACAACGTTCCTTGATTCTTAATCCATAAATATAGTATAGGAATCATTTGGAAAAGGTTCCCAACATTCTTTAACTTTCAAGTCTTTTGTTTTCAACATGAACAAGTGTTCAAAAGCATACAAACTCTCTAAGACTTGATTCTCTGAATTTCAGTCTAATATAACATTGATTTCGTTTTAGACTGAATTCAGAAGTTGACTTAATAGCCACTATACAAAAGCACTATCACATACAAGGCTATAGGTTGTTGTAAACTCAATTTTTGTTGTTTTCCACTCTCGGATTGAGAGAGTGGTCCTCTCGGTTAGAGAGTGGGACTCTTGGTTTTAGAGTGGGTTTTACTCTAGGGTGTAGAGTGGGTTTGCTCTCTCTAGTGGTGAGAGAGGTCTACGGATTTGACATTGTTGTTGTCAAAGGCCGTAGAGTATTCTTGTACTTTTTCAAGAATAGTGGAAAATCTCAAGTGGGTTGCTTGAAGACTGGATGTAGGCTGGGAGGACCGAACCAGGATACATCGCTATGTTTGGCTGTGATTGACTCTCTGTGGTTGTATTCTCTCAACTTGCAATTTCAATTTCTCTAATTTTTAAAAACTTGTCTGGTAAGTCGACTGGTTTTCCGCTATAAGTCGACTGATCGGACTTGTAACTTTTCAGTAAAATACTCTTCTTATCTGACGCAATAGTCGACTGTATTTCTATTTGCAGTCGACTTAACAGTACGAAAAGTTCAAGTTTTTAATTAATTTTTATACAACACTATTCAACCCCCCCCCCCTCTAGTATTATTTGCCTTGCCTACAGGATCCAACACTTGGTATCAGAGCCTGGTTGAGTGCAATGGCATCTACTTCAAATGCAAGCCAATACCATGAAGGCCAATCCACACAAAGGCCACCCCTATTCGATGGAACAAACTATAACTATTGGAAGTGTAGAATGAAGATCTACCTTCAGTCCATCAACTATGAGATTTGGAACATGACTGAGACAGAATTCACCGCTTCTACAATTCCCTATGCACAATGGAACGATGACATGAAGAGCAACGAAATGAACAATACAAAGACGATGAATGCTTTATTCTGTGCACTTACCAATGAGAAGTTCAATCGTGTGTCAAATGCAACAATGGCTCATCAAATTTGGCACACACTCGAGGTAACTCAGGAAGGTACTAATAAGGTTAAAGAATCTAAGATATTTTTCTTGTTCACAGGTTCGAAATGTTTCATATGAAGGAGAACGAGAATGTATCAGACATAATAACACGGTTCACGTACATTACAAACTCTTTTGTGGCCCTTGGAAAGATGTACTCGCAAGCAGAAATGATGAGGAAAGTTCTTCGTGCCCTAACCCCACGAATGGGAGAAGAAGCCCACCACCCTAGAAGTAGCCAACGATTTAACACAACTCTCTCTCTCTTGAGAATCTTGTGGGAAATCTTATGGCATACGAAGTACAACTTGAAGAACGCAAGAAGGATCTAGAACCTCAACAAGCAAAGAAGAAGACACTTGCTTTCAAGGTCATGTCGGATTCCGAAGATGAAGAAGAAGATGAAGAAGAAATAACCATGTTCACTAGAAAGTTCAATAAATTTTTACAAAAAGGTAAATTTAATTCCAAGTTTAAAGATACTAATGAACTTTCCACTTGTTTCAAGTGTAACAAGACAGGTCATATGAAGATGGATTGCCCATTCGAAAATGCGAAATCAAAAGAGAAGGCTCCAAACTTCAAGAAGGACAAGTACAAAAAGAACAAGTATATGAAGAACAAGAAGGTATATCAAGCAACTTGGGATGATAGTGACTCTTCATCGGAAGAAGAGAATGAGGAGTCAAACGAAGTAGTGAACGTATGTTTCATGGCTACACAAAACGATGTAAGTGAGAACTTTGATTCAAATGACTTATTAGATGCTTTCAATGAAGTTTTTCAAGAACTTAAGAAGGAGAAAATTAGAGTTAAAAATTTAGAGAAAGTCAATCAAACACTTTCTCAAGAAAATCTTGACTTAAATGTTGAAGTCAAATCTTTAAATTCTCGACTTTCAAATTTGGATATAGATCTTGTATCTCTTAAAAAAATTATGAAGAGATATCCAATAATGTATCTAAATTTAACAAAGGAAAGGAGAATTTAAATGAAGTTCTCCAAAATCAAGTTCAATCTAATAAAAGATTTGGACTTGGTTTTCAAAAGACTCTTGAAAAACATCATTCTTCTAAGAATACTAGTAGTAATAAGACTGATTCTATTTCCAGTGTGAAGAACAAATTATATGAGTTTTTTGAGAAACCAAAAATTATTGTTTTCCATGAAAATAGTAATTCTGTAGTTCAGACCAGTCAACTGAACCCTAATGTCAGGCGTCTGTCTAGAGGTTTGGGGTCCTATTCAAAGAGACAAAAACCTCAGATAAGTCGACCTATTTCACCTCCCAGTCGACTGACTTCTCATAACAGTCGATTGAAAGGTACAATAAAGTCGACTGGACAGACTAAAAATATTTGGGTTCCAGTCAACCTGAGTGTAAACGATAGAATTACTTATATAAATTCTTATGTTCTTAATATATGTAATTCTGTAAATTATATTCCTTCTTTTGGTGGTAAATCAAACTCACTTTGTGTTTGGTTTCCCAAAAACTAATCCCTTTCGGACCCAATGAAAGGGTATCATATTCACAATGCTTATTTTATAGACACCGAAAAGAGAACATTGGATACTTGACAGCGGATGCTCCAAGCATATGACTAGTCATGCTAACCTTCTTTCTTCCATACAAGAGATAGACGGAGGAACAGTCACATTCGGTGACAACAACAAAGGGAAGGTTATTGGAATAGGCATGGTCGGTAAGAACACTACCCCTACTATAGAAGAAGTATTTCTAGTTAGTTGATTAAAGCATAATCTGTTAAGTATTAGCCAACTTTGTGATAAGGGATATAAAATTGTTTTTGAAAAAGATGCATGTTTAATATATGATTCATCTATGCAAAATGTTATTTTTCAAGGTTTTAGGAAAAACAACATTTATGAGTTATGCTTAAAAACAAATGAATTTTCTAATGATTTTTGCTTAGTAGCTTCTAACAATGATTCTTGGCTTTGGCATAAGAGATTTGGCCATGTAAATATGAAAAATGTTGCTAAATTGTCTAAATACAACCTAGTTAAAGGACTGCCAAGACTATCATTTAAGAAAGATAAGTTATGTGATGCATGTCAACTCGGAAAACAAGTCAAATCTATTTTTAAGACAAAAGAAATGATTTCTACTAGTAGGCCTCTCGAATTAATCCATATGGATTTATTTGGTTCTACTAGAGTCGCTTCTTTAAATAAAAGTATATATGTATTTGTTTTAGTAGATGATTTTTCAAGATTTATATGGGTTTTCTTTTTAAAACATAAATATGATGCCTTTGAAGAATTTGCAAATTTCTGCAAACGAATTCAAAATCAAAAATCTCTAACCATAGTCACTATTAGAAGTGATCATGGTGGAGAATTTGAGAATGAAACGTTTTCAGAGTATTGCAACAAGAATGGTATAACACATTCATTTGCATTTCCTAGAGCTTCACCACAAAATGGAGTGGTCGAAAGAAAGAATAGGACATTGCAAGAGTGTGCACGTACTATGCTTGTTGAAAGCAATTTGCGTAAGTACTTCTTGGCTGAAGCTATTTGTACAGCATGTTATGTTTTAAATAGAATATTGATTAGGCCTAAGCTTAAGAAAACTTGTTATGAACTATTCTATGAAAGAATTTCTAAAGTATCATATTTTAAAGTATTTAGATGTAAGTGTTTCATATTAACCACTAAAGATAATTTAGACAAATTTGATGCTAGATCAAATGAAGGTATCTTCATTGGATACTCAAATAGAAGTAAGGCATATTGAATTTTTAATAAGTCAAGTTTGACTATTGAAGAGTCAGTGCATGTTTCATTTAATGAATCCTTGCCTTCATCTACTGTTATTAAAGATGATGAAATTGAATCATCACCTTTAAATAACGTTAATAAATCACTAGAGCAAATTACCCTAGACAAGTTGACTGATGTGAATCAGTCGGCTGATGGACTTGTTAAGTCAACTGATCCTGTTGTGATGACTCAAACTTTACCAAAAACGTTTGTTAAAGTTAGAGATCATTCCCATGACTTAATAATTGGTGACATTTCACATGGTATTCAAACAAAATCTCATGTTAACATGATTTCTCATACGACTTTCTTGTCAGATTTTGAACCAAAGAATATAAAAGAAGCTTGTGAGAATGAATTTTGGATGAATGTCATGCAAGATGAACTTAACCAATTTATAAGAAATGACATATGGGATCTAGTTCCACGACCTCTTGATCGTACTATAATTGGTACCAAATGGGTATTTAAGAATAAGTTAGATGAATCAGGACAAGTCATTAGGACTAAGGCTAAATTAGTTGCTCAAGGATATAATCAAGAAGAAGGAATCGATTTTGATGAAACATATGCTCCTGTTGCTAGACTAGAATCAATTAGGATCTTATTATCTTTTGCGTGTTTTATGAATTTTACACTTTTCCAAATGGATGTTAAAAGTGCTTTCTTGAATGGATTTACTAAGGAAGATGTTTATGTTAAGCAACCAGCCGGTTTCGAACATGAACAATTTCCAAACCACATTTTTAAATTGAAAAAGACTTTATATGGTCTTAAACAAGCACCTCGTGCTTGGTATGACCGATTAAAAACTTTTCTCGTAGAAACTGGTTTTGAGATAGATAAAGTGGACACTACCTTGTTTATTAGGAAAATAGAGACAGATATTCTAATCATACAAATATATATAGATGACACAATTTTTGGATCTACTAATAGTAATCTCTGTCAAGAGTTTGTTAATACCATGAAAAATGAGTTTGAGATGAGTCACATGGGTGAACTCTATTATTTCCTTGGACTACAAATAAAGCAGTCACAAAATAGCATATTTATTAATCAATGAAAATATGCTAAGGAATTACTCAAATGGTTTGGCATGGATAGCACTAGTAGTAAGACCACACCTATGGCTACTACTACTACACTTGACAAAGATGATTTAGGTAAGAGTGTCGATCAAAAACTCTATCAAGGTATGATTGGCTCACTCTTATATATAACTGCTAGTAGACCAGATATTTTGTTTAGTGTATGTTTGTGTGCTAGATATCAGTCGAATCCCAAAGAATCTCACTTCAAAGCTGTAAAACGTATTTTAAGATACATTAAAGGCACATCTGAATATGGTTTATTTTATCCACACACCGATAATTTTCAACTTTTGTCGTATAGTGACGCTAATTTTGCTGGTAGTAAAACTGATCGTAAAAGTACTAGTAGAACTTGTCACTTTTTGAGACATTCACTAGTATCTTGGTGCAGTAAAAAGCAAAATTCGGTATCCCTATCTACTTCAGAAGCTGAATATATTGCTGCAAGTTTGGCTTGTGCCCAAATTTTGCGGATGAAACAAACTTTAATGGATTATGGTATTTCATTTTCAAAACCTTCTATAATGTGTGATAATACCAGTGCTATTAATCTATTTAAAAATTTGGTTCAACACTCACGTACAAAATATATTGATATTCGACATCATTTTCTACGTGATCATGTTTTAAAGGGAGATATAACTTTGGATTTTATTTCTACAGATAAACAAGTAGCAGATATATTTACCAAACCACTTAAGGAAGACACTTTTATCAACTTTAGAAAAGAACTAGGAATTTGCTGTTTTCATGACATTTCTTGAAATTTTATATTGTTTAAGTCGGCTTTAACGTCTTTTTCAGTCGACGATTAAAGTATTTTCGTTGTTCATATTTAGGCTGAATTTTGTGTTCTGGACAGTCAACTGTATTAGTAACCAGTCGACTAACAGATGTTTTACTTGATGTTTTGTTTGGTTTAATTTCTCTCGACTAATTCGACTGATATCAAAACCAGTCAACTGTCACGACATTTGTTTGGTTTTTCTGATTTCGAATCGTTACTTAACTGAGGCATTCTTTTCAACTATGTTTTATGTTTGTTATTTTTCTATCTTCTATTTGTAATCTGCAACAATGTACTTGCTATCTTATGTATAAATGTGTTATGGTTATGCAATGTTCATTTTGTTCTTTATGATGTATCCTTCCTCCGTATGTTTTTGTTGATGACAAAGGGGGAGAAAAATATGGTTTTATGTTTTTTTGTTGGTTTTGTTTTTTTGTGTGCATGTTTTATACATATTGTAGATTATTTAGGGGGAGCTTATTTCACATTTATGATAACATCTTGCTATGTATATTGTTATTATTATGGGACAATGACCAAGAGGCACCTAAAGTTTGTGCTAATACCCTAAATACACCTGAAGTTACTATAATACCCCAATAGCACCCAAACTTCTATTATTTGGACAAAAAGACCCCCCGCCGTTAATTTCTCAGTTAAGTTAGTGGAATATTCCTGGAACATACCCCTTAACGGGTTTAAACCCGTTAAGAGGCACGTGAAAAGACCAAAATACCCTTCCCCCTCTCTCCTTTCCATCTTCAACCGAAGCCCATCTCCCATCGCCACTCCTCCGATCGCCAACCTCGTCCACCTCCATCACCCTCATCGTCACCCTCTCCTCATCATCTTCAACTCATCGTCGCGCCCCGATCATCCCCCGTCCTTGCCATCCCTGTCGTGCCCAAGCCTACACCCATCGCCATTGCCAACTTTGCCTTCGCCATTAACCCATCCCCATCACCGCCTCGTCTTCGCCTTCGCCGTGCACCCCCCTTCAACCTCCAGAGAACCCCCCATCGTTCTTGTCGTCACCATCCAAGCCGAGAACAGTGTCCATCGTCGTTTCCCCTGTTTTGTCGCGGAAATAGAGTTGCTTCGCGTCGCGTTGGTCGTTGCTGTCGCTTCCCGACCGCACCGCTGTCGTGGTCATCGTAGTCCTTGCCGCAGCGCCTCCGTCATCAAGTCGACGTCGTCGTCCCGAGCACCGTCAACTCTCCCGCTCTCTCTCTCTCTCTCTGTCGATGTGAGGAAGGAGGAGGAACACCATTGGTCGACTTCGCTGTTTGCTGTTGTGGACGATGCGATCCGAACTTTCTGTTTGCTATTTGTGTGGATCCAGTGTGGGGTTTCGATCCGTTAAGTTGCTGTTTTGTGATTCGTTGCACTTGGCGTTTGGTGTTTTGTGCACAGCCGATATCCATTTGCTGTTTGGTGTTCGCCCCGATCTGGTGTGGAGTTTGACCGTGCTTGGCACAAAATAAGTATGCATTTGGGATTATATCTATATTCTTCAATTCTTTGTTTGCTATTTGTTGGATACTTATGATCTAAAGATGAAAATGTATCTCAATAAACTCTTTGCTCTATGTTGGTTCTGAATAATTTATTAGTTCAGAATGTTATGATATACTAATATATGATGATTAAAGATTTTTTATTCAGAATAAACTATGGCCTCTGTTAAGAATTTAGAGAACAAAATTTTTAAGAAAATTTGAAGGATTTTTGATTCAGTTGGCACTCTCAATTGTAGAAATAGAATCTCAATTTTAAAGAACTTTTTTGTTCTATTTTTCAATTAAATTTAAAGAAAATTTAAAGGAATTTTAAAGGAAATTTAATAAATTTAAAAGGAAATTTAAAGGTTTTTTTAAATTATTTTTAAAGGAAATCATAAGGAATTTAAAAGGAATTTTTCAGAAATGTAATGGAATATAAAAGAAAATTTCAAAGAAATTTTAAGGGAATTTTAGGAATTTTAAAGAATATTTTTGGAAATTTTTAGGAATTTGAAAGGATTTTTATGATTTTTTTAAGGCCTGGGGGTAAAAAAGTAATTTCACCCCCTAATTGTTAAAAAACTAACGGAATTGGACGCCAAGTGCCTATATGTCCAATTTTGACAAGTTCAGGTGTGTTTAGGGTATTACTGTAACTTCAGGCATGTTTAGGGTATTAGCACAAACTTTAGGTGCCTCTTGGTCATTGTCCCTATTATTATAAGTTATTGTGTTGTCATCATCAAAAATGGGGAGAATGTTGATTCTTGGTTTTGATGACTACAACACAATACAAAGTTGTTCTAGCACATATTTCTTGCAGAGCGTATCAAAGTCAATACCATGGTGAAATACACAAAGACAACACATTCTGATGAAGCTTTCAAGAGTAACTGATCAAGCTTCAAGACATGTAGACAAAGGCTCAAGCTCAAGACAAAGACTCAAGTTCAAGACAAGATTTAAAGTGCTTCAAATGTTTAAACAAAGTGTCTTGTAATATTGTATTTCTAATTCTTTGAGTCTTAGAAACTTGTAATAGCCTTGTCACACACAGACTCACACATACTTTAAATAATCTGGGTGTTTTACAAAATTAAAATGTCCAAACAAGCTTGAATAAGTTCAGTTGTATGAGTACCAGTCGACCACTCCTTGGAACCAGTCGACTATCATAGTACGAAACTACCTGAACTCATATAAGCTCTGGCCAGTCGACTCATTATGGCAACCCAGTCGATTGTTCAATCTGTTTCGACAGCTTTCTGAATTTAAAACTTGTTTTTCAAATTCAAATCATTTATATTCATTCTATTACAGTTTATGGAACAGTTTACAACGTTCCTTGATTCTTACTCCATAAATAGAGTATAAGAATCATTTGGAAAGGTTCCAAGCATTCTTTAACTTTCAAGTCTTTTGTTTTCAACAAGAACAAGTGTTTCAAAATCATACAAACTCTTGGTTCTCTGAATTTCAGTCTAATATAACATTGATTTCGTTTTAGACTGAATTCAGAAGTTGACCTAATAGCCACTATACAAAAGCACTATCACATACAAGGCTATATGTTGTTGTAAACTCAATTTTTGTTGTTTTCACTCTCGGGTTGTGAGAGTGGTCCTCTCGGTTGGAGAGTATGACTCTTGGTTTTAGAGTCGGTTTCACTCTAGGGTGTAGAGTGGGTTTGCTTTCTCTAGTGGTGAGAGAGCGCTACAGATTTGACATTGTTGTTGCCAAAGGCCGTAGAGTATTCTTGTACTTTTTCAAGAATAATGGAAAATCTCAAGTGGGTTGCTTGGGGACTGGATGTAGGTCGGGAGGACCGAACCAGGATATATCGTTGTGTTTGGCTGACTCTCTGTGGTTGTATTCTCTCAACTTGCAATTTCAATTTCTCTTATTTTTATTTCAAAAACTTGTCTGGTAAGTCGACTGTTTTTCGCTATAAGTCGACTGATCAGACTTGTAACTTTTCAGTAAAATACTCTTCTTATCTGACGCAACAGTCGACTGTATTTCTATTTGCAGTCAACTTAACAGTACGAAAAGTTCAAGTTTTTAATTAATTTTTATACAACACTATTCACCCCCCCCTCCCTCTAGTTTTATTTGCCTTGCCTACAGAATCCAACAATTCATAAGAGATACAAGCCTCCTAACGGGCTTTTTGATGGGCACCACCTTCCCCAGCCGTTTGCATCCTTGATAGGAAGCCCCGATCCCACACGAATAGAAGCCAAACTTGACAAGGAGGTCACCCCACTTTGAGCATCATCGGGGTGATGAGGGGCTACTGCTGTAGCCAAGACCGCTCCTTTGATAGTCGACGCAGCTCCGGCAACCGTTGCACCCTTTTTCACACCAACAGTGCGCAAAGTGCTAGCCATTCGCAACCCACCAAGCTTTGCTTGGAGACGGTAAATTTGCAAGTCTTTCTCAATGATCACTTCTCTAAGGATAACACACTCTCCAACACTGTATTTTGTCACCTTGGGAGGCAAGTGCAAGCCGGCAAGGCGTTCAATGCGCAAGAGGGCTAACTCACAATCCCTCTCAATAAGCACCGACTTAAGGTGAATGGTCTCCAACCACTCATCTTCTGACTGATCACGCAAACGACAAAGAGCAAACTCTGTTATGCGCAATCATCTACAAAGCTGCTCAACTTCGTCACCCAGGAGTTTCTCTCCCGTCTCCGCAATCATCTGTCAACAAGGTGAAGAGCATAGTCAAAAAAATAAAACAACTAAGCTTCACAATCAAAAGTCACTCCAAAGCACACCGACACAATACATAGGCAATGACAAGCGCATGAAAATAGTATTTCATCTACTGAAATGAAGATATAGGGGTGCTGTGACCAGTCCGCAATTAGGCAGCATACAAAGTCTAAATCAAAAGCAACTAAATAAATAACAAAACATGGAAAGGTGAATCAAGCATCAACCTGCCTCGGTGGAACCAAGGAGCTCCCGGCTGCCTCCTTCCCTTTACTCTTCTTCCCGGATCCACTCCTCACGCCCCCACAGGAGTGTCACCCTTACTGCCGTCCTCCTTTCTCTTATCCAGAGCCTTCCCGGGATGAAGCGATACATGGTAGTGCTTCCCATCGAAGTCAGGAACGCGCTCCACCATGTGTGAGATCGTCTGTGCATAAAATTTGATGATCACACTCTGTAGCTTGGCCTTGGCCTCAGTCTCAACCATGGCCACATCAGCCTTCAGCTCTAATGCTGCATCAGCACAGGCCTTCTCCAACTCAAGAAAGAGGTCGGCTACCCTCTTTCTTCTCTGACACCTCAAGCCTGAAACGCATCTCCTCCTCCCTCTTCGCCGATGCCTCCTCTCCCTTCATCGATGCCTCAAACTCAAGGCGTGCTTCCCCTTCCTTCTTCTTCAATGACTCCACCTCTGCCTTCAACTCCTTAACGGCCTTCTTCTTGTCCCACTCAGCACGCAAAACCTGCGTCCTCATGTTCTTCTCATCAGCCACATAAAAATTGACCAAATGGCCGAAATGACACACCATCTGAAACAAGGAAGAAACGGTCAAGACATCATAATGCAAGCGGGAAGAACGGAAGCTGACAATTGAAAAACACTAGATCATACGTCATTTGTGCCCACACGATCTCCAGGACAATCTCTCGGGGGGCTCCATTTTTAGCCTCTCTCGATTAGCAGGAGTGGGGAGGTGACGGATCCCATCGAGGCAAGCGGCCGAATTACCCAAGAAGCTCCCATGCTGCTTCACGCTCCAGTCGAGAATGTGAATCATCTCCCTCTCATCACTGAAAATTGCCGCGACCTGGGTGATCAGGGGAACAGTTGCAGAATTCACCATGATCGCCGCCGAGGAAGAGCCCTCTGCAGCAACAACGGATGGTGTCCCCGGAGCCAACTTAGTCGAGAGGTAGAGGCCGAGGCAAACGGGTCCTGAGGAGGAGGAGGACGGCTAGCCGACCTCTTGCACTTCTTCGGCTCCTCGGTCCTTTTGCTACGGAGCGCCTCCATGTCTGCCAACAAATCTTAAAATCCAAACCTGCTTTTCTTGCAAAGAGAAACATGAAAAGTTTAGAACTTGTGATGCAAAACAAAGGCAATGCGAAATAACAAAGATATGAATAAAATAACAAGACATGCAAGTAAACAAAAGAAGTAAACCGTACTGGAACACCCGGGCTAAGACCACCTTCGAAGAATACTTTGTCGATGATATCTCTCCATGCCAACACCTTCAATGCTGAGAAGAGCATCCTTAACACTCTTCTCCGCTACCATCACCACTGGTTCCGCCCTCAACGCCGGTGCGACCATTCCCCTCCACCCCCACTGCTCAACACTTCGAACAACGAGAAACTTATTCTTCCATCACCTAATCGAGCTAGGAACATCAATTACACCCCGATTGTTACGAGGGATAAGGTACCATCGTTCCTCTATTTTATTCTGCTGAGTAATCCTAAAATGCCGCCGGACCACGGTGAGACTCGGCTCGGCCCCGAGTCTACGACATCGTAGGATGAATCCCACCACATGTCTCTACGCATTTGGCATCATTTGTATCAGACACAGACGATATCAGTTAAGCACCTTTCAAAAAAAGGGGTGAAGAGGAAAGCGAAGCCCCGCAAAGAAGACATCGTAGGAAAATAAGCAGTACTCCTCTGACATCGTGAAGCACGACCTAATATAAGACCCGGTAAGAGTAACCCATACTCGGGGCGAATCCCGAAGACCGTCCTAATCACGACAATCTCTCCCGATGTAAGAAAAGTGATGACATAGTCAACCTTAATGGTGTGTATTGGTCTTGTTCATCATAATGCATGTCATTCCTAAGAAATCTCAATCAACTACGGGGTATTCTCTAGTCAATTCGGGAACTAGAAACAATGATGACTTAAGTACACATCTCCTATCTCGCTTAAGCTCAACGACCGTCTCTACAATAGTGGAACGAACAACTACATCCTTTCCCTTCGCTCCTCTAGGGAAACACCTAGACTTAACATCATCGTCTAGCTCTAAACTAACCGTAGCGGAAAAAGAACTGGTCGAAGAAATGCTAGACATAATGGGCAGTGATCGTGAGAGGGTTACCTAATCGAAGTAATAAGAGCATTGAGTTTACAAGCGCCGCTAGCACCATCGAACCACTAGCACCGCCCCGTAAACCACCACAACTTCTAGAGAGAGAAGCTCTCAAAAATTTCTATAGAGAGAAAGTGAAGTAGGTAAATGAGAAAGTTGGGGGGGGGGGGGGGGGGGGGGGATTAGGTCTTATTTATAGTTCCCCCAAGCTGAAAATACCACGTGGAGACATCTGAGCCATCCGTAAGATCCAAATGTCCGATTACTCCACACCCAAAATGGTAAGAACAGAATCCCAACAGCAAAACAATTGATCGACAAAATAAGCGAACGTCACAATGCTTTATCGATGAGAGAATGATTCGATGAGGTAGAAAAATCAACGAACACTTGGTAGGCAAAAATTTAAAAATTCTCCAACCCAGTAGCTTGAGTTCAGTGGGGAAGAGAAATCAACAAACACTTGGTGGGCATAAAAATCACCATCAACAAAAAGGAAACCAATGCAAACCAAGCATCTAGCTGATCAAGTCTAACACTATACAACCCTAGCTTCTCCAATCCAAACCCTACAAAACTCTAGCTTCTCAAAGTTTTCGGCAAAAATTTCTCCCCAAGATCAAAGTCAAAGCAAAATATCAACTCAAAGTTTCAAATAGAGATGATCAAGTCCAAACAGTAGTACATCCAAGCAAAAACACTCCTACATCGGCCATGGAGAAGAGCTCGGAGGAAGAAGATTAAGCTATGAACCCGAAAACTCCAAGCAACCTGAACTCCAACAGCCAAAGGATCTAACTTCTACTTCAAAAGCTCCTAAATCATGCCAAGTAGAGGGAAGTCGGGTCAAAACCCAACGTCCAAACCCAAAACCCGACCTAGTCTTAAACTCTCTTGCTTGTTGAGTAGGTAGTCGGGTTCACAAACCCCACCTGAGTCCAAAACCCAAAATCCAAAACCTACGCCTTGAAACGCTGAGTTCGTAACCCAAATACAAGCTCGGCTTCAAAATTCAGGGCCCCGCCCTCAGCTTGTCAAAAGAGCTCACCGAACAAGATCGTTAGATCGGCCACTCTCGAAGCTCACCCGCAATAGCTTCACTGAGCTCCTAGCACCGCCAAAGTGAGACTTGTTGAGCTCAAAGTTCACCCAAAATGAAGACTCGCCAAGCTCCTTCCTCACCTAAGATAGTGTTGCCAAGCTTCGAAGAGCTTCGTCAAACTGTGGAGCTTCAAAAAGTTGCTGAGCTCCAAAATCCACTGAGCTCCAAAATCCGCCGAGCTCCGAAAAGTTGCCGAGCTCCAAAATCCACCGAGCTCCAAAAAGTCGCCGAGCTCCAAAATTTGCCAAACTCCAAAAATTCGTTGAGCTCCTACCAACAAGCTCCAAAATCCACTGAGCTACAAAAAGTCGCTGAGCTCCTTCGGTCGAGATCCAAAAGCTGTCGAGTTGCTTCCTAAGCATTGTCAAGCTCGTAAGAGCTCAAGGCCACTTTGCCGAGCTCGTAAGAGCTCAAGGCAACCTCACCGAGCTCGTGAGAGCTTAAAGAGATGCCGTCGAGCTCTTAGCTCGCCACAACCATGCTCGCTAACCTCATCACTTGACGAAGTTGCTCGCCAAAGCTCTGAGGTCGCCGAGTTTGAGGCTCGCTCGAAACGAGGTCGGTGAAAATGCAGAAATTCAAAAGAAGAGCTCGGCAAATTGGTCGGCTGAGCTAAGGGGTTCTCATAGTGAACAGGAATCGTCAGATCTCTTAGAAGATCGTATGCGCTCGAGATGGACGCAGGAGATTGCGCCACGTCGCCTCCTTCTTCCCTATCGCTCCGTTTAAAATGCTAGCAACCCGATCATTCCGAGATGCGCGCTAGCGCTTGATCAACACACCAGAACCTGCCATGTCACCCACTTCTCTTCCGCTCGCTTCTCAGCCACCCGATCACATATGCGGGCGAGCTCCTCCTGATTCACAACCCGGATTGCTCCTCCTGATAATTCAATAAAAAAATCCCTAAAATTCAATTAAAATTCAAAATTTTAGTTAAAAGTTCCAAAAGTAATTATTAAAATTAGGAAAAATAATTAAAATTTCTAAATAATAATTTAAATTTTAATAATTAATTAAAATTTTGAAAAAGCAATTATTAATTGGGGGTAATTATTAAAAATCCAAAAAATATGGAAAAGTCCACGAAAATATTTGTCAACTCCAAAAGCTTCTGATCAGTTTCAGGTATCTCCAATAGTCCTTGAAAGCTAAAATTATGCTCCATAAGTCAGAAAAAAGGCGAACTATTTTTCGAAAGCTAAGACAATTATCTTCCATGAGTGGGGGGCTTATGATAACCATAAAAATCATAGCAAATCAGGGCCGTACGATTTCAGTACAAATCCTAAAGCTTCTATAGGTTGATTAACCATAACGGGTCTCTTTAACATGTCCGAGCCTTCAACAGACTCATTTACAAGACGGGCCGCTTTTGAGCCCATGTAAAGTGACTAGGCCCACTAGGAGAGACATCTAGCCCATGGGGGCTATAAGTCAAATCTCGTATCTCTAGACAAGAGAGTCTTATCTCTTAAGGGGGAGAATCAACAGGGGATAAATGATTCATATCAATCTAATGGGTTTATATCAATCTCCTAAACTATTTTTCATGCCTATAAATACCCTCCCCCCTCTACAGTTAGAAGGTAATTTACAATTTCTCTAACTAACTCTCTGTCTCTCTTGGGTTCTGACTTGAGCATCGGAGGATCTGTCGTTGGGACCATCTCCGGTGTTTCAGGCTTTTTGCAGATCTATTAGTCGTGTCAGCAACCGTCTAATTCAGATCACAATGTTCAATCAACAATCCAGATCTGCTCTCAGGAGCTCTAACTACTTTTTATGGCGACGATCAAAGGTTAGATCTTTAGTAGTTTCCTTCAAATGTAATCTCTCTATCTAATTGCTCCCACACCAAAATAAATGGAAACATAGCTTATTTGTGATGACTCGAACAAATGGGACCTGACCCCAAATGGATTCTTAATGTAATTGCCTTTTTTTACTTTTACTTTAGACGGTGCGGCGCTTCTAAGGTGTTAGGTTTCGATGGTAGTCTCAGATCAAATACACAACAGAAAAATTATAAAGAAATATCGAAACCTAACAATAGATCTATGCGAAAACCATAAATCGTGTTTAGGAGTTACACCTTGAAGATGGATCTGCTGTCTCCAATGAATGTCGATCACAGCACTAAAATATTATTGTGCCACTAGGTATCCACATGAACGGAACAAATTAAGTTGTCCCTCACGCCGCGGTGCTAGCTGCGGGAAGGGGATGCTCCTCACAATCTCTCTCTCTCATAATTTCTGTGACGTCTAGGGTTTTCTCATGTAACACTTTTCCACAGATATGTATCATATATATATCTTCAAAAAATCAACCGTAAGAGAGTAATGAGGTTGTTGGACTCACAATCTGACCTGGTTCAGATTCGTGCATGGGTCTTTGAACTTTAGTAAGCTCATTTAATCTAATTAAATGTCCAACCAATGTCAAGAGTCCAAGTTTTACTTGGATCCCAATTAAAAATCATCTTATGAATTTAAATCTCAATTTCGATCCATTCTAAGTGTGTGACCCTGTAGGTTCTCCTTACGTTGACAGTAATACTAAAATCTGTTGATTCTTGATTTTGATGATCACAACACAGTGCAACATGTGTCTATGTTATACAGCTAACATTGCAGTGCACAGACCAAAGACAATTCTAGCTGAACAAATGAACAAGCTCAAAAGGATAACAGATGAAGACTTCAAGACAAGGGTCAAGACTCAATTCAAGACTCAAGACTCAAGACTCAAGACTTCAAGCTCAAATGTGTTATATTGTTGTGTCTTGTAAACATTGTATTTTACTTTCTGTTGAGTCTTAGTCTGATGTAAAGCCTTGTCAACACACACACACACACACTCAAAATTTCATAATGTGTGTCTCTTAAAACCCCCCCCAAAAAAGAAGTCAAAACAGTTTGAAGAATTTTAACTTTTAAGTACCAGTCGACTTAAGCTTCTGCCAGTCGACTGATAGTACAAAACTGTTTAAAATTATTCAAACTCTGATCAGTCGACTCATATGGCAACCCAGTCGACTGTTCGAGAGTTTTTGACCGTTTTCTGTTTTTCAAAATCGAATTTTTTCAAACTCAAAAGCTCAGATCCGTTGGTTGACAGTTGAGTAACTGTTTTCCCAACGTTCAGGAGATCAAACTCTTTAAGTAGAGTTCAGATCTCACTGAAAAGATCTACAGAATTTACACAGAATTTTTCTCTGAACTCCGAGCACTCTTGAAGAACATTTTAAGTGATTTTCTGTGAGAAACAAAAGCTTTCAAGTTCATACACTTTGGTTCTCTACATTCAGTCCAGTATAGCATTGAATTCGCTCTGGACTGAGTATAGAAGTCGACCTATTCTTTTAGCCACGTGCATCAACACATACAACAACAAGGCTATAGGTTGACTGTAAAGTATTCTTGTACTCTTGCTCTCGGTTGGAGAGTGTTTTTGACTCTTGGTTGTAGAGTCGGTGTCTTTTCACTCTTGGTTGTAGAGTGGGTCTGCTTTCTCTGGTTGAGAGAAAGGACTACGGGTTAGACAAGGTTGTTGTCGTAACGCCGTAGGGTATTCTTGTAATTTTTCAAGAATAGTGGAAATCTCAAGTGGGTTGCTTGGGGACTGGATGTAGGTCGGGAGGACCGAAACAGGATATATCTTGTGTACTCTGTGATTGATTATTCTGTGTTTGCATTTACTCTGGTTTAATTTAATTCTGCAAAAAGTCTCTGAACAGTCGACTCCTTGCATCATCAGTCGACTGGTCAGTGCCGTTTGTAGTTGTAATTTCAGTGTGCCTTCAGTCGTCTGTCTCTTTCAGCAGTCGACTGCACAGAGTTGTTATTTTCAGTTATTTTGAACATATCAGTCGACTGGTCCTTACCTCAGTCGACTGCACCGAGAAAAATTTCCGCAGTTTTTTATTAAACACTATTCACCCCCCCTCTAGTGTTTGTTGTCTTGCCTACAGGATCCAACACTTGGTATCAGAGCAAGGTTACAGGCTATGGCAACTACTTCAAATACAAATCAGTACCATGAAGGCCAATCTACACAACGACCACCACTATTTGATGGAACGAACTACAATTATTGGAAGTGCCGAATGCGAATCTATCTCCAATCAATCAACTATGAGATATGGCAAATGACAGAGACGGAATATACTGCTCCTACCATTCCATATGCACAATGGAATGATGATCAAAAGAATCAGACTATGAACAATGCCAAAGCAATGAATGCCTTATTTTGTGCACTTACAAAGGAAGAATTCAACCGTGTATCAAATGCTACAACCGCACATCAAATTTGGCATACACTTGAGGTAACACATGAAGGAACAAATAAAGTAAAAGAGTCTAAAATTTCTGTTCTTGTTCACAGGTTTGAGATGTTCAGAATGAAGGACAATGAGACTGTGTCCGAGATGATTACCAGATTCACAGACATCACAAACTCTCTTGTGGCGCTTGGAAAGACTTATACTCAAGCAGAGATGGTTAGAAAAGTCCTACGTGCACTCACTCCAGAATGGGAGAAGAAAACCACAGCAATAGAGGAAGCGAATGACTTGTCAACACTTACTCTCGAGAATCTTGTTGGCAATCTCATGGCATATGAGGTCCAACTTGAAGATCGAAAGAAAGATACAGAATCACACCAAGAAAAGAAGAAATCATTGGCTTTTAAAGCCATGACAGACTCAGAAGATGAGGAAGAAGATGAAGAAGAAATAGCAATGTTCACTCGGAGATTCAAGAAGTTCTTAAAGAAGGGTAAGTTTCATTCTAAAGTTAAAGATTCTAATGACCCTCCTACATGTTTCAGGTGCAATAAAATAGGCCACATGAAGAAGGATTGTCCCTTAGAAAATGCAAAGAACAAGGGAAAATCATCCAACTTCAAGAAGGACAAATATCCAAAGAACAAATTTGCCAAAAACAAGAAGGCTTATCAAGCTACATGGGATGATAGTGATTCATCTTCCGAAGAAGAAACGGATGAAAATAACGAAGTGGCAAATGTGTGTTTTATGGCTGCACAAGAACATGTAAGTAATGATTATGATTCCGAAGATCTTCTTGATGCTTTTAATGAAATATTCTAAGAGTTAAAGAAAGAAAAGATTAGAGTTAAGAATCTTGAGAAAGTGAATCAAACACTTAATCAAGAAAATCTTAACCTTGATAAGGAAGTAAAATCCTTAAATTCTCGCATTGCAAGTTTAGATACTGATCTTGAAACTCTCAAAAAGAATTATGAAGAGATTTCAAAGAACGTATCTAAGTTTAACAAAGGCAAAGAGAATTTAAATGATATGCTTCATCATCAAGTTACATCTAGTCAAAAATTTGGACTTGGTTTTAAAAAATCTTCTGTAAAAGAATCTCCTGTAGTAAACACTAGTAAAAATAAGTCAGCATCTATTTCTAGTGTTACACACAAGTTGTATGATTTCTTTGCAAAGCCAAAGGTTGTTAATTTCAGTGAAAAAAGCAAAACTAACGTTCGGTTAAGTCGACTGAACCATACAACCAGTCGTCTGTCCAGAGAAAGTGGATCTTATTCGATGAGATCAAAACCTCTTATAAGTCGACCTAGTGTATCCACCAGTCGACTGATGTACACCAACAGTCGACTGAAGGACACTGATAAGTCGACTGGACAGAACAAATTAGTATGGGTTCCAGTCAGTCTGAATCAGAATGATAGAATTGCTTATATTAACTCATATATATTAAATGTATGTAATTCTACTTATTATATTCCTGCTTATGGAGGAAGATCAAACTCTTCATGGGTTTGGTTTTTCCCAAACTAATGTATTTTGGACCCAATAAAAAGGGTACCATATTTACCTTAAACTTTTTATAGGTACCCAAGAAAGAACGCTGGATATTAGACAGCGGATGTTCAAAACACATGACAGGGCATGCCAACCTACTATCCACCATTCAAAGTATAGATGGAGGAACCGTCACCTTTGGAGATAACAACAAAGGCAAAGTCATCGGTATTGGCATGGTCGGTAAAATATCTAACCCTATTATAGAAAATGTGCTATTGGTTAATGGTTTAAAGCATAATCTTTTAAGCATTAGTCAATTGTGTGATAAAGGATATAAAATAGTTTTTGAAAAAGATGCATGCTTGATTTATGATTCTACTATGCAAAATGTTGTTTTTCAAGGTTTTCGTAAAAATAACATTTATGAATTATGTTTGAATGCAATTGATCTTTCAAATGATTTTTGTTTAATAGCCTCTAACAATGAATCTTGGTTATGGCATAGAAGATTTGGACATGTGAACATGAAAAATCTCTCAAAATTATCTAAATATAACCTAGTTAAAGGACTGCCAAAACTATCCTTTAAAAAGGATAAGTTATGTGATGCAATTCAACTAGGAAAACAAATCAAATCCACTTTTAAAACAAAAGACGTAATCTCTACTAGTAGGCCACTTGAATTAATTTATATGGATTTATTTGGCCCTACTAGAGTTGCTTCTTTAAATAAAAGTAGATATGTGTTTGTTTTAGTAGATGATTTTTCAAGATTCACTTGGACATTCTTTTTAAAACATAAAAATGATGCTTTTGAAGAATTTGCACATTTTTGTAAACGTGTTCAAAATCAAAGATCTCTAACCATAGTCACTATTAGAAGTGATCATGGTGGAGAATTTGAAAATGAAACATTTACAGAATATTGCAACAAGAATGGTATAACACATTCATTTGCATTTCCTAGAGCTTCACCACAAAATGGAGTGGTTGAAAGGAAAAATAGGACTTTGCAAGAATGTGCACGTACTATGCTTGTTGAAAGCAATCTACCAAAGCATTTTTGGGCTGAAGCTGTTGCTACAGCTTGTTATGTTTTAAATAGAATTCTTCTAAGACCTAAACTAAAGAAGACTTGTTATGAGTTATTTTTTAATAAAATTCCTAAAATCTCTTATTTTAAGACATTTGGTTGCAAGTGTTTTATTCTAAACACAAAAGATAATTTAGACAAATTTGATCCTAGATCTAATGAGGGTATCTTTTTGGGATACTCAAATAGGAGTAAAGCATATAGAATTTTCAATAAGTCTACAATGACTATTGAAGAATCAATGCATGTTACATTCGATGAATCCTTACCTTCATCAACCTTAAATAAAGATGATGAAACTGATTCATCACCTTTAGATAATGTGATTAAATCCTTAGAGCAAACTAATATGTCTGATAAGTCGACTAATAAGCTCGACCAGTCGACTGACGTAAAGCAGTCGACTGAAGAACAAGTCAAGTCGACTGATCCGATTGAGATATCTTCAACTTTACCAAAGTCATTTGTTGAAGTTAAAGATCATCCTCATGACTTAATAATTGGTGACATCTCCCATGGTATTCAGACACGTTCACATGTTAATATGATCTCTCATACAGCATTCTTGTCGGATTTTGAACCGAAAAATATATAAGAAGCTTGTGAGAATGAATATTGGATGAATGCCATGCAAGATGAACTAAACCAATTTATAAGGAATGATGTATGGGATTTAGTTCCTAGACCTCCTGATCAGACTATTATTGGTACCAAATGGGTATTCAAAAATAAGTTAGATGAATCAGGACAAGTTGTAAGGAACAATGCTAGATTAGTTGCCCAAGGATATAATCAAGAAGAAGGTATAGATTTTGATGAAACATATACTCCTGTTGCTAGACTAGAATCTATTCGTATTTTATTATCTTTTGCTTGTTTTATGAATTTTATACTTTATCAAATGGATGTGAAAAGTGATTTTCTTAATGGGTTTATTAAGGAAAATGTTTATGTTAAACAACCACCAGGTTTTGAACATGAACAATTTCCAGATCATGTTTATAAATTGAAAAAGACTTTATACGGTCTTAAACAAGCACCTCGTGCTTGGTATGATCGTTTGAAAACTTTTCTTTTAGAAACAGGATTTGAAATAGGTAAAGTAGACACTACATTGTTTATCAAAAGAGTTAACAATGATATCTTAATCATACAAATATATGTTGATGATATAATTTTTGGTTCTACTAATAATAATCTATGTCAAGAATTTGCTAATACCATGAAAAATGAATTTGAGATGAGTCACATGGGTGAACTCAATTATTTCCTTGGACTTCAAATTAAACAGTCCTCAAATGGCATATTTATCAATCAAGGCAAATATGCAAAGGAATTACTCAAACGTTTTAACATGGATAGTACTAGTAGTAAATCCACACCTATGGCTACTACTACTACTCTTGACAAAGATTTATTAGGTAAGAGTGTTGATCAAAAACTCTATCGAGGTATGATTGGTTCACTCTTATATATTACTGCAAGTAGACCAGATATTATGTTCAGCGTATGCTTATGTGCTAGATATCAATCTAGTCCTAAAGAGTCTCATTTAAAAGCAGTGAAACGAATTTTAAGATATATTAAAGGCACATCTGAATATGGTTTATTTTATCCACGCACCGATAATTTTCAACTTTTGTCTTATAGCGATGCCGATTTTGCTGGAAGCAAAACTGATCGCAAGAGTACTAGTGGTACATGTCACTTTTTGGGATATTCCCTAGTATCTTGGTGCAGTAAAAAGCAAAACTCCGTATCCCTATCAACTACAGAAGCTGAGTATATCGCTGCAAGTTTGGCTTGTGCACAAATTTTATGGATGAAACAAACTTTATTAGATTATGGTATTTCATTTGAGAAACCCTCAATTATGTGTGATAATACTAGTGCAATTAATTTATCTAAAAATCCGATTCAACACTCACGTACGAAACATATTGATATTCGACATCATTTTCTACGTGATCATGTTTTAAAAGGAGATATATCTTTAGACTTTATCTCTACTGATAAACAAGTAGCAGATATATTTACCAAGCCC
Source organism: Hemerocallis citrina (assembly GCA_017893485.1). NCBI lineage: Eukaryota > Viridiplantae > Streptophyta > Magnoliopsida > Asparagales > Asphodelaceae > Hemerocallis > Hemerocallis citrina. The sequence continues at coordinate 435,014,622 of CM030358.1, read as the reverse complement.
CTTAAGGAAGATACTTTCATTAATTTAAGAAGAGAACTTGGAATTTGTGATTTTATTGATATTTGCTGAAAATTGTTACTATTAAGTCGACTATACTTTTGAGTAAGTCGACTGTACTGATTTTTTAATACATACCAATTTTTTCTCTAACCAGTCGCCTGGTTCCCCTACCAGTTGACTGATTAGTCGACATAAAATGTTTATTTTCTTCTCGACTCAGTCAACTGATCTTCCTACCAGTCGACTGTCGCGAGCTAAATCATCTTCAGCGACTATTCATCGCGTCTTTTGAGATGGAATTCATTCATCTTTTCACCCGTGATCTTTAATCCTCACCGTCGATTTCACCTCTCCTTGATCTCAGCCGTTCCCTCACAGTTAAAACCCCCTTTCACCAGCCGTTTTCACTTCTTACCGTTCTCAAGTTTTTACCCCCAATTTCAAAACCCTAGCTTTTGGAGAAGAAGGTGATCTGCTCTCTCAGTGCTGCTTGTGCTTGCTCCTGCTCGACTCTCTCTCTTTTCTTAGGTATAATCCTTCCATTGTATTTTTCATGGCACCCAAACGCTCTAAACGTTCTCATGAGGGTACTTCCTCTTCCCAAGAATACACCCAATATCTCTTAAGTCCCGATCTTCTTGATCGTTGGTATGTCTTTTGTACCATTCAAATCTTCCCTGGAAGATTTGTAAATTTTGATGACCTAGACCGTTTTAATCTCATTCCACTATTTCAAAATTGCAGTCTTTATGACTTTCTCTCATTATCAAACCAACCTAATTACTATCCCCAACTCATTTATTTGTTTTACACAAATATGAGAGTTGTGCAAAAACCTAATGGGGATGTCCAAATCCGGTCGTCTGTGAAAAATGTTAGAATGACACTCACACCGACTAGGATTAATGAAATTTTGGGTATTGATGATGTGGGATTGCCTCTTGATGAAATTCTTTTAGATAATCCTTCTATTTTATCTAGAATTTTTCTACCTAATTCAAACCCTCCAATGACAAGCAAAAATATCAAACCAATTGCTAAGCTTGTCGGTAGAATATTAGCCTATAACATCCTTCCTAAAAAGGGTAGTTATGACCAATATTCTATTGAATTACAAAAAGCTATATATGCAATTTTTGGTAGAATTGCTGTTAATTGGGGTCAAGTTATCTTTTCAAAACTTAATCAAGACCACACTCACTTTTTACCTTTTGGCGGTCTTCTCACTAGAGTTTTTATCGCTTTTGGAGTTGATCTTGATTCGGAGACAAATGTTGTTACTCGTTATGAGTGTTTTGATCGTGCTAGTTTGGCACGTATGAAACTCCTTGATGCTCCTACTCGATCACCCCCTAGATCTCCTCCTCTTTCCCAAGCTCCTTTAGGTTCTACTTCTCGACCCAGACCCTCTCAACCTTCTACATCTGATGATCCACCTATTCTTCAAGCCAATTTTGATGACCCTCGTACTCTCTACGACTGTGTGTCCTACCTAATGAACCACTCAGTCTCTGTAGATACCCAACTCCATACCCTCGACTCCAAACTCGACAACCTAACTAATCTCTTCACTTCTCAGTTTCATCCTCCTTCTCATGATGATGACGAAGACTCCGATGAAGATGATTGAAGATTACTTATTTCCTTTTTTTTATTATTTATGTAATTTTCTTTTAATGCATTTGTTGTTTTGTATTAGACTTTATCATTGTTTTCTCTTTAATGCAAACGCTTGTTACTTTGTGCTTTTTGATGATTCCAAAGGGGGAGAGAAATATCTGTCGGTCGATCTGTGTTATGTGTTATTTATGTTTTCTGTGTTATGTGTTATTTATGTTTGTGTTATTTATGTTTTGAATTGTTAACATTGTAACATTGTTCTGGTTATTGAAATTTCTCTGGTCAGTCGACTTCCCCAAGGATACAGTCGACTGCTGTTGCAGCTGTGATACTTGTTAACTGCTTTTGGATATATTTTCATGTTCTGTTCAGTCGCCTGATCTATTGTTCAGTCGACTGATACATTCTTTATGTCAAGAATTTGTTTTATGTATGCATATTGTGTTTTTAATAGGGGGAGCTTTTTAAAACCTATGCTTGAATGTTTCTATATAAATTGTTATCAGCTATTGTGTTGTCATCATCAAAAAGGGGGAGAATGTTGATTCTTGATTTTGATGATCACAACACAGTGCAACATGTGTCTATGTTATACAGCTAACATTGCAGTGCACAGACCAAAGACAATTCTAGCTGAACAAATGAACAAGCTCAAAAGGATAACAGATGAAGACTTCAAGACAAGGGTCAAGACTCAATTCAAGACTCAAGACTCAAGACTCAAGACTTCAAGCTCAAATGTGTTATATTGTTGTGTCTTGTAAACATTGTATTTTACTTTCTGTTGAGTCTTAGTCTGATGTAAAGCCTTGTCAACACACACACACACACACACTCAAAATTTCATAATGTGTGTCTCTTAAAAACCCCCCAAAAAAAGAAGTCAAAACAGTTTGAAGAATTTTAACTTTTAAGTACCAGTCGACTTAAGCTTCTGCCAGTCGACTGATAGTACAAAACTGTTTAAAATTATTCAAACTCTGATCAGTCGACTCATATGGCAACCCAGTCGACTGTTCGAGAGTTTTTGACCGTTTTCTATTTTTCAAAATCGAATTTTTTCAAACTCAAAAGCTCAGATCCGTTGGTTGACAGTTGAGTAACTTTTTTCCCAACGTTCAGGAGATCAAACTCTTTAAGTAGAGTTCAGATCTCACTGAAAAGATCTACAGAAATTACACAGAATTTTTCTCTGAACTCCGAGCACTCTTGAAGAACATTTTAAGTGATTTTCTGTGAGAAACAAAAGCTTTCAAGTTCATACACTTTGGTTCTCTACATTCAGTCCAGTATAGCATTGAATTCGCTCTGGACTGAGTATAGAAGTCGACCTATTCTTTTAGCCACGTGCATCAACACATACAACAACAAGGCTATAGGTTGACTGTAAAGTATTCTTGTACTCTTGCTCTCGGTTGGAGAGTGTTTTTGACTCTTGGTTGTAGAGTCGGTGTCTTTTCACTCTTGGTTGTAGAGTGGGTCTGCTTTCTCTGGTTGAGAGAAAGGACTACGGGTTAGACAAGGTTGTTGTCGTAACGCCGTAGGGTATTCTTGTAATTTTTCAAGAATAGTGGAAATCTCAAGTGGGTTGCTTGGGGACTGGATGTAGGTCGGGAGGACCGAACCAGGATATATCTTGTGTACTCTGTGATTGATTATTCTGTGTTTGCATTTACTCTGGGTTAATTTAATTCTGCAAAAAGTCTCTGAACAGTCGACTCCTTGCATCATCAGTCGACTGGTCAGTGCCGTTTGTAGTTGTAATTTCAGTGTGCCTTCAGTCGTCTGTCTCTTTCAGCAGTCGACTGCACAGAGTTGTTATTTTCAGTTATTTTGAACATATCAGTCGACTGGTCCTTACCTCAGTCGACTGCACCGAGAAAAATTTCCGCAGTTTTTTATTAAACACTATTCACCCCCCCTCTAGTGTTTGTTGTCTTGCCTACAGGATCCAACAAAATCATATTCTAATATTATAAACAGTAAGCGGTATTTAGTAATACATCACTGATACTCAAATAACGAGAATATCAGTGATTAGACATAACCTATCCGTGACCAATGTTACCATGTAGTCTAGTCTCTTTATTCAAATATCTTAATTGACCAAAAAGCATAGAGCGTGTCACCCTTATATAGTTCAATCTTTGGTTTCTTGATGTCCAAGTAGACTTACTAAAACAAATGATTTCAATATCTCATATTGACTCATTTGAGCATGACCATGCATTTTGCAGTCTCATTCAATCAAGGAGCCCATAGATATCGCTCATATTATGTAAGAGGGACAAATCTACCTAAGTCACTCACATCCCTCCGCATGATTCGTAGTATATCCAATAGTAGACTTTATAATCATCTTATTACAGGCAACGTTTGACGACATTAAAACATATAACTTCTCATGTATGGAACCATAGTGGCTTTAAGTTAAAGGACTACATACACCATGGTCACTGTGAGAACCTCTTATGATACTCATGTAATGATCCATGCAGTGGTCTCATGGGTCAGTCCAGTACATTATTACTCTAATATGTACCCATGTAAAGACTTGATATCTCATATCCATGACCCGTGAGATATGGTCATTAGTCTACGCACATACTAGTCTCTATGAATTATTGTTGTCCTAATTCACAAAAATACTTGACTATGAACATTTAAGAATAATGTTTTGATTACAACCAATAGGATCTCACAATCAAGTCATGCACTTCAAATTTCATGGTATTGAACCTACTATTCTAAGGACTTTATTATGTTCATTTAATCACAATAAACAACACAATAAATGAAATGCCTCATATATGAAATAAATATCATGATACAATGTAAACTAGTAATGTCAATATACAACAGGCCTCTAGGGCATACTTCAACATAAGGTTCTACTGATGCCTTTGACCATATGCTTGCAAATTATGACTGAGTGTAACTTCTATAAACTAGACTACAACCCATTTATTTGTCAAGTTTGAATCTCTAGGTCCAAGTCTCACTCGGAAACCTACAAGTCGATTTCAGGGACTATGAGTTATAGCATAGATGGTAAAGGGATGAGATAAATGAATGGGGATTTTAGGTTCGAGACCAGGCTAGAGCCGAGCCCTTTTAGTTCATTTCGAACTCTTGTAAATCAAATTCATTAGATTTAATTAGTGTTACCATGTACAAATTGCACAAATTAAAATAATTTTGACGGACTCATAAAATTACATAGATTTCTAAAAAAGTGTGAGGGAATTGGAAGAAATTACACATTCAAGAGTATAATTCAGTGAAATTTACCCTAAAAAATATGTGCACAGTTTGGCCTTTATGTACATCCTGACCAGCAACACTCATGCCCTGGCCCAGTTCATCTTGACCCTCCCCTCCCCTTCCTAAATTCACACATTCTTCAACGCCGTCGTCTACTCCTCCTTCCTCTCCTGCATCTCCGCCGTCCTCGACCGCCACGACATCCCCCTATCCAACATCCCCCTCCACCTTTCTGTCTGCGTCACCCTACCCTCCGCCACCTCCCTCCTTACAAAATATCATTCTTGGATTCGACACCGCAATCATCCCCATCTTTAACCCGTACACTTCTCCAAAACCAACTTTTGGGATTACAAAAACAAAATTTTGAAATTGTAATGAAATCAAGTAGTAAATTATGGTTTTAGAAATTAATACATACACCACACATAGATATTGATTTAGTTAAGAAAAAATTCTCAAAAACATTTTTCAAAAAAAAACCTTGCGTACTAGATAGGAATTTCACCGAACACTTGATGAGCAAACCACAATTCTATAAATTAAGTAACAAATTTCTATATTTTCAGGTATATCCTACTAAGGCAATAGCAAAACAAAAAAAGTAGAAGAAAACTTATCAAATCTCATTCTTGAATCCGATACCGTAATCATTTCTGTCTTCAACCCGTACTCTTCCCCAAATTAAAATTTTGAGATATAAAAAACACAAATTAAAAATTGAAATTGAAATCAGGTAGTAAATTAGGGTTTCAAAAATTAACACATACACCACACATGGATACAATTAATTTAGTTAAGCAAAATTTCTCAAAAAGCATTCACCTTGCGTGCTACATAGGCATTTAACTGAACAGTTGATGGGTAAAACATCGTTCTAAAAGTTAAGTACCAGATTTTTAGGTTTTCAAGTAGTTCATATTCAAATATGCATGAGGCAAAAGGGAAAAAGGGAAGAGTAGAAGAAACCTTATCAAATCTCATTTTCGAACCTGACATCGTAACCATCCCTTCTTAAACCCATACTCTTCCCCAATTCCACCGAAAATACTACTTTTGTGAACATGGTGGTTCAGAAGCAGCGAAGAAGGCGGCACGGTTTGTGGGAGGCATCAGCGTCGGAGGCGTGGTCGAGATTTGGGAAGGTCCGCGCAGGAGGGTGCAACATTGAGGCAAGGAGGGTGCGGGGGAGGTTGGTCTAGAATGAGTCCAAGGTAAGGAGGGCGCTTAGGAGGCAGGTCAGAGAGCGTAGTGTGAGGTGGCTAGAAGGTGAGGAGGGAACTCGACATGTGAGGTAGCAGCGTGGGAGGCAAGGGTTGGGGAGGATTTTGAAAGTGGGAGATGATGAGTTCGTGGCTGGAGAGGGTTTGAGTTTTTTATTTTTTATTTTTTATTATTTTATTTTATGAAACTATGCAGAACGCACGTGTTAGTTTAATTGAGATTCCTAGTTTTGCTCTCATTTCTCTATTTCAAAATAGATGAAGAGGAGAGGGGTAGATTCATTAGCTTAATATATAGTAATTATAATTAGTTAATAAATGTACTAGTATTACCCTGTGCAAATTGCAAAGATCCAAATAATGTCGAGAGACACATAAAATTATATGTAACTTCAAAGAAGTGTGAGAGAATTGGAAGAAATTACCTCTTCAAGGGTATAGTTTAGTGAAATTTATCCTAAAAATACATACACAGTCCGATCTTTGTGTACATCCTAACCGGCAACACTCATGCCCTAGCCCACTTCATCTCGACCCTCCCCTCCCTCCTCTCCCCCTCTCCGATCCACACCCTCTCTGACGCTGCCCTCCACTTCTCTCTCCTCTCTCGTTGTAAAAACCCTAATTTTGCATGCAAAACTTTTATTATAAATAAAATTATATTTTGAATTATACTTTCAATTAGTTTTATATATGTATATGTATGTGTATATGAATGAATTGTACTTGTACATAATAATGTACATCATACTTATGTTGCATTTATTAAAAATGCAAAGCAATACCCCCTTGTCATGCATGAAGATCTAGCCATCCATCAATTTTTCATCTTTGATCAATGGTTTGGAATTAAAACATGAATTATCTTTTCAAAACCAAGAACAAGAGCATATGGTTTTGAAAAAAAAACCATATGACACTTGGCCTTACCCCTCTCCCCTTATCCCATCTTTGCCGGCCACACCCAAGGCACACCCCCCTCTCACTCCCTTCTTCATTTAACCCTCTCACACTCTCATTCTCACAATTCTGAAATTTCCTAATAGAAGAAGAGAGAAAGAGAGAGAGAGAGCTAGAGAGAAGGAGCCAAGGAGAAGATAAGAAGCCAAGAGTTGAACACTACATTTGGAGTGGTGATCAAGTAGGAGAGTGAAGACCAAGCCAACCCTCTCAAGCTTCATTGCAAGGTGGGTGTTTCTAAGCTTCTTCATTTGTCTAATGATGTTATTTTGATAGTATGAAATGTTTGTACTAACTAAAAAGTACTTGCATGCAAGAGATTGAACAATAGTAACTTGATTCTTGCTAAATAAACCCAAAACAGAAAGTCCTGATGAAAGCTGAAACTTTACTGTTAGTTCGTGGCTACTGAATTGAAATCTACTTTTTTGATTAACCTTAAATTTCTAGAAAATGTTTGTGAATGTGTTGAGCATCACCAGTAAATTTTGTAGATTTTTCTGATTTTTCTGTGAACGAAAAAAAATTCGACAATGCATGGTGGTCAGAAACAGAACTGAGTAATCTGTAACATTCTGTTATAGAATAAAACATTTATATATCACTGTGTGTTTATGATAATTATCTGAAATTAAATTATGTTGTTCTTATATATTTCTAGAGCTTAAGTCTCAAATTTCATGCAATTTGGACATGTATAGCTATAGTAAATAAATCTTGCAAAAAGACTGGTTGTTCAGATAGATTTGAGCTGCTTCCATTGGAACTCTGTTTTTTGAATGAACTTGTAAAAGGCATATCTCCTAAACTAATAAATAAAATGATTTGTTTCTTTTGTAAAATGTTGTGTATGCTTGTTTGGAAATCACATCTTAAGTTTCATAATATTCTGAAATAATTTGAAATATTTACCCTAATTAATATTGAACACTGCACAATTGTGCTCTGTTCTGTGAAGTAACTTGCTGCCTGTTAAGGAAGCTTAAATTCGAGCATGTTAACCCCTAAATCAGTATAAATGTTCAACTAAGAAATTGTAGTACACAGTTAGGGCTTTCCAGAGAGCCCAAGAAATCATGATTTGGTTCTGTATTTGATTTTATAAGATTTATTTAGTGCACTGGTTCTGTCAGACCCGAACCAGTAATTTCTGTTTGATATAACATTGATGTGATTGGGCTTGTTTGACTCTTTGAGAGTTGTGCATGACAATTATAGGCTATACTGAGCCTAGATGCTTGTGTAAATGAGCCTAAATGCTTGTGTAAATGCCCTTAGGCTGAGTTGTGACATTTTTGACATGTCACTAGTGATTCTTAGTCATTAGTAGTGAGCGAAGATACATGTGTGTTGTTGTTAAGGTTGGAGTTGATTGTTGAACACTTTTGAAGTCTTAATCTAGGACTTATGGTCACTTGGTTGAGTTAGAGACCCTCAGATTCAAGTCCGTTTGTGTGATATTTGTGTCGGGCAATTTAGAGACCCATGACTCCTGTACATGTTGGAGCGACGAATCGGGCGCCAACGTGCTTGCCGTATAAGGAGAGGAATCCAGCATCGTAGAAGCTACCATTTGTCCAGAGGACATGGAGCGCTATGATTAGCTGGAGTAGCGATTTGTTCGGGCCGAGGTGGTGTGCAGCTCCAAATGTGACGAATGGTGGCGATCGACATAGTCGATTCTTCAGTCTTCGTGGGCCCATGTAATGGGCCGGGCTTGAGAGCCCAGTTGGACCCTAGTGCGGGTTGGGTTAAGTTCAAATGAGTAAGTTAGAATGAACTAGAATTTAACTAGTGGTTATAAAACATCTAGTTGTGACCTCAGAGTTAGGTGAGAGACTAGTTGCTAGATCGCCTAGCTAATTGACAGTCGGGTAGAACTAGATCGCCTAGTAAGTTAATAAAGATTGTGGATTGGATTTATCAATTAGGGTTAGTCTGTGAGTCAAACCCTATAATTGGTAACTCGTAAGTCTGGGTCTAGAACTTGATTGTTGACCCTAGTGGTGTGTAGTGACTGGGATTTTTTTAGCAAAGACCTAGGATGGGTCAAGATATGGTTGTGAGACTAGGTCGCCTAGTAATACTAAGTACATATTAATAAAATGTATTAGAACTTTAATTAGTGCCAATAGAATCAGGTAAAATAGAAGTAATGATAATAACTCAACATAGTGGTAGAGTGAACCATATTCTATAGTTGTGGCCTTATTCGTGGGCATTTTTTTGACACCACCTATGTAAGGTAGAGACTTAGGTAGGTCGAGTCTTCATGTGTGTAAGGACATGCACTAGTGGGTGTTGTGTTCTCTTGTCAGGGGGATGCATGGCGTCATCGCGCATGGCCAAGTCTTAAGTTCCGTTTAACACGGGCAGGGAGCATCGAGTAAGATGTTAGACCATACTTAAAGTAAGACTCCGTGACTCTCGGCATGCGTGCCTATATGCCCGTAACAACTTTTGATGAGGATGCCGGGGCAATGTCGTCTCGACTGCAAGTTCGACTTAGTGTAAGCACGAGTCCTAGCGGAGAAGAGGGGAAACCCTTAAAGTTTGCTATGTTCTATGTTGTTCAACGCGGGAAGGGACTTTAGAGGGAAGCGCCGTGCGTGGAACTCTAATATCCTCCGCTAGCGAGGTTACCGCGAGGCCTCATGCCCCTATTACAGTTTTTGAAGAGGTCCAAAAGGAGGAACTTTCTGTGATATTGACATTTTTTTGGTAGCGTCGGAAAAGAGAGACCGCACGACTACCTCCGGGCATAGTGGGAAACAAAAGGAGGTTTCGCTACACCACTGTTGACTGCAGTACCTCGGTGACTGCAACCTCTTCATCACTAAAGTTCGAGACAGGATAGAGCACAAGACAGGTTGCATGGCGGGGGATCGAACCCCAATAATGTGGAAAACGTTGCTTGTTTGGGGTATGTGTAGTATGGGTTGCATATCTCTCCAACCAAGTATGCATTAGACTAAGAGCATCGTGTTCTATATGTGTGCATTAGTTCTAGGCATGTCATACACGGACACTTGTGTCTGCTCACTTTTTCTTTATCATCAAGAGTTTGTTTGTTGAGGTTTAGATTCGCTGGTATCATCAGTTGTAGCATCAGTTGCTTCAACTGACGTGCCCACTCTTCAGTTGCAGGACCATCCGCGGTATTGGAGGCGCTGGAGGCTCGTGTTGACTAAAGCATCCAAGTCAAGACATTGTCCATTTATCTTAACTCATTGTAAATTGTTGTAATTAAACTGGACATTGTAATAATATTTGATGTAATAAAAGTTTTTAATTTTCTGTGATTTGTGTTTGTTGTGACTCATTTGAAGGAAGATCCTGAAGTAATGTCACGAGTTCCTAGGTTAGGGATTCGGGGCGTTACAGAAATGTTTGTATCAGAGCTTAGTTCAAATTGTAGTCTAACACCATAGGAGATTAGACTTGGATGCGCTGTGAGAGTTGGGTTTAGTTAGATAGTAGATGATTATAATTCATATTGTTACTCTTTCAGCTTCAGTTTTACAATATACTTTATAATTTTTCTATATCTGAGTTGATTCCCATATTTTCTTTTGCAAATGCCGAGCTTTGATGCCGCATGCTCGAATGGATGGGCCAACGGTAATGGTACGGTAGTACCAGTCGCTGCTACTCAGACTCCCCTACCTCCACCACCCACTGCTATCGAGAGGGCAGTAGCCCAGCTGTCCCGTGAGCTTGCTGCATACAAATGGAGCCACGGACAACTCGAAGATCGCTTCGAGAATTGTGCATATGCCCTGAGTGCCACCAATAGGAAGGTGGCCAAACTGGAGAGGTCAAGGCAGAAGTGGAAGGTGAGATTTTTGTTGTAGAGGCACCAGTACTTGGAGAGGTTAGAAGATCTGCAGCTCAAATATCAACAGTTGCGGTCCTAGGTTGCTGACATGCAAGACCTTCTCGACCAAATGAATGCGGTTGAAGGCTCGTCAGCAGGTGACCAGCCGGGAGCTGGGGAGGAGTGATCTCTTAGTGTTATGTGTGATTTCAGGGTGTATATAGGTGACAAACTTTTGTATGACTGGACTATGATGACATGATGTATTGAATGGGTGTATGTAAGCCATTTAGGATTACTAGTATGATATTTTGACTGTGCTAGCAAGCAATATCGTTGTAACCCTTTTTTTGTGATGAATGAAAAAGCTAGTATGTTTCTGACTACTACTGGTGTGATGTGAGTTTACATTACTATTGCCATTTAATAATGAGTCTTAGTATTCAGATGTCGAGGAATACTAGAAGCACCAGATTCGGAAGGGTAGAAGGAGAAGGAAGCGGGGTCAACAACACTGGCCTCAACATGGAGACGGAGTTCGCCAGGGTGTACCAAATGATGGGTACCTTCGTGGAGGCAAGCATATACTTCATTCCCCATAACGGAGCACCCGCGGCAAACTTGTCGCCCTGGATTCGGTAAAACTGGTAGTCTTTTAAAAGGATGAAACCACCCGTCTTCGAGGGGTAGGCGATCCCACGACGGCCGACGACTGGATTCGACAGGTCGAAATCATCTTCGAGGTATTAGAGACACCGTCAGAGAGCAGGGTCAAGCTAGCGACCAAACTTCTGGAGAAGGACGCGGGCGTTTGGTGGTAGTCGGTTAAACGCGAAATGGGAGAAGGGCCTATTGCATGGGAAGATTTCTTGGAGGAATTTTACCAGCATTACTTTCCGCTCGATGTCCCGGAAGAAAAGGCAATGGAGTTCATCAACCTACGCCAAGGAAGCATGACGGTGAGAGAGTACGAGACCAAGTTCACTCAGTTGGCTCGGTACGCCCCAGAAATGATTCAGGATGAGGTGAAGAAGGCAAAGCGGTTCAAACGGGGATTGAGGCCGACACTGAGGTCAAGAATGGTGTCGTTATGTATTCGGAGGTTTGACAAGCTAGTACGGAGAGCTGCAGTAACGGAATAGGATATGAATCAGAATCAACCCACCCAAGGAAAGTCAGGGAAATGGAACAAGGGAAAGCGAATAGAGCTGTCCACAGGATTCAAGAAGCTGGGACAGAACCTGAAGTCCCAAAGGAGCAATGATGGTGCAGCGTCATGCAAGGCTGTGAAATGTTATGGGTGTGGGGAGATGGGGCACCACAAGGATCAGTGTCCGAAGGGCAAGCTGGTAGTCACCTCAAGAAGCTACTTTAACTGTGGTAATGAGGGTCACATCAGGCCTAATTGCCGCAAGATACAAAAGAAAAACAATGGTACTGCCCCGAAGAAGGATGCCAAGGGAAAGAAACAATTTCGCCAAGGGCGTGTCTTTGCCCTTACGGAGGAGGAAGCCAACGATGATGAGGGAGTAATCAATGGACAACTGGAAATTGATGAATTGATGGCAAATGTTCTGTTTGACAGTGGATCTACTCATTCATTTGTGTCTAAATCTTTTTCAAAGAAATTGGATTGCACTAAAGCAACAATTCCTGAATTGGTCTTAGCAGTAGTTATGCCATCTGGAGCGACTCTCACAACTGACAGGTGTTACAGGGGGTGCAAACTCCAAGTTGAAGGAGAAACCTTAGACATTGATTTGTTGGAATCGGGCTTTGCTCAAACCAATGCCATTATTGGAATGGATTGGATGTCCAAGCACAAGGTTCACATTGACTGCAAAGAGAATAAGGTGATTATAGCCGTGCCTGAGAAACCAAAGATCGTGTTTCAAGGGAAGAAGGTGAATGAGAAGAAATTGGCGGCTGCAACTGGAAGTAAAGTACCAAAGGAAGTAAAGAAAAATACCCATTGTATGAGATTTCCCACTCGTATTTTTGGAGGATTTGCCAGGACTACCCCCACCCAGAGACGTAGAGTTCAGCATTGTCATCCAGCCAGGAAGTGCACCAGTGTCAAAAACCCCATATCGCATGGCACCAGTAGAGCAGAACGAGGTTAAGAAGTAGATTGGAGAGCTTTTGCATAAAGGGTTTATCAAACCGAGCGCATCACCTTGGGGAGCACCAGTACTGCTTGTAAAGAAGAAGGACAGAACGTCGAGAATGTGCATCGACTACCGGAAATTGAACAAAGTTACAATTCAGAATAAGTATCTCATTCCCAGGATCGATGACTTGTTCGATCAACTACAAGGAGCAGTAGTATTCTCAAAGATAGATCTACGTTCAGGTTACCATTAAGTCCGTGTAAAGGAGGAGGACATACCTAAGACAGCCTTCAGGACCAGACATGGACAATATGAATTCCTAGTAATGCCGTTTGGAGTGACTAACGCTCCAACAATCTTCATGGACTTAATAAACAGAATTCTTCGGCCGTTTATCGAGTCATTCCTGGTGGTCTTCATCGATGATATTCTGGTGTATTCACAGATGGAGGAGGATCACGCAAAGCACCTGACAGCAGTTTTGAGGAAGCTTCAGGAGCATCAGTTGTATGCCAAGCTATCCAAGTGCGAGTTTTGGTAGTCGGAAGTTGCTTTTCTTGGCCATATCCTTTCTAAGGAGGGAGTGACCACTGATCTGCAGAAGATTGAGGCAGTGAAGGATTGGCCTCAACCAAGGACGGTGAAGGAGATTATGAGCTTTTTGGGCTTGACCGGATACTACAGGAAGTTTATTCAAGATTATGCCAAGATTCCAATACCGCTCACGGCCCTAGCCAGAAAGGACAAGAAATTTGAATGGACTGACAAGTGTGAAGCAAGTTTTCAGGAGCTGAAGAATCGACTGATTACAGCATCGATTTTGGTTTTGCCCCAACCGGATAAGGGATATGAGATCTACAGTGATGCTTCATACTTGGGTTTTGGTTGTGTTCTAATGCAGGAAGGGAAAGTGATTGCCTACGGTTCAAGACAACTCCGACCTCATGAGAAGAACTATCCAACTCATGACTTAGAGTTAGCTGCTATCATCTTTGCCTTGAAGATATGGCAGCACTATATCTACAGGACTAAGGTAGAGTTGTACACAGATCACAAAAGTTTAAAGTATATATATCAGCAGAGATACTTGAACCTGAGGCAGAGAAGGTGGTTAAAAGTATTGGAAGACATCATACCGGAGATCAAGTACCATCCAGGAAAAGCTAATGTAGTGGCAGATGCACTCAGCAGGAAGAGGAGCATTTCTATGCTAGTAGCTACGAGGAAGGAGCTAGAAGAAGAGATCAAAAGTGCTGGCATCGAGATTGTCATTGAAGGATTGGGGAGCCATTCTAGCTCGGTTAGAACTTCAACCAAGCTTGAAGGACCGGGTGATGAAGAGTCAGGAAGGCAACGAGGAGATTCAACCACTCAAGGAGCAGATGAACGAAGGAAAGCTTCCAGAGTTCAATCTTAAGTAGGGAGTGCTATGGTTCGGAGACCGGTTTTGTGTGTCGAAGAAGGACGACCTAAGAGAAGAGATCATAAAGGAAGCACACACCACCCTACTTACAGTTCACCCAGGGAGCACCAAGATGTACAAGGACGTAAAGCAAGTCTATTGGTAGGCAGGAATGAAGCAGGACATAGCGGAGTTCGTCGCTAGATGTCTCACATGTCAGAGGGTGAAGGCGGAGAACCAGAAGCCAGAAGGACTATTGCAGCCATCGCTGGTTCCCGAATTGAAGTGGGAGACCATAAGTATGGATTTCGCCGTATAGTTGCCAAGGAGTCCCAAGGGTAATGAATCGATTTGGGTGATTATGGATCGACTCACAAAATCAGCACATTTTCTACAGGTCAAGACGACGTGGTCCTTGGAGAAACTGGCAGAGATATATATTCGGGAGATTGTGAAGCTACATGGGGTTCCGATATCCATTGTATCCGACAGAGACACAAGATTTACCTCAAGATTTTGGAAGAAACTGTAGGCAGCTTTAGGGACGATGACAGATTTCAGTACAGCATACCACCCCCAAACAGATGGTCAGACTAAGAGAGTGAATCAGATTTCGGAGGATATGCTTCAGGCATGCATTCTAGACTTCAGAGGGAGCTGGGAGAAGTACCTAGCACTGGTCGATTTCGCCTATAACAACAGCTACCAGGCTAGTATAGGGATGGCTCCGTTTGAAGCACTATATGGCAGGAGATGCAGGACACCAGTGTGTTGGTATGAAGTGGGAGAAAGGAAGATGTTTGGACCAGAGATAGTACAACAGACTTCAGAGAAGATAGAGTTGATCAGAAAGAGGTTACAAATAGCGCAGAGCAGACAGAAGAGCTACGCCGACACTCGCCGCAGAGAATTGGAGTTTGAGGAAGGAGATTCAATATTTCTGAAAATTTCGCCGACCAAAGGTGTAGTCAGGTTTGGAAGAGGAGGTAAGTTATCCCCGAGATTTATTGGACCTTACAGGATTCTTAAGAAGATCAATAAGATAGCTTATAAATTGGAACTACCAGCAGAGCTAGCTCAGGTGCACAACATGTTCCATGTATCCATGCTAAAGAAGTACGTCCCTGATCCCGATCATCAACTGCCAGAGATTCCAGAAGACCTACAAATGGACCTCTCGTACGAAGAGCAACCGGTGAAGATAATAGACCACCAGGGGAAGGTGATCCCGATGGTTAAGGTTCTCTGGAGGAATCAATTCGTCGAAGAGGCTACTTGGGAGCCAGAAAGCCGGATGCGGGAGACTCACCCCGAATTGTTTGTGTGATTTTATTTTCTGTTTTGCTCCCAATAAGCGTAGTTCTGAGGACAGAATTATTATAAGGAGGGAGTGATGTAACAACCCTAATTTTGTATGCAAAATTTCTATTATAAATAAAATTATATTTCCAATTAGTTTTATATATGTATATGTATGTGTATATGAATGAATTGTACTTGTATATAATAATGTACATCATACTTATGTTGTATTTATTAAAAATGCAAATCAATACCCCCTTGTCATGCATGAAGATCTAGCCATCCATCAATTTCTCATCTTTGATCCAATGGTTTAGAATTAAACCATGGATTATCTTTTCAAAACCAAGAACAAGAGCATATGGTTTCGAAAAAAAACCATATGACACTTAGCCTCACCCCTCTCCCCTTGTCCCATCTTTGCCGGCCACGCCCAAGGCACACCCCCTTCTCACTCCCCTCGTCATTTACCCTCTCACACTCTCTCATTCTCATAATTCTGAAATTTCCTAAGAGAAGAAAAGAGAAAGAGAGAGAGAGAGCTAGAGAGAAGGAGCCAACGAGAAGAGAAGAAGTCAAGGGTTAAGCACTACATTTGGAGTGGTGATCAAGTAGGAGAGTGAAGACCAAGCCAACCCTCTCAAGCTTCATTGCAAGGTGGGTGTTTCTAAGCTTCTTGATTTGTCTAATGATGTGATTTGATAGTATGAAATGTTTGTATTAACTAAAAAGTACTTGCATGCAAGAGATTGAACATTATTAACTTGATTCTTGCTAAAGAAACCCAAACAGAAAGTCCTGATGAAAGCTGAAACTATACAGTTAGTTCGTGGCTAATAACTTGATTCTACTTGTTATATTAACGTGAAATTTTTAGGAGATGATTGTGAATGTGTTAAGCATCTCCAATATTTTTTGTAGATTTTTCTGTGTATTAATAAAACTTCGACAATGCATGTTGGTCAAAAATAGAACTGGGTAATTTTTAACTTTCTATTATGGAATAAAACATTTATATCTCACTGTGTGTTTATGATAATGATATGAAATTAAATGTATATGTCTAGAGCTTAAGTCTTAAATTTCATACAATTTGGACATGTATAGATATAGTAAATAAATCTTGCAAAAAGACTGGTTGTTCAGGTAGATTTGAGCTGCTGCCATTGGAACTCTGTTTTTTGACTGAACTTGTAAAAGGCATATATCCTAAACTAATAAATGAAATGACTTGATTATTTTGGCAAATGTTGTGTATGCTTGTTAGGATCACATCTTAAGTTTCATAAGATTCTGAAATAATTTGATATATTTACCCTAATTAATACTGAACACTGCACAGTTGTGCTCTATTCTGTGAAGTAACTTGCGGCTTGTTAAAAAAGCTTAAATTCGAGCATGTTAACCCCTAAATCAGTATAAATGTTCAACTAAGAAATTGTAGTACACACGTAGGGCTTTCTAGAAAGCCCAAGAAATCATGATTTTGTTCTGTATTTGATTTTATAAGATTTATTTAGTGCACTGGTTCTGTTAGACCCGAACTAGTAATTTCTGTTTGATATAACATTGATGTGATTGGGATTGCTTTGACTCTTTGATAGTTGTGCATGACAATTCTAGGCTATACTGAGCCTAGATGCTTGTGTAAATGCCCTTAGGCTGAGTTGTGACATTTTTGACATGTCACTAGTGATTTTTAGTCATTAGTAGTGAGCTAAGATACATGTGTGTTGTTGTTAAGGTTGGAGTTGATTGTTGATCACTTTTGAAGTCTCATTCTAGGACTTAGGGTCACTTGGTTGAGTTAGAGACCCTCGGATTCAAGTCCATTTATGTGAGAATTGTGTCGGGCAGTTTAGAGACCCGTGACCCCCCCGTACGTATTGGAGCGACGACTTGGGCGCCGACGTGCTTGCCGTCTAAGGAGGGGAACCCAACATCGTAAGAGCTACCATTTGTCGGGAGGACTTGGAGAGCAATTATCAGTGGGAGCAGCGATTTGTTCGGGCCGAGGTGGCGTGCAACTCCAAACGTGACGGACGGTGGCGATCGACGTAGTCGATTCGCCAGTCTTCGTTGGCCCATGTAATGGGTTGGGCTTGAGAGCCCAGTTGGACCCTAGTGCAGGTTGGGTTAAGTTCAACTGAGTAAGTTAGAATGAACTAGAACTTAACTAGTGGTTATAAAACATCTAGTTGTGACCTCAGGGTTAGGTGAGAGACTAGTTGCTAAATCGCCTAACTAATTGACAGTCGGGTATAACTAGATCGCCTGGTAAGTTAATAATGATGGTGGATTGGATTTATCAATTAGGGTTAGTTCGTGAATCAAACCCTATAATTGGTAACCCCTAAGTCTGGTTCTAGAACTTGATTGTTGACCCAAGTGGTGGGTAGTGACTGGAATTTTTTTTAGCAAAGACCTAGGATGGGTCAAGATATGGCTGTGAGACTAGGTCGCCTAGTGTTACTAAGTACATATTAATAAAATGTATTAGAACTTTAATTAGTGCAACAGAACAGGTTAAATAGTAGTAGTGATAATAACTCAACATAGTGGTAGAGTTTACCCTATTCTATAGTTGTGGCCTTAGTTGTGAGCATCGTTTTGACACCACCTGTGTTGGGTAGAGACTTAGGTCGAGTCTTCATGTGTGTAAGGACAGGCACTAGTGGGTGTTGTGTTTGCCTATCAGGGGGACGCTTGGCGTCGTTGCACCTGGCCAAGTCCTAAGTTCCGTTTCACGCGGGCATGGAGCATCGAGTAAGACGTTAGACCGTACTTAACGTAAGACTTCGTGACTCTCGGCATGCATGCCTATATGCTCGCAACAACTTTTGATGAGGACTGGCAGGGCGATGTCATCTCGACTGCAAGTTAGACTTAGTGCAAGGACAAGTACTAGCGGAGAAAAGGGGAAACCCTTATAGTCCGTCATGTCCTATGTTGTTAAACGTGGGCAGGGAATTTAGAGGGAAGCGCCGTGCGTGGAACTCTAATATCCTCGGCTAGCGGGGTTACCGTGAGGCCTCATGCTCGTATTACAGTTTTTGAAGAGGTCCGAAAGGAGGAACTTTCTATAATATTGACATTTTTATGGTAGTGTCGGAAAAGAGAGACCGCACGACTACCTCCGGTCATAGTGAGAAACAAAAGGAGGTTACCTTACACCACTATTGACTGCAGTGACCGCGGTGACTGCAACCTCTTCATCACCAAAGTTTGAGACAGGATAGTGCACAAGATAGGTTGCATGGCGGGGGATCAAACCCCACTAATGTGGAGAACCCCGCTTGTTTGGGGTATGTGCAGTATGGGATGCATATCTCTCCAACCAAGTGTGCATTAGAATAAGAGCATCGTGTGTAATATGTGTGCATTAGTTCTAGGCATATTATACACCGACACTTGTGTCTGCTCACTTTTTCTTTATCATCAAGAGTTTATTTGTTGAGGTTTAGAATGTATCATCAGTGTAGCGTTAGTTGCATTCAACTGACGTGCCCACTCTTCAGTTGCAGGACCATCCGCGGTATTGGAGGCGCTAAAGGCTCGTGTTGACTAAAGCATCCAAGTCAATATATTGTCCATTTATTGCAACTCATTGTAAATTGTTGTAATATTATATTATTTGTAATTGTTGTAATTAAACTAGACACTGTAATAATATTTGATGTAATAAAAGTTTTTAATTTCCTCTGATTTTTTTGTGTTGTGACTCATTTGAAGGAAGATCCTGGAGTAATGTCACGAGTTCCTATGTTAGGGATTCAGGGCGTTACACTTGTGTCTCTACCGTCCTTGACCGCCGTGATGCCCGCTCTCCAACACACCCCTTCACCTCTCCGTCTACCTCACTCAACCCTCTGTCACTTGTCCCCCTACCAAATCTCATTTTTTGGATCCGGTACAACAGTCATCCCCGTCTTCCCAAATCAAAATTTAGAAATTAAACACTAATTAGAAATTGAAAATGAAATCATGTAGCAAATTAGGGGTTCAGAAATTAATACATACACCACACATAGATACAATTGATTTAGTTAAGTAAAAAAATTAAAAGCGTTTTCACAAACACATTGCGTGCTACATGACATTTAATCGAACAATTGATGAGCAAAGCACATTTCTAGAAATAAAGTACCAGATATCTAGCAAAATTCTAGAAACCAGATTTCTAGGTTTTCAAGTGTTTCCTATTCAAATATGCATGAGGCAATAACAAAAAGGAAAATTAGAAGAAACCTTACCAAATATCATTCTTGAATCCGTCACCATAATTATCCCCGTCTTCAATCCATACTCTTCCCAAATTCCATCGGAAAGACTGCCTTGTGAACGTGGTGATTCGGAAACAGAGAAGAAGGCGGTGCAGTGCGTGTTGGGTGGCAACGTTAGAGGTGAGGTCGAAATTTGGGGAGGGCCGCGCGGGAGAGGACATCGTCGTAGATGAAGTGGAGGATTAGGTAAGTCGAGGTGGATGTGAAAGGGAGTTCGTAGGACGGGGAGGTCGGCGATGCAATTCGTTGGCAGTGTAGGTGGAGAGATTGTCGTTGAAGGCGACGACGGGGATATGGAGGGTTTTGCAAATGAGAGGGGTTAAGATCATGGCTGGGAAGGGTTTGCCGTTTTTGCTTATTCTTTATTTTATGAAAACGCGCGGACCTCACGTATTAATTTAAACATGGTTTTCCTACTTGCTCTCCTTTTACTAATTCAAAATAGAGACAGAGCAGAGGGAGATAGACCTATTAGCTTAACATATATATATATATATATATATATATATATATATATATATATATATATATATATATATATATATATATATATATATATATATATATAATTAGAATTATATTTATAATTAGAAAAAGTATAGTATATTCTACTTCAACTTTGGATTCTCTACCAACATATATATAATTCATATAACAAATACACCGAGCCCAAACTGATCCCAATTTAAATAAAATCTTAAAAACCAAGTCCAGCTCTTCAATTTGGACCGGTCGGGTCAGGAAAAACGACTTAGAGCATCCACAATGGTGTTTCTCATTTTGTAAAAAATGAATGCTACAGTAATAGCAAATAGCGATGAAGGCTGCAGTGGTTGTTTGCGATATTCTGCGATTTTTTATTAAAAATTGCGTGGGACGGTATATGTTATACCATCTCTCTCGTGTTAAAAAAATTTAAAAATTTTAATTATTAATTAACTATTAAAATATATTAATTAAATTAAATAAATAATATTATAATACCTAAACCTAATTAATTAACTAACTATACCTAACTAATACCCCCTAAACCTACCCACTACCTAATAATACCATATTTCAAGGACAGGATAACATATCCCGTCCGAGAAATGTTATCCCGTCCGAGAAATTTTTTTATTTTTTTTATTTATTTTTTTTCTCTTTTTCGATCGGAGGAATCTTGGCCGTTCATTTAAAAAAAAATTAAGAAAAAAATGAAAATCTACTGGGACGGGATATGTTCTCCCGTCCGATTCAGACAGGATAACATATCCCGTCTGAGGAGTTTTTTTAAAAAAAAATAAAAAATCGGAGGGACGGTATATGTTTTCTCGTTTGACGGGATTAAAATATTATAAAATCAGAGCGACGGTATATGATATCCCGTCCTTTATAATTTGAGAATGGGTATTTCGTTTCTCATATATGAGAAACAGATATAAAAAGTTTGCTAAAAATGGGAAAATAGAAAACCACTGCAGACGATCATTTCTTATAAAATGACAAATTGCCAATTATAAGAAACCGCTGTGGATGCTCTTACCACCAAACCCGAAACCTCCTCCAACACCCCCAGCTAACGCCACGTGTCAACATCCTAACGTTGGTACACTTTAACCTTAAAAACTGAGGGAACTCCACACCCCCTCTATTATCATTCATTTCCATTTCGAATCCGAAGCGAGCAATAGAAATCAGAAGAAACCCTAATCGAAGCCCCCATTCGAAACCCTAGATCGCAAATCGAAGGTACTCCTCCCTCTAATCCCAAATAGAAACTGATGCATGCTCTTGATCAAGTACATAAATTTGTTTTTTTTGATTTTTTGTAATTTTTAAAATTATTATTCGTATTGATTGTGTTGATTGAGAACTGAGGTTGAGTTCAAATGTTGTTGTTAAACTTTTTCGGTGTTCTTTAGGGTTTATTATAGTAAAAGGTGAGAACTTTGTCGAAGAGATCCAGGAAAGATTGGAACTTGTTAGCCCTTTTATGGATATTGAGCTTATGATAATTGAAGATTTTTTTAAGAGGAGGTAGAAGTAAGCAAACTACTATGTGTCTTTATTTTTTAAGGGTAAAAAAGGAAAAAAAGAATTAAGAAAAACCGACATGTAAGAGGTGGGTTTTGCGATTTATGGATATCCAATATATTTGTGTTCCTGTATTAAGGTCCACTAGCTTTCAATCGTGTCCTGTTAATTGGCAGAATTGTTGAAATCAAAATTCCATGATTCCAATACTATCTCTGCTGCTTATCCTAGTTTTATCATCCATGTCTATTGTCTAACTTCCTGTGAAAGTACCAACCCATTTCTTTATTGTGTCCATTTTGGCTGTGTTTGGTTTTGATTATTAAGAACTGCGCACGTTTTTGGCTGTATATAAGTTTTTGGTAAATCTTAGTAAAAGTCTGTTGTGTCTGAAACCAATTTACAAAACAAAGGATTTCAAGAAGTTCTCATCCTCCCTATAAAAATGTCAAATCAAAAATTTTTTTGCTTCAAGATAATTTTGTGCAATACAATACTTAACAAAGCCTTACGGTGTACATCATCCCGAACACATGCATTCTAGCTACATCTATATTCTTGACATAATTCTTGATTGTTGGACACGTTTGAGTTATGACCCATAGCGCATGGGTTATTCATATAACCATGCAATAATTTTAATTTTTTTTATTTTGTTAAAGTTGTACATAACGATGTTGAAAATAGTGATAGCGCATAGTGTAGTGCCCAAGCCACTCTTAGCATAAATCAGAAAAAGCGTAATGCATATTGTAAGCTATGAAATTATTTTGTTTTATTTCTAATTCAAGAAATTGAAATTAATTATACTTAAGTTCTTATGAATTGTAATTAATTTCATACAATAGAAATAAAGTTGAAGGCAAAAAATTGAAAAATATTCATCATAATGGGACATAATGATCAAGAATTCAAGTTACAAAACCTAAGAGCGTACATAAAAACATGCAAAATTGAAGTACTTGTGTAACTTAGCTTTTCTAACTCCAACCTAATCTTTCGAATGGGAACTTCAAACTTCAAAATCTAAAGAATCAAAATTGAGATATTGAAATCATGAAGGATCAGAATTCAGAAGTACAAAGAAATGACATGAAGAATTGAACCATGAGAATGGAAAAGCATCCAAAATAGATATTTAAAAGAATTATAGAAACTCTAATAGCTATATTGCTGGAATAAATTAAAATAAAGAGGAAGGAAGGAGGTATTGAAAGATTGGCCGTAATGGAGCCCTAGTCGCCGGAAACTTGAGTCTTGACTAGGATTTGGGGTGTTAGTCGCAAGATAGCTCAAAGAAGATGAAGGAATTTTGTTGCTTCAATCTAAAAGTCATCCTTTTTTCTTTTTCAAATTAATTGAAAGAGAATGTTTGTAAAATATGCTAAGTTTGGTGAGCTATCATGCTCAAATCACGTGTGCTATCTCTAATCTCTAATCTCTAATATTATAATGGGAGAAGAGTTGTCATTTGTAAATCTACCACTTTACGTGAATCACGCATACAACTCCAACTCTCCCATTATACACTTTATTTAAATCTACCAACTTACTTGCATCGCACATACAACTCCAATTCTCTCATTATACTCTTTATATTACTTTAAAAAATATATATTTATTTACACGTGCCTCACACGTGCTATAGTATATTACTTTAAAAACTATATATTTATTAAAACGTGCATCACACGTGCTAAATACTAGTATAAAAATAGCGCAAAGCTATGTAGGGAATTGGTTATGCACATGAGATTTGTAGGGGAAGAGCTAGGTTACAAAGCAAGCTATTTCGAGTTTTATAGCACGCTTTTATCACTATAATTTTAAAAATATACGAACAAAGACATGTCTAATCATTGTGGTTTAATTCCATAGCAAACATCTTGAACTTCATTGTCAATTTGTCATATTGATATAGAGTAGCAAAAATGGTATGCAATAGCACACACTGCTACACTGAAATATATATTTGTAT
Organism: Hemerocallis citrina; assembly: GCA_017893485.1. Classification (NCBI taxonomy): domain Eukaryota; kingdom Viridiplantae; phylum Streptophyta; class Magnoliopsida; order Asparagales; family Asphodelaceae; genus Hemerocallis; species Hemerocallis citrina. The sequence continues at coordinate 434,990,646 of CM030358.1, read as the reverse complement.
CTTCTCGAGGTTTCTTAGTTTAGTCTTTATATTCCATTTTCAACGTGTTGATTGTAAAATCTTCCGATCTTAGAGTTTGTCTCATTGAAACTGCTCCCTTTTTTGGTCTGGCAATTAATGCCAGTATCTTCAACAAACAAGATCCCCACGCAACTCACCTTATATGCTTGATACAATTATTCATAATTAATGCAAAGAGATAATTTTCCAATGCTAAGAGCCTCCAGTTATTTGTAATATAAGAGCTTTCATTTACTCGTAAAAAAATTGAAGATAGCAAGAAAATGAAGACAATAAAGAAAAATCAAAGATGGGTCTGACTGCGACAGTTTGGAAATTGGAGAGGAAAGACAGTAGATGGTGAACATTTGTTAAAACCATGGTTCATTTCCTTTGGTTTCCTTGGGAATTTAATAAAAGAAAGAAAGCATAAAAAATGGAGTCAAATATAGCGAATAGCTAGACAACTTTACAAACACTATGATGAGCATACTTATACTAAATGACATCCAAAATGAACCTAAACACGTATAAAAAAACTGATACCTGCCAGGATGGCGTGAAAGGATCCAAGCTATGAAAATGAAAGATGTATTGTTCTCTGCCTTATGGATTGGCTAAGCAGTTAAATTCCCGATTACACCCGATTAATCGCTAATCGGAAGCTAAGCGATTATATTTAGCGATTTATAATATTTTAATACTTATCGATTTAATCGGGTATAATCGGTCGATTAGTGGTTAATCGGCCGATTAACTGATTACATCTTCTTAAATTTTCATGCTTGTTTGCATTATTTGGGCTCAATCCGGCCCAAACTCAAATCCAAATCCAAAATTTAAATCCCTTCTGGTCCTCGCATAAACCAAAATCCGATATGTCGTCGCTCTCTTATTCTTCCGCGCTCAAACCCAAAAACAAACTGATTCTCTTCTTCTTCCTCGAGCAAACTCAAATCCAACCTGCCGTCGCTCTCCCTGTGTCGTCGCATACTTGACCGGCCCGGATTTGTTGCACCTCCTTCTCATCTTGCTGCTCGCGCTGCTCCACTTTCCGGATTGTTTTTGTTTGATGGAACCAACCAGCAAATCTGACCCGATCCACATCCAGAATCCAAACTCAACTCAAACCTTGTAGTCTTTTTTTCTCTCTATAACTATACGTTCCTATTTGATAATCTCATAATAGTTTTATATTAGGATTTAGGGTTGCTACATAATGAGGATATATCTTTTTTTAATTATATATATATAATGATTTTTTCAATTTAATTCCCGATAGAATCCAAACTCAACTCAAACCTATATATATATATCTCTCTCTCTATATATATAGGGGAGTGATCATGTGAGAACTAGTTCTCACGATAAGCTGCGTGAGAACTTTTTACATAGCCATCACATGGATGATCTGAACCGTTCACATTATTTAGAATGACAAAATTAGTCTAAATATGTTATATCAAGTTATTTGGAGTTCATTTGTCCATCCATCATGTCATTATAAAAATTCAAGATCTTCAGCCATACAATTTGTAACACTTCAATACATGGACAAACAAATCTCAAATGACCTGATTTCCCATTCGTAGACTAATTTAGATGTGTAGATCAAAATGAACGTTTCGGATTTTTCAATTTATGTCTCAAAAAAAAGTTCACACGTGGTTCTCACCGAAGGAGTTCTCACATGATCATATATATATATAATGTTTTTTCGATTAACCGATTAATCACTAATCACTCCTAGACCGATTAGTTCAAAAAACCGATTTTAACTGCCTAGTGGATTGGTTTGGGTGACTCTTCCAAGACTCTATTTTTACCTCTGAAGCTTTTAGAATTTAACTTATAAACATTAGGACAGTCATACTTGCAATGGTACATGGAAATGCGAGATAAACAAGAAAATGCTATAGTAAGAAGAGTATTGAAGATTCATAAGGAAAAGTTGTTCATCAAGAAGGTGGGTGAAGAGGAACCTTACATCGAAATACTTAGATGATAGTCGGATTTAATAGACTTTTGGGAAAAAAGAGTTGGTATCCTTGTAAACAATAACTTGAGGGAATTGCTCTCTTGTGATGAATATTTTTAGTAATCTCACTAATTTTGGTGCTTTCTTTCTTCTAATTCTAACATAATTACCGAGTAATTGTTCCTCTAATCCCTTGACGACTGTCTATTTGCTGCTTTAATCTCTGTCTGGTTGTCAAATTTTGTTTGGGTCCTTTCTTTAGAAATGATTGAAATTCTGGTCTTAAGTTTTATAGCCAAAACCGTCATCATATCACGTTGACCCAATACCTCTAATCTCTAATCTCTAATATTATAATGGGAGAAGGCCTTAGTGTCATTTGTCAATCTACCAACACGTGCATAATTAATATGAAGGATGTCTTAGGTTTGAGTCTTCACTATGTCAGATTTTTTACTTTATTTTTTTTAATATATTAAACATGCATCACAAGTGTAATTACTATCCATCTATCTATCCATAATATAATATATTTACTTACTATTTAATGGAAGAGTTTGTCACAAATAAACAATTTAAAATATTTTTTTGTCACAAAAGAAACACCACTTTTGTCTCCAAACAACCATGTGCATCGCACGTGCAACTCCATATCTATTTTTCAACACGTGCATCACACGTACACATCAAAGTTTTTCCTTCTTAATTTAAAAAAAATACGTGTATCGCCCATTCAGCTCCATTTTTTAAAGGCTAAATATAAAAAAAGGACAGTTTTCGGCCAGTTTAAAAAAGGACTCTAAGGTTTTTTTGTTTAAAAAAAGGACACAGTTTCAAAAAACTCCACTGGGTTAGTTAGGGTTAGGGTTAGGGTTAGGGTTAGTTCGGGGGGGTTTATTTAAACATCTGATTAGTTAAGTGATGTTTTTTTAAACACAAATAAAAGACGAATGTGGTTTTTTAAACACAAATGAAAAAGGAAAGTAGTTTTTTTAAACCCTACCATAACTAACCTAGTGGAGTTTTTTGAAACTTTGTGTCATTTTTTAAACAAAAAAACCTTAGTGTCCTGTTTTTAAACTGGCCCAAAACTTTGTGTCCTTTTTTTATATTTAGCCTTTTTTAAAATTAAGGCATTCATCGCACATGCTAATTACCGTTGACTTACGTGTATTGCACGTAACTCCAACTTTTTATTAAAACGTGCATCACACATGAAAAATATTAGTAAATATATTTCTCATTGTGTTGTTTGAATGGTAACATACAGGAGTTGTTTTTTTTAATGTCGTCCTACTTTTTTTTTTGTACTTTTCAACTCTTAGTCTCTTAGCACTTGTAAGAAGTTGACAATGCGTCCTAGTTCTGCAGACCACACAACCGTGCATACAGCCGTGCATACAAAGCACATAATGTTTGGGGTACCTTTTACCAAAAACAACTTGAGTGTGTTTTGTTCCGTGCAAGTGGATGTTGCAAATACAAGTGTAAGAGATGATATAAAATTAAATGTTATGATTGCCTTCAATCATTACCCTCCGAACTGTTGATTCAAATGCTTTTCCCTCCAAATTCTCTTTGTTCAAATTGGAGGGGAATGGAGTTCAAATTGAAAAGTTTGAAGGATTATGATTGGAAGCAATCACAACGTTAATTTTATGTTCTTTCTTACACTTGCACCTCCAGTTGCAAAATTTTGCTAGGTACTGGACACTCTGAGATGCAATATGTATCCAGATGCACCCAATATGCAGTTATTCCTGCATTTTATGAATATTCCCCAGAAAAACAAGGTCTTTGTCCACATCTGCAGCATGTTCTATAGAACTGTTTAATACATTAAGGGATTAATGTACAATATATTTAATCGGGGTCCTATTATAATTTGGATTAAATATAGAATGAGTTGAATGGTGTTTTGTTTAAAGATCCAAAAGCCATTCAAGGCATGGCAAGTTAAATGACTCTAGATTTCAAACCCTTACTCTAGTAAAATCCATTATACTCTCTCTCAGAGGAGTGCCTTTTTCCTTCTTTTGGTCTTTTTAATCGATTCCAGTTCCAACAAATACCCTCAACTATTAAGGACTATATATAAGTAGGTTATCCTCCAAATTCTTTTTATTTTCTTTCTAGGTCATAGGGTGTCATAATTTAAATATTTTTTTTTTCATCTTACCTGTGTTGTTTTTGTTTAAAGGAGTAATCAATTTTTTTATGGTTTCGATAATTTGTCATATATTTCTGTGGCCGTGAACCTGTTTTGCCTTGGCTAATTTGGTTCCATTGTAACCAGTCTGCATACTTCTAATTATATTAATCGATTACAGTTGCCTATACTTTGTGATCGATCCTAGCTTTGATGTTGATTATCACACAGAAGAGATAGACATACTGGATTTTTTAGCAAGTCCACTGCAAATATGTATTTTTTTCTTTTCTCCCAATGCCAAGATGAAATTGTTAATTGATTATTATTTTGAAGAGTATCTTTTGTATGATCTTCATTAATTCCACATATGTACTTGCTAAAGTTAAAAGCACAGTCACAAATCTAGGATGTTAACAATGAAGTAGATTGTTGAATGAGGGGAAGGATATCAAACACAACTCTTTCTTGTCCATTATATGGTAGTATAGATACAAGTTTCTTGTTAGCTGCTAGACATTAACGATCATTAACGATCAGATGGGAGTTCATACAATGGTTGTTGCTTATACCACATCATATTTGGACAGTTAGGTGCTCAATTCATGGAGCCTTCTATACCGGCACAGTCCCCTAATAATTTGGATGTGAAGCCATCTTTTCGTAAACATGGAACTGATGCAGCTAATAGGAAGTATCGTCGCCATTCACCTGCTGGCGGTTCTGGATCGTCTTCATCTGGAGGTTAGCTGTTGAATGTTGTTCTTTGGTTGGTTCTCTTTATGTGTGCATGTTGGCATGCATAAATCATTTCCATGAATGGTGAATAGATAAACGGTACTTATGGTGTAGGCTTCTAGTATAATGATTTTCTCAGTATCCAGAGTGTATAACATATATGAAGTTTGCTCATTGCCAATTTTTTTACATTGATGTATCCTTACTTTGGCACTATGACATCTGGTAGCTGTCAGTTGTGCATGAACATTTTCTTTTCCCCTTTTTTATCTGTGCTGAGGTGGGGTGGTCTATTATATGTTGATATGTTGAACCCCCCCCCCCCCCCCCCCCCCCCCCCCCCCCACCACCAATTTTGGGGTTGCTAATCCATCTAAACCTCAGCTGTGAACTGTGAAGGGTTTCGTATGTAGAATTAGAAAATGGTTGTAAATGATCTCGGAAGTAAGTTTGGGAAATTTTTTTGAGGCCTCAAAATTCATCATTGGACCAACCAAGATTATAGAGATTATAGAGATATTTTCAAGATATATTCAAGTTCCTGGAAATTTTTGAAAGATATTTATTTCCAGATTTTAATAGTACTTTTGAGGTTGTTTTATTGTTACTTCATGTTTCTTTTAGTTGTTAGAATTTCCTTTTTTAAGGTGTTTTTTTTGCGGGTTCTGTGATTTATTATATTTTCGGATTATGTCCTTTATTATATGCATGCAGAGTTAGTGTAATCAAAGATAATGGTTAGTTGAGCATACAAATTATGTGCTGTGTTTTGCCCGTTACTCTTTTACCTGTCAATGGTGGGAAACCATGGTCTCCATCAAAGCTCTGGTACTTGATTCAAGACCAGACTCCTTGCTATGAGCCTAAAGCGAAACCGAGGTTTAAGGAAGTAGATTAAGTCATTACACGAAAACTTTTAGGTGATGATCGCCCACAGGTCTCTGTTCGGCCCAACAGAGTGCTTTCGCCATTGGTGTTCTTCAAGATCTCTACGCATTTCACCGCTCCACTGGAAATTCCCTCTGCCCCTACCGTACTCCAGCTTGGTAGTTCCACTGCCTGTCCAGGGTTGAGCCCTGGGATTTGACGGCGGACTTGAAAAGCCACTTACAATGCTTTACGCCTAATCATTCCGGATAACGCTTGCATCCTCTGTCTCAGTCTCAGTGTGAGACCATGAGCTATCATATCTATTTGTCTCGGTATCATCTCCATCTTTCCATTAATATATCAACGACCAATGATATGTTGAAAAGAAAAATGTTGATTTTTGTTAAGTTCACAAGTACGAGTATTTAAAAATCAATATGCAATTTTGTTACGTTGTAAAACATTAACAAATGAACTTCAAATAACTTGATAAACCCTTAGGCTATCTTAGGCATGTCGAAGAAGTTGAACATTCGGATTTTTCATGGGGCATTTGTATCAATAGGCTCACATATGAGGCCTCAAAATATGGGGAGAGGTAGGGTCCCATATGACCCCCCCCCGGGGGGGGGGGGGGGGCTACCTCACCTCTTATTTTGTGGCCCTAAATGATATGAACACCCTATGAAAAATCTGAACTCCTCATCTTGTCTTGCATGCCTAAGATCGCCTAAGTATGTAAAATCAAGTTATTTTCTTTCATTTCCCAATCCATCATGTCGTTAGAAAAATTAAAATTTTTTAGCCATACAATTTTATGACGTTGTAAAACATAAAGAAATGAACTTCAAATAACTTGACTTTACACCTATAGGCCATCTAAGGCATGTGCAACAAGAAGAACGGTTCAGACTTTTCATGGGGAAGTTTGTATTAATGGGGTCGCATCTGTAGCCTAAAAAGGGTGAGGTAGGGCTTTTGGGGATCACCTTCTATATAGATATACTAGTTATCTGCACGTGTGCAATGCACACCCTGACAAAAAAAATTCTCAAGTAAGACTACATTTTTTCCCAAAAAAAGAGCGGGAAGTACATGTATATCAGCACAAAACCCAATTTAGTTCCTTCTCACTTTCTTGTCTACGTTTAATTCCCTGACCAATTTCACGCTGCAATTATAATAAAACCTCGACCAATCACTTCTTAGCAGCCACACATCTACTGATCTGTTACTGCTAAATAATCAACAATTACTAAACTAACTATGAGCAGTGTTCTAAAAATTGGCCTAGGCGGTCGCCTAGGTGCTAGGAGCCCTCCTAACGACTCGCCTAGGGCCTAGGCATTTTAGAAAATCAGGTTATGGGTCTAAGCGGGTTTAAACGGGTCTAGGCGGGTCTAAATCGGTCTAGGCGGGTATAGGCGGTCTAGACTGCTTAGGACCCAAACCACATTTTTAACTATTTTTTTTTGAGTTTTCTCTTATTGTAAGCAGAGTAGCAGACTATCCATTATTCTGAGGATTTTATAAAGTAATTATGTTTAAATTACAAGTGATATTCACCTTTTGTGTGTTTTTTTTTCTTCTTATTGTATATACTGGATTTGTTAAATAGAGTAGCACACTATCCATTAAGGATTTTTAAGTGATTATGTTTAAATTACAAATGATAATCACCTTTTTTGTGTGTATGTTTTCTCTTATCTGTATATACCGAATTTGGTAAGCAGAGTAGCACATTATCCATTATTCTGAGGATGTTAAAGTTATTGTGTTTAAATTATAAGTGATACTAATGAATAAATTAGCAGTACCTTCCACCATAAGTGCACATCTTTATAAAATTTCTTTAAATTAATATATTTTTCTAGTGATAAAGAATGCTAGTAAATAGTGCATTTTTTTCAATTCAGACAGACAATGCGAGTAACACTTAACTCAATTGTACATTTATACTTATATTATGTCATCTTTATAAATTTTGGCCATAAAACATTCTAACTATAGTTTGCTGAAGCTGACAGAGACTAATATTCTTACATTCCTATTCCCAAGCGGGCAGTTGTGATGCATTAGCAGAGCTGTAATCTTGAATGGATATTCTTCATGTTCACCGATACAATAATACACCGATTCGACTTTATAAAGCTCTCCGGCAATTGTTAGGAGAAAATTCAAGAGTAGGAATGGATATCAATAAAGAGTAAGAATGGGCAACAACGAAACAAAACCAAAAGATTGATAAATTAATAAATAAATAAATAAATAAATAAATAAAACCGCCTAGCCGCTTAAGCCTCGCTTACAAGGTCTAGGCGCTAGGCCCCCATCGGCCACCCAACTTGCGCCTAGCGACTTTTAGAACTTTGTCATATTATCCTTATAAGAATAATCAAAATGACAAATAAAATTCATCTTACGTGGTAAAAATATCCATTATGCTCATCCCACCACCTCTCCCTCTACCTCCAGCATCATGCTGCTTCAATCCCTCCTCGCAGTACTTATCATAAATACCCCTCTTCTATTTATCCGAAAGAACTTCGTTTGTTGATTCCAATCAATTCACAAAAAGATCAGACTATGAATCCAACAAACAGTACATTCATCATGCAAAAACATCAACCACTCGTCAAACATTAACCATACCATTGTTGATCTCCACAAATTTCTTGTTGGTCCTTATTCCCCTGATTTTTATCAGGATGGTACTTCAAAGCAAGCTTCCTGCAATATTACATATAAGCGCCTCTGAAACATTTTAATTAAATTACAAAATTGATAAATAGTTCACCTGTAGCCTTCTTAATGTGGTTGTCGGAAGCGCCTTGTGAAACCTGAAGCACGTTGTTGTAGCTCTTTCTGCGATGAATCAAACGAATTCAGAAAAAAACACCCGATACGAAATAGTAAACTTCTCAAATGATTTAACCATCACTAATAGAAACATTGATGAATGAATAATATAGGTGAGTTTTATTAAACATTTCCAAAACGTAATAGCAACAAGTAAATTGGAATCATTGCTATAAATTGACATGAACTATTGGTTTTAAGCATTGGAGATAATGCGGGTTATTATGATCATGGTTTTAAATCTCGGATTTCGGACTCGTCTCGGCAAGGGGTGTTTCGTCTCGGATCGGAGATATCGGAGATCTCGGGAAAATGTGATCATATCGAATGTTTATTTCTTATACTCAATAATTATTTTTTTTGTTACTAAATAAGATATTATATGTCCTACATGTCATTTATCATTTAGGCAGTAAAATTCAGTTTTTGGAACTAATCAGTTTAGAAGCGATTAGGGATTAATCGGTTAATCGGAAAATAATCTGTGATTAAATGAGAATAATCGTTATATATATATATATATATATATGGCAAATGCTCCATTGAAAACGGGTCTAGTTTTCACAGGTTGGAAAACACGAATTGAGCCATTGGATCGCTCATGATCGCGACCAGCGGCTCAGATCGAGCCCCCCATCACCCGTTTCAATTGATGAGCGGAGGGTTATGTTGGGAATTTCGTCCCAGATAACTCTTCGCTTCACTGATTCAAAAAAAATGATATAACAACGGCCTAGGTTATAAAAAATTGTATCATAGACCGTTGTTTGGAACAACGGCCTTGTTCTCAATTTTTATAACCTAGGCCGGTATTGGGAACAATGGCCTAGGCTATAAAATTTTATAAAAATTTATAGAAATTTTATAGCCTAGACCGTTGTTGGGAACTACGGCCTAGGTTATAAAAATTGAGAACAAGGCCATTGTTCCAAACAACGACCTATGATTCAATTTTTTATAACCTAGGCCGTTGTTCCCAACAACGGCCTAGGTTATATCATTTTTTTCAGAACGAATCAGGCGAAGAGTTATTTGGGACGAAATTCTCAAAATAACCCTCTGCCACTTAAGTCATATTGGGTGATGGGCGGAGGCGATCTAAGCCGCTGATCGAGATCATGAGCGATCCAATGGCTCAGATTCGTGTTTTCCAATCCGTGAAAACAAACCCATTTTCAATGGAGCATTTGCTTATATATATATATATATATCCCATTTTCAATGGAGCATTTGCTTATATATATATATATATATATATATATATATATATATATATATAGGGAAAGCTTCGGTTGAGCACTCCTCTAGTGCTCACCGCGTGAACACTAGGCCTTCGGGCGTTCATATGGAAAATCCGAACCGTTCACATTGATCTACACATCCAGATTAGTCTAAATATGTAAAATCAAATCATTTGAAATTCATTTACCCATCCATTGAAGTGTTACAAAATTGTATCGCTGAAAATCATATTTTTTATAGTCACATGATGGATGAGCAAATGAATTTCAAATGATTTGATTTTACATATTTAGACTAATTTAGATGTGTAGATCAATGTGAACGGTTCGGATTTTCGATATGAACGCCTGAAGGCCTAGTGTTCACGCGGTGAGCACTATAGTAGTGCTCAACCGAAGCTTTCCCATATATATATATATATATATATATATATATATTAAGAAAAGATATATCATCATTATGTAGCAATCATAAATCCTAACATAAAACTATTATGAGATTATCAAATAGAAACATATAGTTATAGAGAAAAAGAATAAAGTACTCGGTTTGAGCTGAGTTTGGATTCTAGATGTAAGTCGGGTCGGATTTACTGGTCGGTTCCATCAAACAAAAATAATCGGGGAAGAGGAGCAACGTGAGCAGCAAAAGGAGGTGCAGCAGATGCGGGCCGGGTCAAGTATATGACGGCGCAGGGGGAGCGACGGCGGGTTGCCTTTGGGTTCGCCCGAGGAAGAGGAAGAGAATCAGTTGGAGTTTGGATTTGAAGAGAATCAGTTTGGGTTTGGGTTTGCACGAGGAAGAAGAAAAAAGCGGCGACATGTCGGGTTTGGGTTTGCACGAGGACCAGAAGGGGTTTGGATTTGGATTTGAGTTTGGGTCGGATTGAGCCCGAATAATACAAATGAGCATGAAAATTAGAGGAGATTTAGTCGGTTAATCGGCCATTTAAAATTGGTCGATTAATCACTAATCGGTCAATTATACCCGATTAAATCGCTAACTATTGATATATTATAAACCGCTAAAAAATAATCGTTTAGCCTTCGATTAGCAATTAATTGGGGTTTAATCGCGCGTAATCGGGGATTTTAACTGCTTAGTTTATCATATAAAATACTATATAATGTAACTAATGACATGAATCAATTACGGTAAATCTTCGCATAATTTAACAATAATATAGAAGAGAATGTAATACAAGTATATAACTAAATTGAATTTGCATTGATTAGAAAAAATGTATTTAGTTAATAAACGTACTTGACTTTGCTTACATACAAACAATAAAGTTATGAAATCCTCGCATTATTTGAGCTTAAGGTTCTATATTGAAAGACGTATGTGCAAAAAGTAAAACATAATTTTTAAATATATTCACAATAACATTTGTCTCTATTTCGGCTGATATTTTGCCAATTTTGGCAATATTTCGGCCAATATTTTGGTAATTTCGGCTGAAATCCACATATTTCGGTCCAAAACGATGTAGAGTATAAAATATGTGATTTTGTATCGTCAAGCTAGCTGAAACGAAATTTCGGCCGAAATTTCTGCCGTATCGGAGGAAATTTAAAACAGTGATTATGGTTCAACATCAACACCAGTTAAGCATGCAGCTATTAGAAGACACTATAGCAGGACAATTGGTCTTCAGATGTATTGATCAAGCATCAATACACATCAATTATGCTAAACTTTCAATGCCCACAATACATAAAATAGGCATTGTATCAAGTATCAAACTATCATTATCTTCATTGTTATGGCAATCATATTGATGGTGAATACTTCAGTTCTATGTAGGGGTGCACCCTATGTTTTCAAAGAAAACGTTCGGAATTCGATTGATTAATCATGATTTTTCAAAGTATACGCGAATTGTTTAAAAGATGAAATAAGTGCAAGATTCGACCTGAGATTTGGAATCGCCCATATCGTTGAAGTCACTGCGGCAACAACATAGTCGTTGTCGGCGAGAGGTCGGGAGTTTATGAGGAGAAGCACCAGCTGTGGCGGCGGCTGGAGTTGAGGATGAGAAGCCCCAAAGGTGGTTGTGGCAGCACCAACGGTGGCGGTGACGTCGGGAGTTGATGATGAGGAGAATCCCCCAAAGCGATTGCGGCGATGTAGGATTTTGGTGAATGGATTTTTTTCTTTTCTTTATGTAGTCAGAAGGAGGGTTTTGGTGGATGGATTTCAATAGATTATATGCCCATGCAAAACACAGGTTGGGTTATCTACAAATGACTACCCCAACTCTTGCATGGGAGAGCTCACCATGGCGCGGTTATCGTATGAATGATCTCAACCATTCATCGTATAAACATTGTCCAATCATGTGAGATTAAGTCGTTTGAACTTCATTTACCCTTGCATCATATCATTATAAAAATAAAGATATTTCAACCGTACAATTTCGTAACGTCTTTAGTCGTAAAGGCAAATGTATTTAAAATGACTTGATTCCGCATTCTTAAACTAGGTTAAGCATTTCTCACAAAAATGAACAGTTTGGATCGATCATACGGCTCTGAGCTTGCTTGAAGATTTCCCTATATATATATATATATATATATATAATAGAATGGGATCAAACATTATAGTAAATAATAAGGGTAAATTCTGAACATGTAAAGTTGTGAATTTTGGTTTTAAAGAAAACCTAGGTTAAACAGTTTACTAATTTGTAAAATTTCGAGAAGTTGATTGTGTGGTTCACAACTTAGAATCATCCAATTAGTTACTGATGAACTAAAATTATTCAACCTAATTCGTCGTTTCTAAGAGATTTGGATCTTTTAGCCAACCTGTAAGATGTAAAGATAGTTTCGCTGTAATAAAATTTTAGTACTTAAAATTTTGGTACTAAATATGAGAAATACATATACTCTCTTCGTGTCCTATTAATTAGAGAGATGAGGAGCAACTATTGAAAATTTTGAGATTCTAGGGATAGTGAGTCTTGGGTTCTGATCTTAGATGAATCAGATTTCTTTCCCCTCTTCCGCTACTGGTGCAACTGCCACTCATTGATCTACTAGGTGTAGTGAATGGGGAGGTTGGGGTTGGGTAGGAGGTCTAAGTAGTGAATGTGGAGGTTTGGAGGAGTATGGAGGGAAGAGGTGAGGTGCTGATGAGTCAGTGGTGTGGAGTTGAGGAAAAAGAAAGTGTGAGATCAATGGGGAAGTGGAGTTGAGAATTAAAAGAGAGAGTGGAGTCCATGGTGGCCGAGTTGTAGTACTAGTACAAAGAATAAAGATAAGGTTTAGAGATATTTGTTATGTCACCAACCAACCAAATATATATGTAATGTGTATGTATACTCTTGAACGGGTCGAGATGCCCCTACATGCAGTGTTCAAAATGTTGTTAGGCGGTAGTCGGGCGGCTGATGGGGGCCTAGCACCTGGACCTTGTAAGCAAGGCCTAGGTGGCTGGGTGCTAGGCTTTTATTTTATTTTATATATATATATATACATATATTACATAAAATACAAGATATATTTAATACTAAACTCAAAAAATTAGAAATGAGAATTAGCTCAATGGTAGAGCGCTTGTTTTGTGTATTGCCCATTATTAAGATTCCAATGAGAGATGGGCGATCGATTTGAGATTTTGAGGATTTGGGGAAAGCAAAAGCGATTTGGGAATTTTTTTGGTTTAGGGATATTTTTTTTTTGGGAAGAGAGAAGCACGGGGGTCGAGAGGTTTTAGAATGTGGGGATTTAAGTGAACTGGTTCACTTGACAAACAGGAGACCCCGCCCATACTTGCCTAGGCAGCCAAACCAATTTTTAAAAACGCCCAGGTCCTAGGCGAGTCGGCTGGGGACAGTCTAGCGCCTAGGCCGCCTAAGGGGATTTTTAAAACACTGCCGACAAGAGTGTAGAAGGACTCTTTTCCCAACTGTTGGATGCTATCTGATGATGAGAAATTGATCCACTAAATTGATGGAGGGTTGGGAGTGTAATTGGGTTGAATTGAGGGTTGGATTTGTAAAAGCTCATCTCTCTCGTGTCCTCACTTTGCATCCTCATTTGAGCAGAGACGGAACTACATATGTCCGTGTAGGGGCCAGGGCCACCCCTAGCAGAAACTTCTTTGTTTCTATGGGTTGGCATGTGTAAAATTTATATAAAGGTTTGCCTATATCTTTTCCTTAAATTAAGGAACTAAATTGTAACCTATCCAAGCATAACTAATTTGTAATCTATCAAACTGTAAAGATCTTTCCTATTACTCCTGGTTTCTTTTTCCACATCTCCACTTTAAAAATGGGCTTTAAATAAAACAGGAAATAAATAAAAGAAACTCTTGCTCTTCTATTTCACCATATGGTTATCTTTGAGGTTATTTATTTTTATGTGCTCCTTTTTTGTTTTAACCTTTAATTGTTTAAAAACTTGCTTTGAGGAATTAATTATTATTATGTGAAATTCAGGTTTTCTTAACTATTTTTCCTATAAATTTCTATTTATTAAGAAAAATGCATTTACATGTTTTTGAATTTTTTTTTGCTAAGCAACCGGTCTTTGAGAAAGTCCTCCAAGGCTCCAACTATGAAACTTTATGTTAAAGTTAATGAATAAAAACACTGATCATATTTATGTGCCTACTAAAATCTTTAGAAGTATAAATGTTTTGTCATTATGTACTGAACGATAAGAGAGAAATGTGTTGTAGCTAAACTCTTGTAATTATAGTGTAGATAGTTCGTTTTAGCCTCTCCTAGACAGAAAAGACAAAAAACCTAGTTTCGTCCCTACTTTTGAGTCTCTTCCACCTCAACCTTGTTTAACCCCACCCCTTGCTCCAACAGGGCTTGGTCTATTTGAGCTCAGGTTGTAAGATATTGTGGTACTTTCGTTGTGGGTAGAGTTGGTATCGGTTCTTATCGGGTCGGGTCCTCCACTACCCGGACCCGGACTCAGTACCTCACGGGTCCAAAAATCGGACCCGGACCCAAACTTGCAAGAACCAGGTCCGGGTCCGGGTCCTAGCTAAAAAAATTTACCTGTCGGGTCCGGTAGTAGAGAGAATAAATATTTGCACTTAAGTATTTTTGCACCCGATACCCTACGATTCTAACAATTTTTGCACTTCAGTACATGAATTAATATTATATTTACACATTTATCTTCAACAATTACTTTTATATGTATATTCCTGTAACCCCATTATTCAAATTCTATGTTTAGGGGTATTTTTTAACGGGTCCGGATCAGGGTCCGGATCGGTTCTATTTTGAGCGGACCCGGACCCGAACCCGGACTCGAAAGTGCATCGGGTCTTATTTTAGGACCCGGACTCGAACCCGTATAGATCGGATCGGTTCCGGTTCAATGCAGGGTCCAGGTATCGGGTAAATGTGACAGTGCATGTTGTGGGAACATTATCCAGTTATGAATTTGTGAGTTGTACTGGGGGTAATCACAAGTGAATCCAGACTCTTGTTGATTCTGCAAGACATCATGGATGTAGACTTCAGTAATTGGTGGGGTTGGAAAGGTTGAGGTGGAGGAGACTCAAGAAAGGATGCAGAGTGGGGAGGGGAGAGAGATTTGGAGCTTTTGCAAATCCAACCCTCAATTCCATTTATTACACAACTTTCCATCATTTTAGTGGATCAATTTCTTATTGTTGGATAACATCCAATGGTTGGGAAAAGAATCATTCCACACTGTTAAGGGGTATCTGGATCCGTTCAAGAGTTTGCTTACACATTACAGATATATTTTGTTGGTAGGTGCAATGACAAATATATCTAAACCTTCCCTTTACTCCTCGTACTAGTATATACTACGACTCAACCACCATGGAGCTCCACTCTGATGTAAATTAAACCCTAAATAGAGAATTTTCAAAAATATTAAAAGAATAAGTTTACAAACACGTAATGCAGATTAAGTTAAAAATTATAACTATTAATTGGTTTGATGGATTTTGAAGATATGAAATAGTTTAACAAGCCCAATTAAAAGTCAAATCCTATCAAACAAGATTAAAAGTCGATCCCAATTAGCATGAAAGATATTCAATAAAGATTCATACTCTAATTAGCAAGTAGAAATGCTCTCTCTAATATTGGTGGACGACAGATAAATCAAATAATATGATAGAGATGATAAAGCAGTATACAAATATTTGAGAAGTGGAAAGAGTTTACTGGGGTTCGAAGCAAATCGCGTTAGTGCCCCGAGGGCTACGTTGGTCGACGACGTTGGTAGCAATTGACGGCGCTGGCGGTGGTCGTCGGCTTCGGAAGGCAACGGCATGGGGTTGGTGGTTCGGTGGTTGGTTACTGACGGTTGAGGAGGGGGTTGCGAGGGCGATCAGATGTAAGCGGCGTTGAGGGTGGTCGGCGATAGGGTGCGGAAGGGGTTTGGGAGGAGGAGGATGGTCTAAGGTTGGGGTGGCGTCGAGGCGGGGTGTGCAGGCACAATCGATGGTGGGTCGATGGTGGGTTGCTGGCGGGGTGGTAGGCGAGGTACAAGGTGGAGGTGACGATGAAGGGACGAAGGGGAGGAAGACGGTGGTGTGGTGGTCGAAAGCAGACGGGGAAGGGAAAGGGTCGGAGAAGAAGATGAGGGGTTGGGGTAGATGACAGCTGATAAAAAAGTTAGAGTTTGTGATTTGGGGATTAGGGTTTAGGATATTATTTTGGGGATTTGGGTGTAGTTTCAGAGTTTATCACAAGCCCTACAATTTTATTAGGACTTCTCACAAACCCTAATAATTCTCTCAATTGTATCACACAAAAAAGATGGATGAAGAGCAATAGCTCAACACAATATTTAAAAAAAAATCAAGAATATCATATTTTCTCATTATTGTCAAGGTCTATATATTGGCTCAAAACAAATTCAAAACAAATCTCAAACAAATCTGCAACAAATGTCTCAAATAAATCTCTCAAATAAACTACATATTGCTAAATCTCAAAATAAAATAAAACAGATTTGATGTCCTCATCACACTTTTAATTCTCAACTCCACTTCCCCCATTGATCTTCGTTTTCTTTTCCCTTGACTCTACGTCACTCCAACTCGTTAGCACCTAATCTCTTCCCTCCATACTCCTCCATACCTTCAAATTCACTACATAGACCTCCTACCCAACCCAACTTGCTCCCTATTCACTACCTAGTAGATCAATGATTAGTAGTGGTAGCGGTAGAGGGGAAAGAAAGCCGGTTCATCTAAAGATCAATACCCAAGACCCTAAAATCTCAAATTTTGAATAACTTCTCTCAATCTCTCTGACTAGTCAGACTGGAAGAGAGTACATGTATTTGTCATGTGTAGTACCAAAACTTTAAGTATTAATTCTTTGTTGTTCTAATTACAGAGAAACCATCGTTTCTCTACATTTTAGAGGTTGGCTAAAAGATCCAAATGTCTTAGATCTGATGACTTAGGTTGGCTAATTTTAGTCCTAGTTGGATTTTACTAAAACCATCTTTTCTCCACATCTTAGTGGGTGGCTAAAAGATACAATGACTTAGATTGGGTAATTCTAGTTTATCAGTTACTAGTTGGATTCTACTTAGTTGTGAACCACACCATGAACTTTTGGACATTTTAAAAATTGGTAAACTGTATAGCTTAGTTATTCTTTAAAACTGAGAAATCTACAATATTACATGTTCAGAATTTACCCTTATTATTTACTACATGTTTGATCTCCTTCTATGATGTATAATTATCTAGGGAAATCTTCAAGAGAGCTCGTAGCCCTATGATCGATCCAAACGGTTCATTTTGTGAGAAATGCTTAAACTAGTGTAAGAATGTGGAGTCAAGTCTTTTTTTAAATTCGTTTGCCTTTGCAACTAAGACGTAACCAAATTGTACAACGAAAATATCTTTATTTTTTATCATGATATGATGCAAGGGCAAATGAAATTCATACGCCCTGATCTCACATTATTAGACTATGTTAAGTACTTAGAACCAGATGAACGGTTCAGATCGTTCATACGATGGTCTCACCATGGTAAGCTCCCCCACCTTAGAGAGAGGGCTGACATCTCTTGAAGAATATATATATATATATATATATATATATATATATATATATATATATATAGGGAAAAAGGGGTATGAGCAACTTGCTCATTAAATAAGCAATTAATGATGTGGCATACATGTGATTGGAAAATCATTAAAAGGGTTAGTTGTCCAATGTATCACATGCATGCCACATAATCAATTGCTCATTTACTAAATAAGCAAGTTGCCTCTAAATATGTAAAATCAAATCATTTGAAATTCATTTGCCCATGCAATCTTTGGCTAAATATCGTTTTTTAAATAATGATATGATGGATGGACAAATGAATTTCAGATGACTTGATTTTACATATTTAGACTAATTTAGACGTGTAGATCAATCGCTGTTTGGAATTTCGGCCGATGCGGCCGAAATTTTGTTTCAGCTAGCTTGCCAATATGAAATCACAGATTTTATATTCCATATTTTTTGGACCGAAATATGTAGATTTTGGCCAAAATTGCCGAAATTGTCGAAATATCGGCCGAAATAGACCCTAATGTTATTGTGATTTTATAACTTTTTTTAATTTTACTTTTTGTATACAAGTTTTTTAATATAGGACCTTAAACTAAGATAATGTAAGGATTGTCTCTCTATTGTTTGTGTATATGCAAAGTCAAGTACATCTATTAACTAATACATTTTTTCTAATCAATGTAAATTCAATTTAGTTATATACTTATATTACATTCTCTTATATATTGTTGTTAAATTGTGTGAATATTTACCGTGATTGATTCATGTCATTAGTTACATTATACCATATTTTATATGATAAATGACATGTAGAACAAATAATATCTTGTTTAGTAACAAAAAAATATGCTATTAAGTGTCTGAAATGAACATCCGAAATTATCATGTTTTTTTTAGATCTCCGATATGTCCGATCCGAAACGAAACACCCCTTGTTAAGATGAGTTTGAAATCCGAGATTTAAAATCTTGAGATCATGTGAACGGTTTGGATCACCCATGCGATGGCCGAAAGGGCGAGTGCACACCAAAGTGGTGCACAACAGAAGAAGACTCTCTCTCTCTCTCTCTCTCTCTATATATATATATATATATATATATATGATATGAAATTCTTTGGTTCCGCACTGGGTTTTGGTGTGACTGATGCTGCTATTGGGAATAGCAACATCGCTGTATGTTTTTTTTTAATTTCTACTGACCAGTAGCGGCATCAGCGGTGTGCACGCCAGTGCTCACCAAAACCCATTGTGCAACTGAAGGGGCCCATATATATATATATATATATATATATATGAGGGTGATCCCCTAAGAGCATTCCCAACCATCCCCTAAAATGGGGATGGATCGGCAATTTTCACAAACCCTCCCCTCCCACCAAGCCCCATTTGTAGGCCCCACCATCCAAAATTTTGGAGACTGGAGAAATGGAACCGCAAATATGCGGTTTCATTTCGCAGCCGCATACTGTGGACTCCCCACCTTTTTATTATAAATTATTTATTTTATTATTTGTTTTGTTTTCATTTTATCATTTAAACTTTTCTTTAAGTTAACTATTATAAATAATAATTATACCATTGTTAATTTCTTACGAAGATCTTCAAAATGATACCAATATTCGATATCTTCCGATTTCATTTTAATTTTAAAATAATAATATAGATCAATTATTATATTAAAGAGAAACTAAAATGCATAAATATCTGTATGCATAGAGAGCATCCACTATCGTTAGAGCTAAATTATAGGTATTTGGCAATAGTTTTTTAGAAATGAATGGGTTGCGCCACTATCGTCGAAGCTAAAATTTGGCTAAAAAAATTATAAAATATAAAGGAATAACATCCTCCGTCTAATAAAAAAACTAATATTTTTAATACCCAAAATTGGATAGACGAAAGAACATGTTCTGTTTAAAAAATTAATAAATTTAAAAAAATTTTGTAGGCAGACGGAAGATCTTCCGTCTGCTCGCTATTTTAATAAATAAAAAAACCAACTCAGACGATTGATGATCTTCCGTCTGGGGAGTCTTTTTTTTATTTTTAAATTTCACCCAGCCGGAAGATCA
Source organism: Hemerocallis citrina (assembly GCA_017893485.1). Classification (NCBI taxonomy): domain Eukaryota; kingdom Viridiplantae; phylum Streptophyta; class Magnoliopsida; order Asparagales; family Asphodelaceae; genus Hemerocallis; species Hemerocallis citrina. Next base: position 434,970,699 of record CM030358.1, on the reverse strand, counting down.
TCTTCCCCGTCTGGGTGATTGGTGATTATATTTATATTTATTTTTTTTAAGAAAAGGACGAAAAGTAAAGGAAAAAAAACAAAATTAAAAAAAAATCTTCTCTCTTTCCCATTAAAAAAATTTCCAATCTTCCGTCTCTTTGAATATTTTATCTTTAAAAAAAAATTAAGAGACGGAAGATCTTATAAATTTTTTTAAAAAATTGGTGAGACGGAAGATGATTTTGACCATTCATCTCTTCAGACAGAAGATCATCTTTCATCTATCTTAATTTTATATTGAAAACAATCGATTTTTTTTAACAGATGGAAGATCATCTTTCGTCTTCTATATTTTGCATTTGCTATTTCGCTCTGCTATATATAGCAATCTAATGTTCACGATTTGGCCAAAAAATAGGTTTTTAGCCAACAATAGTGGAAGACTTTTCGTTAAAATATCCATTTTTTAGGTTTTTAGCAAACGATAGTGGATGCTCTGATGGATTATTTGTATATTCAATTATTTGTATTATCGTTTTGCATTAAAAAATATTGTTGTGAGTAATAAAAATTTAAACAAAAATTTGGAACCCCATAATGGGGATCGGTTGGGGTTGGAGTACACTGTATGAAACCCCAAATTAAAATGGCATATTTCAAATATTATGCTAAAATGGAACCCCAAAATGGAGATGGAGATGGGGTTCCATTGGGAATGCTCTTCACCCTTTTTTTAAGACTTTAGATGTGACCCCCTGATACAAACTCCCCCATGAAAAGTCCGAACCATTCATCTTGTTGTACATGCCTTGTTGGCATTAGGGTGTAAAATCAAGTTCTTTGAAGTTCATTTCTTTATGTTTTACAACGTCACAAAATTGTATGGCTAAAAATTATGTTCTTTTCTAACGACATGATGGATGGGGACATGAATGTCAAATAACTTGATTTTCACACTTAGGCTATCTTAGGCATGCAAAACAAGATGAATGGTATGGATTTTTCAGAGGGGGTTCGTATCATGGAGGGCCTCAAAATAAGAGATGAGGTAGGGCCGTAGGGGATCACCATAATATATTTAGGGGCGATCAATGTGAGACCCTACCTCTCCCCATGTTTTGAGGCCTCATAGGTGAGCCCATTGATAGGAACGCCCCATGAAAAATCCGAACTATTCTTATACATGCTTAAGATAGCCAAATGGTGTAAAATCAAGTTATTTGAAGTTCATTTGTTTATATTTTACAACGTGACAAAATTGCATGACTGAAAATTCTTTATTTTTTTAACGGCATGATGGATTGGTAAATGAATGTTAAATAACTTGATTTTATATACTCTTAGACTATCTTCGGCCTCAAAACAACAACAATGTCCGCAACTCCTGTTACATCTGTTTGGGTGCAGTTCTATTTTTTGTTGCTCCATCTATGACCTATCATAATCAGCAATATAATCAATCTTCGTTGCAGATGTCTGAGTCATTTGCAATTCTATGACCTATCAAACCGTTTCTCGTTCGTTTTATCTTCAATTGGAGCAACCTCTAGTTTCTTATTAGTGCTTTCATTTCTGTTCTCTTCGGGATGGTGAAAACTAATGAGAGAGAGACAAGAGATAGAAGGGAAGGTGAGAGACTGGTGTAGAGAGAGTTATCTGTCTTTCCCTCCTTATCCTTAAACTAGTTTTCAAGTTAATGTAGCACACTATACATGTAAATTTATATGTCATGGTATATGTGATGCTATTTTTCTTTTAAAAAATCATTTCTACTATATCGACCCTACACCTAAATCTTCGTCCGATGAATATTGGTATTACGTATGTATTTGGTATATTTAAATTTATTAATGAATATGGATTGTTAACATTTTATCTGAGTGATTAAAATCTGAGTGTTTGTATTCTGTATTGATATAATCATCAAAACCAAAACCAAACTTGGAGCAAAATTGACCAATTCATAAAAATTTTCAAACTTGCCAATTTTGGGCGATCTGAAGCAAATTTTTTAACCTTTCTTCTCTTGCTGTTATTGACTTTTATTATTGTTTAGATCTGTTTACTGATTTGGTGCTAAATTTTGATTATTGGGTCTCCGACAGGTAGTCCCAAGCATCGAAGCCGGAGTCCAGTCCGTTCTGATGACCGCCGAAGGAAGGATGATAGAAGAGAGCTAGAAAGGGATTCTGACCGTAACCATTCCATCAGGAATGACTCTCACAGATATTCCCACAGGCCTGCTGTTGAGGAAGATAGGGGTTATCACCGCTCATCTCGTGGAGGCAGAGAATCAAGAAGTGGCACCAACTCAGACTATATGAAGCATGGTGGAAATTCTGATAGGTCTAGAGAAATTTGGCGAAGTGGAGACAAGTACTCTAGGGATAATAAACCCGAGATCACAGGACACAGAAGTAAAGATAAGGATTACTGGCGTAATGACAGAGATACTGATAGAACTAGAGATCACCGCCGAAGTCCTGATGATTACAAGAATGATCGTAGTAGAACTTCTCGTGAGGAATCTGGAGTACTTATTAAAGGCTCAAGTGTAGGAAGAGACAGTGGTTCCATGAGATCAAAAGATACTCTCTTCAGTGGAAGTAGTGAGAATAACGTGCATAGGGTGAAGAGGAAACACGAGGAGAGAGAAAATGATAGGCGCAAGGAGAAATACCCCAGTGACAGGGAAAGTGACAAGCACAAGGACAAAGCAGACATGAGAAAAGAGAAAACTGACTCTGTTAAAGATTACTTGGAACCAGTTACTTCATTGAAAAATCTCATACGCTATGATTCGGAAGGTACATCTTGAACTATTTACCTCTATTTTCCATAGTTTTCTTTTGCATGTTTACCTAAATCCCTTGCAATACCTATAGTTCTTCTGATCTGATTCCAAATTCTACTATTTTAATCTAATGCGAACACTGCAGATGAAAAACCTTCTGCAAGTTCAAAACAGGTTAAACCAGTTGCAGAGAAGTTCACTTCAGAACAAGTGAGCAATGTTGTCAGTCAGTCTGAAACTGCTCAGGATCTGAATGCAGCAAAATTTGCTGCAATGAAAGCTGCTGAATTAGGTGCGTGTGTACAAATATTTACTTTTAACACTTTATTTCTTTAAAAGAAATCCATATTACTATCTCTCTTCCTTTTAACATTGTTGCTTTAAATTGTAGTTCACTTTTTAAAGCAGTAGTTTGAGTGATGTTGAATTAGGTATATACAAGTTATTCCTATCACCTCTAATCATTGCCTTAAATCGTTGAATGTTTTCTGCTAATAAGTGATTTCTTCTTAAATTTATTGTTCCGTCCTTATTATAGCTTTTTGTTTCATCTTATTATTATTATTTTGATTTTTACTATCAAAAGGTTCCCATAATCCTTTTCTTGATAACAAAAAATTTCCATTGGTTTTTCCAAGTTTATTGTTTGAATCAGGTGTTGAGTTGTATGCCTTTTGAGTCTCCTCTTCTGCAATCCCTTAAAAGTGATACTATTGAATTTTAGTATATTTGTTCTTGGAGGGCTAAGGATAAGCTACAGATGGTGAACAGTTATTGTGATTCAAACTCTGGGTCATTCAATTAGGAAGACTAGCTTATGATAATGTGAAGTTAGTTCTTTTCTTGATATTCCTATTGTAACATCTTCACTCTAAACATTAATAATTTTCCGTGTTGGTATATTAGATTGAACTGGCAATGATAGATGAAACTAGTTCTTTGCTCTTTCAAAATTTTTATTTGGACAATTTTGTTTTGCCTTCTGTCTTGCAATTTGTCTATGCATTGTTTTTTTAGGACATGTGGCCTCACATAATATATGTAGGTAGCGCCTGATATTTATAATTGGCATGCACATTATATTTGTATTAGACACATCCAAATATGTGCAATATCCACCAAACAATATACAAAATAGAGTATTTTTACCAGAGAACAATGTGGAGGGTGCAGTACATATATCCCCTTTTGGCAAAATTGTCTGCTTACATCTTTAGATTTTGAAATTACTTCCAGATGATTGTATGATTGAATTAATATAAAATTGTTTAGAGAATACCCTATAACTACTTGTTATAGCCCCCTTGGGTATAAGGGGCAATGCATCTGGCAAGCTAATCCTTCCAAATTTCCAAATTTCCAAATTATATTAGCGTGAAATAAGATACTTGTTCAAAGTTTTATTAAGCTTGCAACTTTTAAACAACATTTGAAATATCTTCTCAAGTTACGGTTTTGTACTTTACAGTGGGTTCATCCTCCCATCCCAAGTGGCATTTGATATTTGGAATCTAATACAAGAAGTTCTATTGTTTCTGTAGTTAATAAGAATCTTGTTGGGAATAGCTGCTTGACTACAGATCAGAAGAAGAAGCTCCTATGGGGTAATAAAAAGAACACGTCTACAGTGGAGGTATGTTCACATTTCTCTCGGATTTCAAATCAGTGGTTTATTTGCAGTTTAGAGCAGAATTTCATAGAAAGCTAATTTGCAGTTTAGAGCAGAATTTCATAGAAAGCTAATAAACCTCACCATAATTGTGTACTATCTTTATTCTTTCTGAATGCAAACAGTCAAGCAACCGCTGGGATCAACAGCTATTTGCTGACCGAGAACGTCAAGAAAAATTCAACAAGCTCATGGTAAACTCATATGACCTACTTGCTTATTTTGTTTCTAAGAGGAAATTAGGTGAAAGTGATTTGGGGAAATTTGTTTTAGGTTTTGCTCATTTGACTGTCTTTTCCAATGACTACCTTTGACTCTCTTATACACCAAATTTCTAGCTGTCGAAAATATGTTGACAAAGCCCATATCTTTAATGAAAGTACCTCTGTTAGACTGCACTATATTATACAAAAATGTATTATATTTTGATCATATTGGTTTTATAGATATGTATTTCGTCTTGATGCTGTTTTGAAATTATTTTTATTTTTTTTTTAAAATTTTAAACTTACTACTTTTGGCAGAGTATATTTTTGGCTAACAAAAATTAGGGTTAACTGCTGTATATAACTTTGACCCAAAAAAAAAAAATATTTCTCCAAATTTGGTTGGAGGATGAAGGGTTTAAATATATAAAGAAATAGTCAAATGGTTTTGGGGAAATCTGTTAATCATTGTCTAATAAGCACCTGAAAGAAAAATTTCCCAGGAAACATAAACTATACATCTGTTGTGTTTATGTACTCTGAACATGTCATTAGGATCTTTCAAGTTTCCGTTTACTGACACTGTTTCAGAGTCTGAGGTTGCCTTGGTACCTATGGCCAATTGTAGGGTGTGAAGAGCGACGCAATCCCCGAGCACAAACCCAGCGAGATGGATGCCGAGAAGAAGCAGCAGCTCGAGATGGACCTCGAGAAGCAGTACACAGCTGGTCTGCGCCGGAGAGATGGTCGGACTGTTGGCCTCGGCCTGTAACTAGAATTGTCATCACCACCCCTGCATCTTCATTTTCGTTCAGGAGACAACCCAGACTTTCTCGTCAAAAACAAAAAAATTGTAATAGACAGACTTATCGATGGAGATGTTTGGATTTGTTTATATATTGTGACTATTTTAATATTTTGACCAAAGGAAATACTGAGTTCTTGTCCGCTATTGTTGGAATTTAGCATGTAGTATGTTTTTGAATCATTAGTGTTGAACACTCAGCCTGAAGTGGTCTCTGATGTGGATGAACTCACTGTTGATTGGGTCTGTCCTGACAGAAGAACTGACGTCCATGGAGGTTGTGTGAACGAGCCTGTTGAGGTTGGTATATGCCAGCTCCCCCTTGGTCTCATATCTTGCCTTCTTTCCATTTACAAAGGCAATCCAAGGGTGCTTGTCAAGAAGTTTGATTTTTTTGGTTCTTTTAAGGGTTTTTCTTGGACTCTAGGGCTGTTCACGTAACACGCGTCGTCTCAGACCCATTTTCGGCATGGACTTGGCAGTTTAGATGTCCATCTCAAGCAAGACGATGGTCGATCCAGATGTTTTCTTGGGGATTCGAGCCTTGCTGTGGTGGAAGAGGGTCTTGCTGGCTTACACTCAGGATGTTTTGTGAGTGTTTGGGGTTGGTTGCTTGTCATCGTCTCGTGAGAGCATACACAGTCGTAAGAGCTAAAATATGCATCATTAAAAATAGCATTCGACTCTGTAATAGACTAGTATTTAGTTTTATATATATTCGTCCTAGTTTTATATATATTCGTCTCTGTAATAGACTAGTATTTAGTTATATATATATATTCTATTATAAAAGCCACAATAAATCTAGATATATATTCTATTATAAAAGCCACAATAAATCTGGCTAGAGTAGATTTGGACCGTAGATCTTATATTTCTATATCAAATCTCAACCATTCAAAATACTCATATATTTATCTAACTAAAATTACTAATATCTAATTATCTATCCCCTCCATCTGTTCTCTCCTAATCTTTCTTCCCCAAAATTCCAATCTCTCTCAAAACTCAAACCCTAACCGCTCCAAATTCTTCTCTCTCGATCTCTCCCCAAAATCCCTCCCCTGTCCGAAGCCTTCTGTCCCCTGTAAATCGCACACCCGCTCACAGCCTCCCCCTCTTCGCCCTCACACCTTTCAGGTACATTTTTTATTGGTTTTTTGGACATCTTAAATCCCTAATCTCTTAATTAATTTCATGGGTTTTTGCTAATTTAGCCTAATTTGATATGTAATGTAATTTATTGCTCATATTCTTACATGGGTCTTCCATGTAACTGTTATTTTGTATGAATCTGAGTTGGATCTTAGTAGTTCAGTTCTAGTGTTTATTGATTGTTGATGCCTAATTTGCGGTTTTGTATATAATGGCTTCATTGTTTACATTAGGATCAGTTTTGGGATTTTTTTCACAAATTAGGCCACCTTTTGAAACTAATTCCGAAGATAGACCAATCGTAGTTGAGAACTGCGCCTATTCGACTGTGAGGCCTCTGTTGGAACTGAGGCATCTTCAAAAATGTGTTTTTTTTGAGACCGCAGTTCCAACCTCTATCCAGCTGGGCAGGTACATCTGATTTACTATACATAATTCTATTTAATAATGTCCTTGTTGATTATATGTTTTTTTGAAATTGCATATAGAAGCATGTGAATCGAAGATTATGGGGCTCTGTGAGCACTTTGGCTTCCCTACAACCTTATGCTAACCCTAGGAGCCACATCCCCGGTAACTTTCTCGTTGCATCTACGTTTCTTTTGGTATTTTCTATAATCCGGCTGATTTGTTTATTTGCTGAAAATAATTATAGTACCTAAAGCCTCTTCTGGGTCATTCATATGCCTGATTAGTTAGTTCTCCAATGCAATGTATAAATTTCTGGAGCAACTGTGTTGGCACAGTCATGTATATAAGGGTATTCAAATTTTCAATCAAAATATAAGGGGAGCTCTTTGGAGAAAATTGCAACCATTTAAGTGCAGTTGCAGGTAGGAAGCCATTTTCATTTGTCATCATAGATTAAATATGATATAGTTCAATTGTGTATAGTTATTTCCCCCAGCTTGAATTTTACTATTTAAAAGTGGAAAATAAAAAAAGAGAACTTAGGAGATAAATGTGAGAACCCTGATGAGATTAATGTTGAGCAGGTGCCTTCTACACAATTCTTTATGTTCAAGTTCAGAGAACAACAATTTTGGGTAAAAATGACATGTGATTAATGTCATTATATCGAACTAGATGTTTATGTATGCGTAGATGCAACAGTTGGTGTTAGTATTAGTAATGATGCCTTCTGTCTTATTACGTTCAGATTTTTCCAATAATATGCATTAGCGGGAACTCTGTCTGAACCTTTACATGGTTAATTTGATTGCTGGTTCTGGAGGTTACCCTTCTTTCCGTTTCTGGAGTCGACTGCTCAGTCGTGTTACTTCCTTCCAGAAGATTTGCCTAGAAAATGAATTTGAGTAGTTTGGCATAAATGAAGCCAAACTTGTGATAGAAAAGTATTCATTGGATGTTCCATGGATTTCCTGTTACAAATGTAACCAGCAAACCTCATTCATTTTTTACTGCATCATTGTAAGTCTTTGAACCTATCCAGCAAGAAGATTGATTTACTTAACACTTGGAAGATAAGAGGAGAGGAGGGGGGGGGGGGGGGGGGGGGGGGGGGGGAGGGGGGTGTTAGGGGTGGTGGGTGATGGGGGATCTCAGATTTCCATTTACACAGCATTTGTTGTTGATACCCTTAGAACCAATGCTCCTATTTTTGTGATATTGAAACAACTCACAGTCCCATGTATGACGTGATCAGGACACTTTCCTTCTATAGATAGTGTGCACTGTACAATATAATATTTTTGTCTTTTATTATGGATTAAAAAATTGGAGGTCCATTTGATGTTCCATTAATTTCCAGTATGTTGAAGTGTCTGTAATTTGTTTAAGCTATTTTTCATTTTTCTTCCCATAAATGTTTTAGTAGTGATCTGTCCTTCCTTTCGATAGCTCCAAACGAGCATTATGGTTACATTTATGCAAAATTCATGGTGGATTTGATCAGATTAGACCTTTGGTAAGCTTCTTTTAGCTTAGGGTATTCTCTCAAAAATTTCTCATTAAAACTTTATAGTTTATGTACTCTTCCTAAAAAAGTTTATAATATAATATGTGTTTTCATTTTTTTAGAATCGTGATCTTGTCACAATTTCCAGGGATTTAAATGCTACCCTTGTTGTCCCAGAACTTCAACAAAGTCCATACTCAAAAGGAATCCGCAATCAGGTTTTGTTTGTCTTAAGTCTTAACTATTATGATATAGTTCAATTTCTTTTTCCCGGATGCTAAGGTCATTCATTTTATCCTCTCTTTGACAATCCCAAGTTCAAGAGTTTCTCATATCTTTATAACGAAGATCAGTTCATAGCTGCACTTTCAAATGATGTAGTTGTTGTGAAGAGCTTGTTTTCAAATGATGAACTGATCAGTCCAAGTAAAAATTTGTTAAATAGAGGTTGTAGTTCTCAACTGCAGCATAAAATTAACAGAGGCCACAGTTGGGAACTGCGGTATCTGTTATAAATTTTTTCTTTTTTCTTTCTATATATATATATATATATCTATATCTATATATATATCTATATAATAAAACACAAAGAAAGCTATCAAGTGGCTCACATTCAATCTATCCCAAAATCAATGGATCAGATCTACTCTCACAAAACATATTTTTCCGCCCAAATTTCAAACTACAAAAATTCAAAAACACACATTCTCTATCTCTTTTTCCCCAAAAATTAAAAACACCCATTCTCTCTCTCTTTCTCCCCGTTATCTCTCTCTTTCTCCCGCCCGCTCTCTCTCTCGCTGTCTCCCTCTCTCTATCTCCCCGCTATCTCACTCTCTTCCTCCTCCTCCCTTCCGCTCTCATCCATCAGCGCCCCCCCACCTCCCGATCCTAACCCCCTCATCCTCCCGATCTCCGCTCTCATCCTCCCGATCTCCGCTCTCACCTCTGCCTGCCTCCCGATCTCCCGCTCTCTCACTCTCTCCCTCCTCCGCCCTCTCATCCTTCACGTCGTCGTTCGCACCTTCCCTGCGCCGTCTCTCCATCGACAGCCCCCGACCTTGACAACTCCGCAGTCCCGTCGCCTTCCCCCGTTCGAGCTTCGCCTTCCCGTCGCCTTCCGCACAGTCCAGTCGATTTCACCTCACAGCGACCCCATCCAACCATCGATTTCACCTCTCAGGTATTTTTTGGCTTCGGGTTTTGATTTCACCTCGGTTTTGGTTTTGATTTGGTAGGCTAAACATAGAGTAAGGTCCAAAACCTTACATTCAGTTATGAGGGCCATTTGTACTGTCCATTACTAAAAGCTATGGGCAAAGGAAATTTATGCAGTTTTTTTAGCAATAGATTTATGTAATTGAATGAAGCATTTATGCTTTTCTTGGTAGTACTTAATCTGAATATGTTGATTTGTGCTCTTTCTGTATGGTTTCTATAAGCAAATAAAAGGGATTTATTTTTGCATAGAATTGTGGTTATATATATGTACAAGAATCAGCAGGCTCATGGGAAAGGATCCTATTAATATTTCATAATGCACTAGGTTGTTCAAGAACCTGCTGCTGAACAAGTGGATAAGCTTGCTGAGAAGGTTGAAGACCTGTCAGGTTTATTCGTGGTGAAATTTTTTGATGGGAGTTGTTAACTAAATATGATGGTTTACGATGTTTGTGTTTTTGATTGTGCAGTTGCTGATGTTGGGGAGCCGAGTTTTGTTGGCATGAAGAAGAAGAAAAAGAAACCGGTTAGTTTTGCATTGAGATTGGTTATAATGTTGGTTAATAATGGAAGAACTAATGGTTATTTTGTGGTGTTTGTTAGGTGGAAACGGACTTCCTGGAAGATGAGAACGGTGATGCGGCTGATGATGCTGGTGGTGAGTAGTCTATAATTCATAACATTTATCTATTGTTGTTCGAAGCTTTAGTAAGTAGTTGCTTATTCATGCAAACTATGTTATTAGGAGACCAATTTGGAGAGGATGAGCAAGGGGAGGGCATTGAATTGGGAGGCATTCGATATCCTTGGAAAGGCACTGACCGAGATTATCATTATGAAGAGGTGCATTGAATTTTTTATTTTGTAGTTTTTCTTTTTTCCATTCTTGGTTTTTTTTATAGCTTCAGTCATGTTCATGTTCATTTCCATGTGTTTACAGTTTGAGTACATGTTTCAGTCATGTTCATGTTAATGTTCATGTTAATTAATACGGGAGGATAAAAAATTTGAGTACATAGTTAATATATTTCCCCTCCTTTATATACAGGTCAATTGCTCCAATTAAAGAACAACAATGGATGACATCACTATATATGGCCATGTAAGTATCTTCTTTTTTAAAAAAAAAATCTACAACTCTTCATTTAACAATAAGTTCATCTCATTTTAATGTTTACTTTAATACCTTACAGGTTGATGTTGACTTGGAAAAAACAGTAAGTTAAGCTTTTCATTGTGTTCTTAGCACATTAATTAATTGTTCACTTACATTCAAAATTGATATTTTTCTATTGCAGGTGCAATTCCTTCGACAAAAAAATGTCGGGGTTACCATTCGAGATGAACGCGAGCTTAATCTAATATCTCTTCGCAAGGTAAGCTTCACCCTACTTTTTAACCATCAATACACCAAAATTATGATTTAAAAGAGTGTTTCCACCTGCATCTTTTTTTAATGATCTTTTATTGAGACTCATCACTATAGTGGCACTTGCATTTAGTTACGTGACCGACTTGCAAATCCTTTACATATTGCAACTTGCATGAAAAAAAAATGTATGTTGGTGTGTGTTCGAGTTTGTGTATTGTTCGGTCGATTCCATGGTTATTATGTGTTTTGATGTGAATTTGTGGGTTTTGTATACCTCGAATGACAAGAATAAGGAAATTGTCCTAGGATTTCGCAGGGTATTGGATTGTAAGGTAGCTTGGCTTAGAAGTGATCTAGATACTCATGATTATGTCTGCATGGTCAACCATGATCTAGATCTAAAATCTAAAATCTTACTTGAGAATGTCTGCATGGTCAACCATGATCAGTATGAGGACTCTCTATCATTGACGGGATTAGTATAGGGGCTCTCTATCATTGACGAGAGCTAGAAATGATGTAAGTAGTTTTTTTTATTTGAATAATTTTTCCGCTTTGTGGTGCACATGAGGAGTCAAGTGAGGGATTTTGGGTTTAAGGAGCGTTTCTTTCTTTGTGTCATGCACACGCACGCACGTGAGAAATAACTCGCCAAAGAATATAATAGATGGTCCTGTTTTGAGTCAAGAGGAAGCTACCCGAAAAGAATATAATAGATGGTAACCTTGGCTTGATACATGACAATAGAGATTCTGAGTTTTGTATGCTTATCTTCCGGTTTGGATATTCATGCATGATATGTGATGCCCAAATTCACACTTAAGTTTTATTATTCGGTATAGTAACAAGTATTTTGCATAGGAAAATATGTACCCGTTTTGAAAATGAATATATGTATTTCACTACATGTGAATGGAAACCATGCCACAGCTATGCAAAAGCCTCTTGCAGATGCTTAATAGGTTTTGGGTTTGAATCACTCTCATGTTATGAAGACAACTGTTCATTAAAAGATCATGATTGTTCTGATATTGTTCTTAATTATTTTACACCCAAAGAAACTGAGACAAGTAATACAGGACATGTAGCCTGGAACATTAAAAAAATGCTTTTCTATTTCATGGGAACAGTAAAAAATTGCTTTCCTATTTCATGGTCCTAGAACATAACTATGTAGCCTGAAACATCAAATTTCCTATTTCATGGGCATTTGAGTTATTCACTTAGTTCGTATAGAATCACTTGCTAAGTACCATTAACATACCGCAAGGAGAAATAAAGGAGAGTTAAGAGAGAAAAATTGACCATATAGTGTATGCTGTAAGCGATTTGAAGTGCTTCGCCCCACCTGTTCATCCTGATAAGGCCCTTAATAAGGTAAAAGAGGATGTAGATATCTGGAACATGTCCTTCTCTTATCATCTCTGCATACAATTCAAATGCTTTCTCCGTCTTTGATGCTAAGCACAAACTCTCAATTAACGAAGTATTTCATGTAATTTATGCCATAGTATACTGACTAATTTATGAGTTGGATCTATACTTTTGATATACTGACTAATTTATGAGTCAGTGATTGGAAATCTACCTTTGATATACTGAGTGACACTGGTAATGGGTAACGGGTCGGGTCCGGGTCGGATCCGCTTCGTTTATTGATTAATTCTCTATTGCGGGTCCGGGTCCGGGTCCGGGTCGGTTCCATTTTTAGGGGACCCAGACCCGACCCGAAATTTCAACGGGTAGTTATTTAGGACCCATATTCTACCCAAATTAGATCGGGTCGGTTCCGGTCCAACGCCGGGTCCGGGTCGGGTCTGGGTTTCGGGTTTTAGTACCAATGCTAATAATGAGCCAGCAAACTCTTCAAATCAATTAACTTATCAGTAATGAAATATTGACACCATATATAAGAAGAAAAAAATAGAAAGAGGGTCGTCTATTAACTTATTATTTTTTCTTTAATGAAACAAGACGACAAAATAAAAAAATCCATTTATATATGATAGATTTACCTTACTAAAACTTATTTTCATTGTTGTTTTACTTTTGAACTTTGATAGAACTGGGAAGCAGCTGACATGGACCTCAAATTTATAAATGCAACTACATTGATGAATTGGGGTTGCAATAAGGTAAATTTATATTTACTACAACTACACCCTATGTTAACCGTTAATTGCTGCTAATTTAATACTTCTTTTTTTTTTCCCCAGATTGTCGTCCACACTCAAAACCGTCATGCACATATTGACAGTTTAACTTTTTGTAGGGTGATGAGGAACATGTTTGGTTGAAGCCATTGTTCTGTTTGAAAGGTAATGGTTTCAAAATAATTACTATTGTTTTAATTGTTTATTGTAAACTCTTACTATTTGATTCAAAACTCTAACTGTTTTTTTAGGCTCACTGTTTGGTCCTATTTTTGAAGACTTCAACCATTGGGGGACTTACAGGCTACAACCATGTATTTTTTTTTCTTCATTCAGTTGGTTGGTGTTTAGTATGGTGGAGGATGTAATAGTTGTAATAATTGTAATATTTAGCATTTTTGGAGATGATGTAAGTAATTGTATATAATGATGATATAATATAGTTATGTTAATACCCGTACCCGCAATTTTGTGGAGTATTGGGTTCTGTGTTTGGTTTTTTAAAGGTTTTTCGAAGGTTTTTCAAAAAAATTATTACATTTTCAAAAGAATTTTTGGTTTTTATTTTGTATCTTGCATTATATTCTGAATTTTTTCCCCAGAGCCTTATATATATGATGTCTGTGTGATGTTGCTCGATTGAGCCTGGGGAGGATTGATATTTATTGCCTGTGATGTCATATATTTAATTGTTAGCAGAATTCCGTAAGGAATTTCTTTAAAAGGGCTAATATTTCAAGGGAGGTTCTGTCAAAACTTTTACTAAATTTTCTAAAATTTATTATGTTTTCAAACGCTTGGTTTTTATTTTGTATCTTAGTCATATGATAATATATTGTTTTTTCAAACGAAATTTGCTGGTTGGTTAGCCTTGAGGGCTAATAAAAGGCTAAGGTCATTTCATCATCACCAAAAAAGACAACAGGAATTTTATTTGTTCATTTAATTCCTATCTAATCAAGTCAAACAAACCTGGGACATGAAGGACAACCATCTGTCAATACCATGCCAAATTCCCACAGTAAAATGAGCCACAGATTCGCAACTCTCTTCCCTTCCCTTCCCTTTCATGAGTAATGTTAGCTGACCACCACCACCACCCTTCTGCATCTCAGTTTGGGCCATGGCATGCTTATCATCCATGAAGTTAGCTAGCTCCCAGATCATGTCCCGTTTATCATCCATGAAGTTGTTATCATCTATGAAGTTAGCAGAATCCCTCAATTGGTCATCTCTTCTCTTCTTTTTTAACAACAGATCATGTCCCGTTTAACAAAAGTCGATGAATTCGATCGTTTCCTCAATCTCTGAATCTGCAGACAGAACGAAGCCCACAAGATGTCCAGAAAAATTATGATATTGGTTTGCAAACATGTAGTCCCGAATTTTTTAACTAAATCTAACTAAATCTAATCAAATAGGTAATCCTAAAAATACATCTTATGTCACCCACTTATGTCACCCAATTTTTTAACTAAATCTAACTAAATTTATACCCACTTATGCAGTTCACCCAATCAAATAAATCTAACTAAATTTACATGCAGTCCCGAATACGTGCCGTAGGCACGTCCCACGGGCATACCTAGTATATATATATATATAACTGAAGCAGCAGTTCACAACTGCGGCATCTGTTATAATTAAGCTGCAGTTGGGAACTGATGCCTCTATTTAACACATTTTTAATTGGGAAAATATGTCCAAGTCTCAAAGTCACTTTATGCTAAATGATGTAGTTCTTCATCTTCTATTTTGCCAAGATAAATTGCTCACTGAAAATCAAAATCTGGTTTATGTTGTGCATAAGTTGTGCTGCTTCAAACGTGGAAGCTCTCAGATGAGGGATAGGATAACCCAAGTTTTATTTTCATGAATTTCTTTTATTTCATTTCTGATAGTGCATATAATTGGGCATAAATAAGATCTTTGTTTGGAATTATAACTTCTAAATTAATTAGAAAATCATGCTCATTTTCAAAATATTCAGAGAATTATCTCATTATTCCAATCTACAAATATATTCAGTCATAACATTGTTGGATCCTGGATCCTGGAGGCGAGACAACAAACACTAGAGGGGGGGGGGGGGGTTGAATAGTGTTTATAAAAAATAAATTGCGGAATACAGATTTTTCTTCTGTGCAGTCGACTTAAAGAGTGAACCAGTCGACTGAAAAGATAATTCAAACAAATCTGTGAAGTCGACTCAGAGTTAAGACAGTCGACTTAACAACCAGAAAAACTATCAGAGTATACGAGTCTGATCAGTCGACTTATAAAGTACTCAGTCGACTGTCCAGACAGGTTTCACAGAAACAACTTAAACTGAGAAAATATAAATGCAAGTAAGAGAAATACAACCACAGAGTGCACACGATGTATCCTGGTACAGTCCTCCCGACCTACATCCAGTCCCCAAGCAACCCACTTGAGATTTCCACTATTCTTGAAAAAGTTTACAAGAATACCCTACGGCGTTCAGACAACAACCTCGTCTAACCCGTAGTCCTTTTTCTCAACCAGAGAAAGCAACCCACTCTTCCACCAAGAGTGACAAAACTGACTCTACACCCTAGAGTCCTACTCTCCAACCGAGAGGAAAAGAAAAACAATAAATTTGTTTTACAATCAACCTATAGCCTTGTTTGTGATTTGTGATATAGTACGTGGCTAAAAAGGTTGACTTCTATCTTCAGTCCAGAACGAAATCAGATGTTATACTGGACTGAAAAAGGAGAACCAAGACTTAGTGATTTGAAAGCTTTTGTCTCTTGGAAAATGTAACCTTTAAGATCTCAAAGAAATGCTTGGAGTATTAGACCTTTTAACAGTGGATTCTAATCTCTATTTATAGAGATAGATTCACTGGACGTTGGGAATCAGTTGTTCAACTGTCAACCAACGGATCTAAAAAGATTTGAATCTGAAAAACGATTTTAAAAATACAAAACTGTCAAACGCACTTGAACAGTCGACTGGGTTGCCATGATGAGTCGACTGGTCAGAGTTTGAATAAGTTTAGTCAGTTTTGTACCGACTCAGTCGACTGGTATAGGTATCGGTCGACTGGTACTCAATAGCTAAACTATTTCAAACTGTTTTGACCTTTTTGAAGTTTGAAAAACACACATTTGTAAAAGAGTGAATGTATGTGTGTGTGACAAGGTTTTACATCATACTAAGACTCAAGAAATATAAAATATTACATTTGGTTACAAGACATAATAATATATGACACTTGAAGCATAGGTCTTGACTTGAGTCTTGAGTGAAGCCATTGTCTTTATCCAGAGCATGTGCTTGTACATTTGTTCAGCTGTATGGTAATGAGGCCTTTATGTATACAACCTGCAATTATAAGGTATCGCATAGATACATGTTGCAGTGTGTTGTAATCATCAAAATCAAGAATCAACATTCTCCCCCTTTTTGATGATGACAACACAATAGCTGATTATAATAACATAAAGAATACAAGCATAGAATTGATATGCTCCCCCTATTAAAAGCACATAATGCATATGATATCAGTCGACTTAAAAAAGAATCAGTCGACTTAACAGAACCTCTTGAAAAGAACAGAACACAAAAATGATCACAAAACAACAATAAAAAGTCTCTATCAGTCGACTGAACAGAAACTTTACACAGGGAGGTTTTTCTCCCCCTTTGTCATCAACAAAAAACATAATATAACAAGTAATAAAAATAGGAATGGCTTTATAGAAATAACGAAGTCTTACAAAGTGTTAACAACAGATAAAAAAGAAAAAATACATAGGAAATAAAACTAAAAAATCATCAATCTTCATCTTCTGTGTCGTCAGCAGCATCTTGAGACGGTGGTGGAAATTGAGTAGTAAAAAGATGAGTCAGATGGGAGATTTTGGAGTCAAGGGAGTTAATATGAGAATCAAGAGTGTCTTGACGATCCATTAGATAGTTAACACAATGATATAGACTACGTGGATCATCAAAATCAGCACGAGGACGAGAAGAACTAGAGGCTGAAGATGGTCTAGCAGAAGTGGCTAGAGGAACCTGAGTGAGGGGAGGAGACCTAGGGGAAGTTCTAGACGGAGGGTCAAGAATCTTCATACGTGCTAAACTGGCACGATCGAAGCACTCATAATGCTTAATAACAATGGTCTCGGAGTCGAGATCAATATCATAAGCAAGGAAGACACGAGTGAGGAGACCACCAAATGGTAAAAAGTGGGTATGAGATTTATGGAGTCTCGAAAAAATGACATGACCCCAATTGATATTAATTCTACCAAAAATTGCATAAACTGCTTGTTGCAATTCCAGAGAATACTGATCAAAGCTCCCTGTTTTGGGAAGAATATTATATGATAGTATTCTTGCAACTAGTTTTGCAATAGGTGTGATAGATTTACTAGACATGGGGGGTCCATGATTTGGCAAAAAGATTTTTGATAGGATAGATGCATCATCTAAAATGATTTCCCCCAAATCAAGTCCCTCATCATCAATACCCATAATAAGATTAATTCTCTCGGATGTGAGTTTAATCTTCTTATTTTTGACCGAAGAATAGACAACAATTTCTCCATCATCCGTTTGAACTACTCTCATATTGGTATAAAAAAGATAGATGAGTTGTGGGTAATAGTCGGGTTGATTTTCTAAGGATAAAAACTCATATAGACTACAATGTTGAAAAAGAGAAATAAGATTGAACCTATCTAAATCATTGAAGTTGACAAATCTACCCGGAAAAATTGCAATGTTACAAGTAAGATACCATTTTTCTAAGAGTTCAGAACTCCTAAGATATTGAGAAAAGTCTTTTGATGAAGAACTATCATCAACATGGGATCTCTTAGACCTTTTCGGAGCCATTAAGGGAATCAAACAAAAAGAAGTGAGATTTAAAAAGATTATACCAACAAGGAGAATGGAATCAAACAGCAAGGAATCAGAAATCAGCAGCTTCAAAACAGATTCGGCAGTCGACTTCCGGATCGATCTCCTTCTCCTTAGGGTTTCAGATTGGGGAAAAGTAAAAGTGAAAAATTGGGGCTGTGAGAGGGTTTTTAACAGAAAACAGATGGCTGGGATTGAATAGGAATGAGATCAATGGCTCACACAGGAGTCACGGGCGAGTAAAAGGATAACAATTTGTCTCAAGAATTGTGTGATGATTCGACAATGAAGACAGACTGACTCGCGACAGTCGACTGGTTTGAGGAGACAGTCGACTTAGTCGAGAGAAAAATAAGTATTTATAACAACTGATCAGTCGACTTAGGTGAAATTTCATTCGACTGGTCAGAGAGAAAAATAAGTATATATAGAAAATACGGGACAGTCGACTTAGGGAAATCTCATTCGACTTTAACAGAAATATTTTCAACAAATATCAAGAAAATTACATATCCCTAGTTCTCTTCTTAAAGTAATAAAAATGTCTTCTTTAAGGGGTTTTGTAAAGATATCAGCTACTTGTTTATCAGTAGAGATAAAGTCTAAAGATATGTCTCCTTTTAAAACATGATCACGTAGAAAATGATGTCGAATATCAATATGTTTCGTACGTGAATGTTGAACCGGATTTTTAGATAAATTAATTGCACTGGTATTATCACACATTATTGAAGGTTTTTCAAAAGAAATACTATAATCTAATAAGGTTTGTTTCATCCACAGAATTTGTGCACATGCCAAACTTGCAGCGATATATTCAGCTTCTGTAGTAGATAGGGACACTGAATTTTGCTTTTTACTACACCAAGAGATCAGGGAATGTCCCAAAAAGTGACATGTTCCACTAGTGCTCTTGCGATCAGTTTTACTACCAGCAAAATCAGCATCACTATACGACAAAAGTTGGAAATTATCGGTGCGTGGATAAAATAAGCCATAATCAGATGTGCCTTTAATATATCTTAAAATTCGTTTCACTGCTTTTAAATGAGACTCTTTAGGACTAGACTGATATCTAGCACACAAACATACACTGAACATAATATCTGGTCTACTAGCGGTAATATATAAGAGTGAACCAATCATACCTCGATAGAGTTTTTGATCGACACTCTTACCTAATATATCTTTGTCAAGGGTAGTAGTAGTAGCAGCCATAGGTGTGGATTTACTACTTGTACTATCCATGTTAAACCGTTTGAGTAATTCCTTTGCATATTTTCCTTGATTAATAAATATGCCATTTGAAGACTGTTTAATTTGTAGTCCAAGGAAATAATTGAGTTCACCCATGTGACTCATCTCAAACTCGTTTTTCATGGTGTTAGCAAACTCTTGATATAGATTATTATTAGTAGAACCAAAAATTATATCATCAACATATATTTGTATGATTAAAATATCATTCTTAATTCTCTTGATAAACAAGGTAGTATCTACTTTACCTATCTCAAACCCTGTTTCTAGAAGAAAAGTTTTCAAGCGATCATACCAAGCACGTGGTGCTTGTTTAAGACCGTATAAAGCCTTTTTCAATTTAAAACATGGTTTGGGAATTGTTCATGTTCAAAACCTGGTGGTTGTTTAACATAAACATTCTCTTTAATAAACCCGTTAAGAAAAGCACTTTTAACATCCATTTGATAAAGTATAAAATTCATGAAACAAGCAAAAGATAATAAAATACGAATTGATTCTAATCTAACAACAGGAGCATATGTTTCATCAAAATCTATGCCTTCTTTTTGATTATATCCTTGAGAAACTAGTCTAGCTTTGTTCCTAACAACTTGTCCTGATTCATCTAACTTATTTTTAAATACCCATTTGGTACCAATAATAGTATGATCAGGAGGTCGTGGAACTAAATCCCATACATCATTCATTATGAATTGGTTTAACTCATCTTGCATGGCATTCATCCAAAATTCATTCTCACATGCTTCTTGTATATTTTTCGGTTCAAAATCCGACAAGAAGGCTGTATGAGATATCATATTAATATGTGATCGTGTCTGAATACTATGGGAGATGTCACCAATTATTAAGTCATGAAGATGATCTCTAACTTCAACAAATGATTTTGGTAAAGTTGGAGATATCACAATAGGATCAGTCGACTTGATAAGTTTCTCAGTCGACTGGTTTACATCAGTCGACTTGATGTCCTTATCGGTCGACTTATCTGCGAGACTAGTTTGTTCTAAAGATGTAATTACTTTATTTAAAGGTGATGAATCAGTTTCATCATCTTTAATTAAATTTGATGAAGACAGAGATTCATCGAATGTAACATGCATTGATTCTTCAATAGTCATTGTTGACTTGTTGAAAATTCTATATGCTTTACTCCTATTTGAGTATCCTATAAAGATACCCTCATTAGATCTAGGATCAAATTTATCCAAATTATCTTTAGTGTTCAGAATAAAACACTTACAACCAAATGTCTTAAAATAAGAGACTTTGGGAATTTTGTTAAAAAATAACTCATAACAAGTCTTCTTTAGCTTAGGTCTTATTAGAATCCTATTTAAAACATAACAAGCTGTAGCAACGACTTCAGCCCAAAAATACTTAGGTAAATTGCTTTCAACAAGCATGGTACGTGCGCATTCTTGCAAAGTGCTATTTTTCCTTTCAACCACTCCATTTTGTGGTGAAGCTCTAGGAAATGCAAATGAATGTGTTATACCATTCTTGTTGCAATATTCTGTAAATGTTTCATTTTCAAATTCTCCACCATGATCACTTCTAATAGTGACTATGGTTAGAGATCTTTGATTTTGAATTCGTTTACAAAAATTTGCAAATTCATCAAAAGCATCATTTTTATGTTTTAAAAAGAATGTCCAAGTGAATCGTGAAAAATCATCTACTAAAACAAATACATATCTACTTTTATTTAAAGAAGCAACTCTAGTAGGGCCAAATAAATCCATATGAATTAACTCAAGTGGCCTACTAGTAGAGATTACTTCTTTTGTTTTAAAACTGGATTTGATTTGTTTTCCTAGTTGATATGCATCACATAACTTATCCTTTTTAAAGGATAGTTTTGGCAGTCCTTTAACTAGGTTATACTTGGATATTTTTGAGAGATTTTTCATATTCACGTGACCAAATCGTCTATGCCAAAGCCAAGAATCCTTATTAGAAGCTATTAAACAAAAATCATCTGAAAACTCATTTGTATTCAAACATAATTCATAAATGTTGTTTTTGCGAAAACCTTGAAAAATAATATTTTGCATAGTAGAATCATAAATTAAACAAGCATCTTTTTCAAATACAATTTTATAACCTTTATCACATAGTTGACTATATCACATAGTTGACTAATAACAAATTATGTTTTAGTCCACTAACTAACAAAACATTTTCTATAGTAGGATTAGTATTTTTACCAACCATGCTAATTCCTATGACTTTGCCTTTGTTGTTATCACCAAAGGTATCTGTTCCTCCATTAATGCTTTGTATGGTGGATAGAAGATTGGCATGACCAGTCATATGCTTTGAACACCCGCTGTCAAGTATCCAAAGATCTTTCTTTGGTACCTATAAGATATTCAATGTGAATATGGTACCCTTTTTATTGGGTCCAAAACATATTAGTTAGGGGGAAACCAAACCCATGATGAGTTTGATTTTCCTCCATAAGCAGGAATAAAATTAACAGAATTACATACATTTAACATATATGAATTGATATATGCAGTTCTATCATTCAAATTCAAGTTAACTGGAACCCATACTAGTTTGTTCTGTCCAGTCGACTTTATAGCATCCTTCAGTCGACTTCTACTGTAAGTCAGTCAACTGGATGATGATGTAGGTCGACTTATATGAGGTTTTGGTCTTGTTGAATAAGACTCAGTTCCTCTGGACAGACGACTGGTAGATGGATTCAGTCGACTTGACTGAACGTTAGACTTGCTTTTATCACTTAAAATTATAAGCTTAGGCTTTTCAAAGAATTCATACAGTTTATTTTTAACACTAGAAATAGATTCAGATTTATTTCTACTAGTGTTTTTGGATGAAAGATCTTTTACAGGAGATTTTTTAAAACCAAGACCAAACTTTTGACTAGATTTCACTTAATTTTGAAGAACATCTTTTAAATTCTCTTTTCCTTTATTGAACTTAGATTTGTTCTTGGATATCTCTTCATAATTCTTTTTTAGAGATTCAAGATCCATATCTAAACTTGAAATACGAGAATTTAAAGATTTTACTTCTTTATCAAGGTTAAGATTCTCTTGAGAAAGCGTTTGATTAACTTTCTCTAGATTCTTAACTCTAATCTTTTCTTTTTTCAATTCTTGAAAAATTTCATTGAAAGCATCAAGTAAATCTTCTAAATCATAATCATTACTTACTTGATTCTGTGAAGCCATAAAACACATGTTCGCAACCTCGTTGGTTTCATCAGTTTCTTCTTCTGAGGAAGAATCGCTGTCATCCCAAGTTGCTTGACATGCCTTTTTGTTTTTGGCAAACTTGTTCTTTGTGTACTTATCCTTCTTGAAGTTGGATGTCTTTCCTTTAGACTTTGTATTTTCTAGCGGACAATCCTTCTTCATATGACCTGTTTTATTATACCTGAAACAAGTTGGAGGATCATTAGAATCTCTAAATTTAGAATTGAACTTACCTTTCTTTAAGAATTTTTTGAATCTCCTTGTGAACATGGCTATCTCCTCTTCATCTTCTTCTTCATCTTCTGAATCTGTCATGGCTTTAAAAGCTAGTGATTTCTTCTTAGACTGTTGTGGTTCTGTATCCTTCTTCCGTTCTTCAATTTGAACCTCATAGGCCATTAGATTTCCCACAAGATTCTCGAGAGAAAGTTGTGATAAATCATTTGCCTCTTCTATTGCAGTGGTCTTCTTTTCCCATTCAGGAGTAAGTGCACGAAGAACTTTTCTCACCATCTCTGCTTGAGTGTATATTTTCCCAAGTGCCATAAGTGAGTTTGTAATGTCAGTAAATCTGGTTATCATTTCGGACACGCTTTCATTTTCCTTCATGCGAAACATTTCAAACCTGTGAACAAGAACAGATATTTTAGATTCTTTCACTTTGTTTGTTCCTTCATGAGTTACCTCGAGTGTATGCCAGATTTGATGTGCGGTTGTTGAATTTGACACACGGTTGAATTCTTCTTTTGTAAGAGCACAGAATAATGCATTCATTGCTTTTGCATTATTCATTGTTTGGTTCTTAATGTCATCATTCCATTGTGCATATGGAATAGTAGGAACAGTGTATTCTGTTTCAGTCATGTTCCATATTCATAATTGATGGACTGGAGATAGATCTTCATTCAGCACTTCCAATAATTGTAATTTGTTCCATCGAAGAGAGGTGGCCTTTGTGTAGATTGCCCTTCATGGTACTGATTTGCATTTGAAGAAGTTGCCATAGCCTTTAACCTCGCTCTGATACCAAGTGTTGGATCCTGTAGGCGAGACAACAAACACTAGAGGGGGGGGGGTGAATAGTGTTTATAAAAAATAAATTGCGGAATACAGATTTTTCTTCTGTGCAGTCGACTTAAAAAGTGAACCAGTCGACTGAAAAGATAATTCAAACAAATCTGTGAAGTCGACTCAGAGTTAAGACAGTCGACTTAACAACCAGAAAAACTATCAGAGTATACGAGTCTGACCAGTCGACTGTCCAGACAGGTTTCACAGAAACAACTCAAACTGAGAAAATATAAATGCAAGTAAGAGAAATACAACCACAGAGTGCACACGATGTATCCTGGTTCAGTCCTCCCGACCTACATCCAGTCTCCAAGCAACCCACTTGAGATTTCCACTATTCTTGAAAAAGTTTACAAGAATACCCTACGGCGTTCAGACAACAACCTCGTCTAACCCGTAGTCCTTTCTCTCAACCAGAGAAAGCAATCCACTCTTCCACCAAGAGTGACACAACTGACTCTACACCCTAGAGTCCTACTCTCCAACCGAGAGGAAAAGAAAAACAATAAATTTGTTTTACAATCAACCTATAGCCTTGTTTGTGATTTGTGATATAGTATGTGGCTAAAAAGGTTGACTTCTATCTTCAGTCCAGAACGGAATCAGATGTTATACTGGACTGAAAAAGGAGAACCAAGACTTAGTGATTTGAAAGCTTTTGTCTCTTGGAAAATGTAACCTTTAAGATCTCAAAGAAATGCTTGGAGTATTAGACCTTTTAACAGTGGATTCTAATCTCTATTTATAGAGATAGATTCACTGGACGTTGGGAATCAGTTGTTCAACTGTCAACCAACGGATCTAAAAAGATATTTTCAATGCAGTAATAGATTTTCATATTTCGGAGTTGTGTAGCAGGTTTCCCGAGTCGACAGTTGAACTACTTATTCTAAATACAGCTTTAGATCCTATTGATGAGTTCAAATCATTCAAGATAGATGATATTTGTACTCTTGCAGATAAATTCTATCCTGAAGATTTCACCACAACTGAGTTGTATGCTTTGAGAGTGGAGTTACAACATTATGAGATCGATGTGATTCGTCATCCTTTGTTTCAGAATATGTCTTCTCTTTCTGAATTATGTCAGAAGTTGGTGGAAACAAAAAAATCAAGGATCTATTTTTTGATTGATAGACTCATTCGCTTGGTGTTGACTCTTCCTGTTTCAACGGCAACAACAGAGCGTGCATTCTCCTCTATGAAACTTGTTAAAACGCCAATTCGAAGCAAGATGGAAGATGATTTTCTTACAGATTGTTTGACAATCTTTATTAAGAGAGATTTTGTTGAAGACATTGATTTTGATGTGATTGTTGATGAATTTTACTCTATCAAACATCGTCGAGTGCAACTAAAATGATTTAAGAATGTATATTTTGAAAGATGTGAAGAATTTGGTATATCCCTCTAGTATTTATAACAACTTTATATATTTTTTTATTTTTGAATGTTACATTGTATGGAGAAAAAAGTTACCAGCCCCCCTCACTTTTCAATCCTGGATCCGCCCCTGCCCATGCTCATTTTCAGTGATCATTAGCCTCAATTTTTCATATGAATGGTTAGGCTACTTTCTCTATCCTAACAGATATCTTAATTTGATTGGTAGTTTATTGTTCCAGTTCAAATATCAATTCTTTCAGCAAATTTATAATTGTCTGAGAGAATATTTAACTTCAGGTTTAAGAGACAACACATGAAATAGAGGGATACAATCTTGCCTTTCTTGTTGATATTGGGCCTTAAAGGTTACCACTATCTTCCAATAAAGGGTGTCACCTTGTGTCTTCAAAATTTTGGACCATCAAATTAACTCACTTTTTAGTGAATCCCTCTTTTAAGTGTAATCATATAACTCACCTCTTGGCTTGAGATAGTAAAGCTATGACCTAAATCTTTTGAGTTACGTTTGTTGAATCTTCTTCGTCTACTATAAAACTACAAACTATCATATTTTTTATTATAGTTTTCACCTAAGTTTATGTATTCTCTACCCCTTATTCTATCATCGATATTTATCAAATCACTCTTTCTAACGAGGCACTACTAGGTCTACATGTGACATGTCGAAACCACCTGAGGCAGTTCTCTCTTAATTTATCTTTGATAGGAACTATATTTACCATGTCTTATCCTTTCGGATTTTACAACACATACATCGTAGCATCTTCATCTCCACCACACTCATTCTGTATTCAAATAATACAAGAACAACAACAACAACAACAAAGCCTTTTTCCCAACTAGTTGGGGTCGGCTACATGAATTATGGTTTTCCATTATGCTCAGTTTAGCGCAATATCTCTGTAAGGCCACATGCTATCATATCTTTTCTCTATGTTTTCACCCAAGTAAGTTTAGGTCTTCCCCTACCTCTAACTCTACCTTGAATACTTATCAAATCACTCTTTCTAACGGGAGCAAGACTAGGTCTACGTGTGACATGTCCAAACCACCTGAGGCGATTCTCTCTTAATTTATCTTGGATATGAGCTACCTTTACCATGTTTCGTATATGCTCATTTCTAATTATATAATTCCTTATTTTACCACACATCTATCTTAGCATCCTCACCTCTACTACACTCATTTTTTGGACATTTTGTTTCTTTGTTGTCCAACACTCTGCTTCATACATGATTGATTGTGTAACACCCGTCCTATAAAATTTTACCTTCAACTTCAAATGTATATGTTTGCCACACAAAACACTACTGGCACTTCTCCACTTAAGCCACCCTGCTTGGATCCTATATACTACATCTTCACAAATTTTTCCATATCTTTGTATATCAAGCCTAAATATCGGAAACGGTCTCTTTTAGGTATCTCTTAACCATCAAGCTTCACTACTTCCTCATTTGTGTTTTGAATATCACTAAAATTACACTCCATATACTTTGTTTTAGTTCTGCTTATTCTAAAACCTCTAACTTCTAAAGTTTCTTTCCACAATTCTAATTTAGCATTGACTCCTGTTATAATCTCGTCTACTAAGACGACGTCATCGGCAAAAGATATACACCAATGCACCTTCTCTTGTATTCCTCGCGTCAATTCATCTATAACCAAAGCAAAGAGGTAGAGGCTTAAAGTCAAACCTTGGTGTAAACCTACTGTAATAGGAAAATTACTGGTTTCTCATGTGGTTGTTCTAATTGTGGTCTTTGCCTCTTCATACATATCCTTAATTAGCTCAATATACCGAATAGTTACTCTTTTATTATTTAACGTCCACCATACTATGTCTAAGGACTTTATCTTATGTTTTTCTAGATCTATAAACCCCATATGTAGATCTTTTTTGTTCTCCCTATATTTTTCCATAAGTTGCATCCATTGTTGACCTTCCAGTCATAAATCCAAAATTATTCTCAGACACTGTAGTTTCTAGTCTCAGTTTATGTTTGATCATTCTCTCCTAAATGTTCATTGTATATATTGGTACTAAATACTCTTCCTTTATTCATCGGATATCTTCTTAGTTCTCAAAATTTCATTAAATAATCTTGTTAGCCAATCCACTTCTATATCCCAAAGATACTTCTAAACTTCAATGGGTATATCATCCGGTCCTAAAGTTTTTCATATTTTCGTCCTTCCTAGAGCATTTGAAACCTCTGAAGTCCTAATTTTACGGAAAACATATGATCTCGACTCTCCCTCGAGTCTTTTACATTTAAGTTGCCCACAACATTTTTATTTAATAACTTCTCAAATTAATTTGGTCATTTTTTCTTAATTTCCTCATTTTTTGCTAAGACTCTTGAATTATCGCTCTTATACACCTAGTTGTATTCAAATCTTTTGCTTTTCTATTTCTTTGTTTAGCAAGCTTTCTTCGTGAAAGGTCCTATTGCTTGTATAGGACTTTCTAAATTTTGATTATACCTATTTCATGGCCTGCTACATAGAAAGTTCACAACGTTCGTTCGGCTTACAGCTCTATAGACCAGCAAAATCTTCCTGTTTGAGAAAAGAAAATCTTTTAGAAGTGGACCATCAAAGATTCAAAATCTTCATACTTTAAAAGCAAATTAAAAGGCAACAAGTAAGCCACTAGCAAAAAGCTACAAAGATTCTAAATAAAGAAGGAAGAAAGAAAAAAGAAATGATAAAGTGACACCCAACATCTAGGTCAAGATCAACTAGAAAGAATGCCCTTATCTTAAATTGCACATAATCACAACCACCTCATTGTCCATATCAGTGTTAACTTCTTATCCTGACTATGATCGATTTTTTTTTTCAAAATGACTCACTTTTTGAAAGTATTTATCAAACTAACACACTTTCGAAAGTATTTATCAAAATAACCAACTCCCTGTCTCAGATAACGAGATAGCGAGTTTGGTGAAAATACCATCGTTGTTTGAGATAGCGAGTGTAGACTTAGGTGTTTCTCCCAAACTTGGAGAAATCTTGTGGTGTGAAAAGATCCCAAACTACACTCGCTGTCTCCAACAACGAGCGTGATTGTACTAAACTCGCTATTGGAGACAGCGAGTGTCGTTTTTTAAAAATATTTTTATATCGCACTTTCAACTCTCATTTTCTCTTTCTCCTTCCTCTCTTAAAAGTCGCTAGAAAAATTAAAAACATACACTCGCTATCTTAGACAGTGAGCGTCATTATACTACACTCACTATCTCATATAGCGACTGTATGTGTAGAGATTTTTACTGACTTTGAAGTTTTTGAAAAAATAAAAAACATACACTTGCTATCTTTGATAGCGAGCGTCAACAACTGTGTGTGTGGAGATTTTTACAAAGACTTTGAAGTCTCTGAAAGTTTTTATCAATACTAAGCTCGTTATCCGAGAGAGAGGGCCTCTTTGAACTAAACTCGCTATCTCAGATAGCGAGTGTAGTTATGACATTTTTAAGTGCAACCTACAACAATAAAATTTTCTGTATACATCATATATAGTTCATTTTCAGATTTTCATCACAATTCCAATACTCTTTGTGGTCATCTCACTATCATTAACCAAATTAGAAACTCAACCAAACAAAAATGTAAGAAAAAGAGACAATGAGTCTGATCTAAAAAATAAAAAAAAATCAAAGTTAGGCTCGCTATCTCAAACAGCAATTGTAGTACAACTACACTCGCTGTCTGAGACAACGAGTCTTACATTGATATTTTTTCTTCAAGTTTTTCTCCAAGTGGTGAAAAAACACCTAAGCCTACACTCACTATCTCAAATAGCGAGAGCAATTTCACCAAGCTAGCGAGTGAATCATTTTGATAAATACTTTCAAAAGTGTGTCAGTTTGATAAATACTTTCAAAAAGTGGATCATTTTGGAAAACAATCCCTATGGTTGAGTTGGACCAATATAATCTTCCAATTAGGGGGGGAATATATATATAGAGTAAGTCTATTAAGAGATGGAAAGCTGAATTCCTTATCTGAGCTGGAAGGAATCAGCCGTCCGATCTGGTTTGATTCAGATCGAATGGCTGAGATCTGATCCCGTCTCAAGCCTCTCTTTGTTGAGGGTAAAATGGTCATTTGGCCCCCTCTCCTTATCTTTTGGCATGCTGGTTCCCAACTCAAATCCCGCTCTCTTCTCGATCGTAAGAAACCCTAGCCGCGCTCTCCTTCGAATTACTCCCGCGCTCTCCTTCTTCGATGAAACCCTAATCGATCTGAGAGAAACCCCCATTCTCCTTCTACGATTTCTACTCTCTTGGATTCTCTCACTCTCTTCGACGAGAAACCCTAGCCCCCAAATCCAACGAGTCTCAGTGGTCTCTTTCTCTCTCTCTGAGATCGAAGACCCCAATCGCAATTAGGGTTGCGAGGCTCTCCCTCTCTCTCTTCGAAGTCAAACCCATCTTCCGATTAGGGTTTCGATTCCTCATCGATGGTTTCTTATCAACTGTAACCCTCTTCAGCGATGGTAATGTTCCCGTTCTCATATTTTGATTCCATTTCGTATATGGGTTTTCTTTGTTTTGATTAATGTTTTGATGGGTTTGTTGTTTTGGGGTTGAAACTAGATCTGGGTTCGAAAATTTTCGGTGTTTGAGATGATGGGCTGTTATGGGTATGTTTAGATCTATTGAATATGATGGGTTGCACACAATGCACACAGCTGGAAAAATTTCCATATAGGGAAACTAGGTTAAATTCGAAATCCGAAGTTATATACAGATAAGTTGAAATTGTTTTTCAATGATTTAATCTCCAATCCTTTGAAATTAGTTAATAAAAAAATTCCTTTGGATGAATGCCAAATACTAATGTGATGCAATACGCAATGCTCTCGTTTCCATTTAGACTATGTTAGGAGTTTAAAATTGTTTACTTTCTTTCTCTCGTAAACAAAGTATATGGATCTCAGGACACTACATAATCAGTTCCGTATCAAAGTTGTGATTTTGGGCAATTTCAACACTCTTGTTAAATCATGATACAAATCATATAAAAATCTATACAATTTGAGCCACTATTAACTGATAGATGATGACCTAAAAGTCCACACTTTTTTTATGGTAAAGATCCTTCCTTTGTAGCACTCTACAGTTGTTGAAGGCTTTATTTGTTTTGATTGTTAGTTCTAGTTATATGGTACTCAGTAGGAAACTTACATGGAGCTAAGGAATTTGTATGATTCTTGGTTCGTGTTATGTAGTAGGACATCGAGTTGTTCATGTTGTGTTTTCAGTTGAATTGAAGGAGGACGTAGTTGTATGTCTTTTGTTACTGATTAATAGTCCTTTTGCTATACTGATTAATAGATCTACATAATTTATATTCAAAAATAGGAGAGGGGGCTAGGGTAATCGCTCGGAAAGGAGGTATACTATTCCAACTGGGGGAAATTTTACATAAGGCTTTTGACTTTTTTCCCCTCCTTTTGGGCAGTCGCTATGAACTTGTTTTAGCATGCGTTCCTGTTAATTATAATTAGCCAAGTACCTTCATATCTAACTAAATATAAGCAATATCGCTACAGGTGATAATAGTCACCATTTAGTGCTTTACTCACAATCTTTCTGCAGCAACTGGACCACTTTAGTTCAGAATCTCCAATTGTATTATGTGGAATTCTGAAAATATTTGTTTTGAGTATCATAATGGACAAGCATATAGCTGTGAGTAAAGTTTGAGAATATGAGCACACATATATTAATACCCATAATCATAGTGTGTGTATATATATATTGATGCTACTGGAACAAGATGGACACTTTTTATTGTTATTTAATTTTCCAGGTAATGGTTGAGTTGAATTGAGGGGAAAATATTGATGCTACTGGAACAAGATGGACATTCTTTATATGTCCTGGAAGTAGTTGATTCTCATTTATGCATTTATGGGTTGTCTTTCTGTCTTTTTGTGTGTTTGTGTAGGCAGTGATGACACACCCCTTATGATTTGAATTTATTTTTGAGCTTGTTATATTTATGCATACTCTTCAGTTTCGTACACTCACTTATGAAGGTGGGGCTACTCTGGTCATTTCACTCATTCATCTCTCCTTTACATATTGTATCTGATATTTTCTTCTAGTTTTAATGGTTGAGTATCTGATATTTGTTGTTCAGTTACTTTGGTATTTGATATTTTTTATTTGATATTTGCTGTTCTCGGTTTAATGGGCGAGTCTTTGTAGTTTCTGATGCTTGATTATTTATGCATTTGAATTAGTAATCATGACACCCCAATGCAGCCTCAGTGAGAATAGTGTGTTCTGAGCCTACTATTTTTTTCTTTTATTTCATAATCCAAAAATCTTTCGTTCCAATTCTTTAATTTGCTTTGGTTGGTTGTGAAATCATACTTCCATCTTATGAATTTTTTCCCTTACTGTACACAGAATAGAACTTGAATGTAGGAGAAGATGTAGAAGAGAAGTAGTAGGAGATGAGAAACATTGCATAAGGATAAGAAGTAGAAGAGGCTGCAGCAGGTAGAAGGAACTACATATTGAGATGCATTGAGAATATAGTTTTCTTTCCAACATCTACTACATATTGAGTGTATAGAAAAGAATGAGAAAAACCTACATCAGGTTTTTATTAAGTATTTTGAAAAGGCTCATGTGTGATTCATTTTGCGGGGGTGTATGCGGTTTGGTCAAATTTGCCTGCTTGCTCTCTTTCTTTTGCCCGTTTGGGTGCATGCTCAATTTTGTCGTTGTGATGTGTGCAGTTGCCAGATTGAGGAATCATCCAGGAGCGACCGTCTTCACCCTCGACACAGGAAATAGAGATGCCATCAAAGACAATATTTACACTCATCTTGTCAACTCGTTGTCCAAATGCTAGATTACTTTGCTGGGTTACCTGTAAATGCTAAAAATCTTTTTGCCCCCTGTATTCACTGTCCTCGATGGTTTATGCAGAATCATTAGGGCCTTTTTGGTAGAAGAGCAAAAGATTGTGAAGAAGGTTCTCAAGATTCAGAATGGTAAAGAAAAGCTAGCAACCAAGAGTTAAAAAAATGTATTGTTGAGTGAATGAATTTGTTTTGGTTGCTAATGAAATGTATTGTTGAGTGAATGAATTTGTTTTGGTTGCAAATGAAATGTATGGTTGAGTGAATGAATTTTGAGTCTCTGCAATGTTCCAATTTGTTAATTCTTTTGCTATAACCTGCTGTTGATATATATTTTTATCTATTTGAATAAAATGGAAAGGAGTTTGTGTAATCATTTTTGTAGTTTGCATGTTATTTTAGTGGAATTTTTTTATTTCTGTATGTTGATGTAAAGCTATGGAGATTAAGTCATGAGAGTGTTCAGAATTAATATATCGGCTTCTACTGTGTACAGTTCTTTTCACTGTTTTGATAAAACTTCTTAGAATAGCTACTCCTGTCATTCTTTTTGCCTTGATGATTGCCCGATATAGAGAGCCTGCGATGTTTATGATGTATCAGGTTTCATTATCCAGGCTTGGTGAAGTGAAGAGTCAAAGATTGTAAATGGAACCAGAAGTTTATTATTTGTTAAAATTGCTATATGTCAAAAAATATTCATCCTCACTGTATAGTGCAGTTCTAAACTTGTGACGACTGCGTTGCCTACATCTGTAGCCTTTAATCTGTTTAATCAAAAGCAGTGCATTTAAAGTTTCTGCTAGTTATGTAATCAAAGGTTTTCTGTAGATATTGATTTGTGATTGCTGCACAAGTATTCTTTCCAAAAAAAATTAACTATGAGTGCTAGCAATCATCAAATTTAATCTGAAACAAACCTAAACTTTAGTATTTATCAGTACAATGTAACAATTGCATCAATTTAATCTGTGAAGTATTGTTACAACTTCTCTCTAATTAATTACTTTGGTCTATCCTCTTTTCGTTTTGTATTATGTGAAGCCTCAAACTGCCAAGATACAACATTAAAAATAGCTTAATCAGCCAAGTTACAACCTAAACAGATCTCAATCAGCTCATGAACAATCCAAAAAAAGAGCTCAATCAGCCAACAACATAAACAACCTAAAAACAAGCTCAACCAGCTCATGTAGTTGATAAACAACATAAACACCCTTCAATTAGTTCATAAACAACATTATAAAAGGCTCAAATTGCCAAGAAACAATATAAAAAATAGCTCAATCAGCTCATTTACAGCAGAAAAGGAAGTCGATCAGCCTAAGAAATAACATAACCAAAAGACATACATTTTGCATCATATCTTCTTCACACATTTTTTCCCAACTTACAGTTCCAGTACATTAAGGCAAACTAGGGTAATGAATGCTTATCTCACTTACATACACATACAAACACACTCCCTTCACTCTAGATCACCTGCACTCCAAAACTGAAAAGAAATAAGATGAAAAAAATGTTTCCGTATGCTTCAGTCTAGCCACCGACCTGTGTAAGAAATTTCATCAAAATAAATTAGTAAGAGTTGCAACTGCAGTCATCTGAAATTCAAGGAGTAGTTTTCTTGCAATGGTAGCGTCATGTAAGCTGCCACTAAACTAACAATATCCATAGCTATAACTATAGTTAAGGGTACGTAGGATTAAGTTAACCTTGTTAGATATTTTAGAGTGTTATGTGCAAAATGTTTGTTGCATGACTACAGTGACACAACATTAATTCTCCACCATCTCAACCACACTGAGCCTAAGAGTTGCAACTGCACTCATCTGAAATTGAAGGAGTAGTTTTCCTGCAACTGTAGCCATGGAAGCTTCAACTAAACTAACAGCCCCCATAACAATATATGACTATAGTTAAGGGTATGATTAAGTTAACCTTGTAAGATATTTTAGAAGAGTTGTTGTACATGAGTGTGTACAAGTTTTTCTCGTGCAAAGTGTTAATGTGACAAATTTACCTGATTCCCCTCGAACCAAACTCTGTAAGTAACTGTAGTGTTTAGACCGAGATCCCTTGCTAGCTTTTGAACTAGTTTCCTACTCCCGGTTAAAGGAATTACGGAGTCTTGATCCCTACTAAAACATGAGAGAAGATATATTGGAAGAAAATTAGGATAGAGTATTGAATTTGAATTTTGAATCACATATTTAAGTTTTCCGTGTTTTTTCTTCAGAGATTCTTTTACCTGTAAACCAAGACTGGGTTTCCAGATTCTACCAGCGAACCTAAAATTGAGATAGTTGGTATCTCCAAGTTGAGAAGTTCGTATTCAAGAACACTGAAAACACGATAAAAAGGAACATTATATATAGAATAATTCAGAAAACTACGACTGAAACTAAAATATTCGAGTTTTAATTCTATGATCAGTAATAGTATAACCACCATGTTAGCCAAACTAAAATATTCGAGTTTTAATCATCAATTACAGAAAGTTATTTTACATTAACGCAATGAAAGATGTAAATAAATTCTACATGGGGTGATTCATTTTCCACTTCTTTGATGCAGATCTTAGAGATCCATCTAAAAAACACATCATATTCAATAGATCTAAACATACCCATAACAACCCAACATCTCAAACACCGAAAAATTTCGAACCCAGATCTAGTTTCAACCCCAAAACAACAAACCCATCAAAACATTAATCAAAACAGAGAAAACCCATATACGAAATGGAATCAAAATATGAGAACGGGAACATTACCATCGCTGAAGAGGGTTACAGTTGATAAGAAACCATCGATGAGGAATCGAAACCCTAATCGGAAGATGGGTTTGACTTCGAAGAGAGAGAGGGAGAGCCTCGCAACCCTAATTGCGATTGGGGTCTTCGATCTCAGAGAGAGAGAAAGAGACCACTGAGACTCGTTGGATTTGGGGGCTAGGGTTTCTCGTCGAAGAGAGTGAGAGAATCCAAGAGAGTAGAAATCGTAGAAGGAGAATGGGGGTTTCTCTCAGATCGATTAGGGTTTCATCGAAGAAGGAGAGCGCGGGAGTAATTCGAAGGAGAGCGCGGCTAGGGTTTCTTACGATCGAGAAGAGAGCGGGATTTGAGTTGGGAACCAGCATGCCAAAAGATAAGGAGAGGGGGCCAAATGACCATTTTACCCTCAACAAAGAGAGGCTTGAGACGGGATCAGATCTCAGCCATTCGATCTGAATCAAACCAGATCGGACGGCTGATTCCTTCCAGCTCAGATAAGGAATTCAGCTTTCCATCTCTTAATAGACTTACTCTATATATATATATATATATATATATATATATATATATATATATATAAATGGGTCATGCTATTATGAGATGGTGAGATGGAGTATTTTTTTTGTGAGATGGGCGATTTGAATCATCCAAATCTCGATCACACCGTTCATATCATTCTACATGTCATCTAGATGTTGTGTACAAAATTTCAAGTGGTTTGGAGACCTCTAGCCTTTGCATCAAAGCGTTCAACACATCATGAAGATGATGTGAAATACATATATATGCATTTATTTGAACGCTTTGATGCATAGGCTAGAGGTCTCCAAATCGTTTGAAATTTTGTACACACCATCTAGATGATATGTAGAATGATGTGAATGGTGTGATCGAGATTTGGATCATTCAAATTGCTCATCTCACAAAATACATCTTCATCTCACCATCTCATTTTAGCATTTCTCTCTCTCTCTCTCTCTCTCTATATGTTTTGGATTAAAAGGTAGTCACCTGTTTCATTAATAATGTTAACAAAATATCATAATCAAAGATTACAACCACTCAAATACCCATGTTCTTCGTACATAAAACCCTATCCAAGTGAATATATACTATTACTAACCATTAGTAAGTTAATGCACTTTTATTTATTAATTTTAACATAATATATGATATATTTATTAAGTTATTTGACTATGTTAGTACAAAATTAATGCGTAGTATACTTAATCTCTGCATTATTTTACATGCTTTTTTTAATATGTGAATCTTTACTTGGTTATTCAAATATTATTCTTATAATTCAGATATTTGATAATACATCAATAAATATAAGAATATTTAGTGAATATTTAGTGGACATTTGTATCAATCAAAATAAGGCTACAAAACCACTCAGAGCAGCCACTATCGTTAATGCTATTTTTTAGGTATTTAGAAATTTGCTTTTACAATTGAATCCCTTGCGCCACTATCGTCAAAGCTATAATTTGTAAAAAAAAATCATAAAATATATAGACGGAACAACATCCTCCGTCTAACAAAAAAATTAAATTTTAATACATAAAATGAATGGACGGAAGATGATGTTCTGTTTGAAAAAGAAAAAAAATTTAGTTCATGCGGGAGAAGTTCCTCTGTCTGAGGATATTAAATTTTTTTTTTTTTAAAAATAGCCCAGCCGGAAGGAGGAAGTCGTTTATCCAGGTGAATGGTAAGTCGGGGAAGGAAATCAAATGCAAGGGAGGGCTCAGGCAGGGTGACCCCTTGTCTTCTATGCTGTTCGCTATTGTTGCTGATGGGTTAGTAGAAATGATCAGTAGGGGACGAGATCAAGGTATTATCAAGGGTATCAGGGCCAAGGGAATTACAGAGCAATCTCAATACTACAATATGCAGATGACACGCTCTTGTTTGGAGCAGCCACGGAGGAGGAGATGTGCGCTATTAAGTTGGCCTTGCAATATTTTGGGGCATGGTCCGGGTTGAAAGTTAATCTTCACAAGACGGCCGTGATTCCAATTAGCGAACAGCTGTTAGTTCCGATCGAGGGCATTCAGAGCTTTTTCAGGTGCGATATAAGGAGTTTCCCCCTGATCTATTTAGGGGTGCCTATTAGGCCGAGTGCTCTCCATAGATCCGACTGGTTACCTCTCATAGAAAAGATAGACAAGAAGTTAGCCGGATGGAAGGGACGTAGTCTCATGCTAGGCGGTCGAGTCACGTTGCTAAATTCGGTGCTGAGTAGCCTGCCAACGTTTCTTATGTCGATCTATGAGTTACCGCAGTGGGTTATCAGAAGGATCGATAAAAGCAGAAGAAGGTTCTTATGGAAAGGAGCGGACGAATCAAACAAAGGATTGCCACTAGTGAAGTGTGGTAGAGTTTCCAAAAGAAAAGAATTCGGTGGATTAGGGATTCTTAACCTTAGAGATATGAACAAGGCTCTGTTGTGCAAATGGTGGTGGAAGATGAGAAGGAGATGCCATTATTGGTGGTGTAATTCCTTTGAACGATATAGAGGGAGGAAGGCTTTCCGCTTTGGGGGGAGGAGCGTGTTAGGGAAATATTCAGCGCTTTGGAAGGGCGTGGCTAAGGTTGGTCTGTTATACCATGCTCATACGAGATGCCGGGTAGGGAAAGGAAAGGATACAAGATTTTGGCATGACAAGTGGTGTGGAGACTCAACTCTGGGTAGTCTTTTTCCAGAAGCAGCTGAGGCGACGATTAATAACAATACGATAGTGGCGGAGGTGTGCCGTAACAGGAGAATCTCGCTGGTAATTAGGGGGCAGGTTACTCAGAGCCAAATCGGAGACTTCACTAATCTTAACAAGTTCGTTCAGGAAGAGGGGATATTTATTGACACCAACGAAGATAGTAGAGAGTGGCTTTTGGAGCCTACGGGGGAATTTACGGTTTCTTCGATGTATAAACGCATTAATGACGGTGGAGTGCGATGCAAGGACGCCAAAATTATATGGAATTTGCCCATTCCTCATAGGGTTAAGATTTTTGCGTGGTTAGTGGGGCATAATGCGATTTTAACTAAGATCAATCTGCTGAAAAGGAAGGTGCCAATCGTACCGCTATGCGGGGAGTGTGAGAGGGAGGACGAAGATAGTGATCACCTTTTTTTCGGGTGCCCTAAGTCCAAATTAGCGTGGGATACGGTCTGTCTACGGTTCAGGGGGATACAGAGTCCTAGATGCAGCGCTGAGGTCTGGGGTAGATGTTGGGTAGAGTTAGGGAGCATCAAGGAGAGAGAGGAGTGGGGGATTGCCGCGTCAGCTACTATGTGGTGTATATGGCTGATGCGGAATGATTTATGCTTTCGTAATTTCAAATGTACCTTGACAGGACTTATGCACAGAATCCTAACATTTGCTCATGATTGGATAGGTAACCCGGGCGCTATGAAACGACTACGGATGGAAGAAGAGGAATAGGGGACGATCACCCCTATATACTGGGTAGCAGCTGGAGACAGTGGTTTGGCTCCAAGGGAAGGTTCCCGTAGTTGAGTTGCTACAGTAGCTTGCCTAGGGCAGGGTAACAGTTGTATCAGTTGTATCTTACCGCTTTCTAGATAGTTCCTTTGATGATGATGTTGTAGTTCCTAGTGGTAGACGCTTCATTGTCTTTCTTTTGTTGTTCTGTTGTCGGGATAGACTTGGTTTGTCATGATCTATGTATGTAGTTCTACTTGGTTTCTTTAATATTGCATTAATGAAACGATGACGAGGTCATCTTTTATCAAAAAAAAAAAAAAAAACTTCTTCCGTTTGGGCAAATTTTTTTTTTTCACTTTTAGGAGAAGGACGAAAAGTTAAAAAAAAAAAAATCAAAGAAAGGGACGGAAGATGTTCTTCCGTCTCTTTCATATATTTTTTTAAAATATAAATGGGAAAGATGGAGGAACTTCTTCCGTTTGGAATTTTTTTTTCTTTTTTAAATAAACCCATTTCTGAGACGGATGATCTTCTTCCGTCTTTACAATTTTGACCGGTCAACCTCTACAGACAGAAGATCTTCATTCGTCTATTACAATTTTTTATTCCAAACAATTCGAAATTTTGAACAGACGGAGGATCATTTACCGTCTTCTATATTTTCCAAATGCTATTTCACTCTGCTATATATGACGGATTGTTCACGAGTCGGCTAAAAAGTAGGTTTATAGTAGACGATAGTGGCGTGTTTTTTCTCAAAATTTCCATTTTTTAACTTTATAGCAGACGATAGTGGATGCTCTCAATAGTAGCTTATCCGAATTATCTTAGCTTAGATGCTAAGATATAGCCCTTTATTCAGAAATAATAGTACATAAATGAGGCTACAAGAATGGATTTTTATCAGAATTTTAAATTGTATTTTGTACCTTTACCCATTTTTTGATATTTTAATTATAGATTTTGCAACCCCAACCAATAAGGCAACAACAAATAAGAGGTGGCCCAAAATAATATAAAAGTGCAACAAACATGCAGCAATTTCAGCTTTGTTGTTGCCACTCATCAGCCATCATGGCTGAATCAAAAATAAATTGGAATGTCCCTTTTAGCTGTCACTTGTGTCTTCCTTGTGTCTTCCTATTCCAAGACTGGTCACTCCGAGTCTTCTACTTTAAGCATCAGAATTTAGAATAAAAAATGAGATGAAAAGCATAGCATATTGCCACTCATATAATTTAACGTGTGTTGGAAGACCAATTATTGTAAGTTTTGATTATGATAATAACAATAATAACAATACTATATTCACTAATTGTTGTGACATACACAAAGCAAAACTTATGTAAGATTGCACTGGTGATAGTTTTTCTTTAGAATTACAAACTATAAATACAAGAAATTTCACTTGTAAACTCATCATTTTTTCCCTACTGATATTAACTATCATCATATCACACCACTAAGTTGTAGCTTAGAAGGTAAAGAGTTAGGATGGGTAAAGGAAGGTCTTAGTATTTTCAAAATATTGCCAAGACCGATTTGGATCTCTGTACTCTCAACTTCGTTTTTATCTCTTTCTTCTCGTAGATTGTAACTGATATGTGGATTCTGTAATGATCAGTGTTTACCATGCATGAATTGGTCAATCATGGATGAACAATTTGTGCATAAACTAATAACATTTTATTTTAAATGTAACTGACCCTTTGTGTCTTATCAAGAATTTTAAGAATCAATCCTACATTTCCTTTTCCATTCTTAATCTTTTACTAGATTTTTTGTGTGTACACACTAATAGTGACTTTTTATGTAATGGTGATCCATAATTGATAAACATCTTCGTTGTTGAGGAAGAGATAGGGAGTTCGAATTCCGCTTGCACCAAAAGTTTTCCAATTAATATAGATATATATATGAGATAAGTGTGGAGGTGTATGGCTATGGCCTTGTTAAAAAGAACTTGTTTTTTTATATTATAGAATATTACTAGGAAATAAACACCAATCCTATAGTCACTAATTGTTATGAAAAAGTAATTATTTACAAAAACTATACAAATAACGGAAAAATTAAATACTAACTATAAAAATTACAAATCCATAACTAGATGACAATTTTTACATAA
The DNA here is from genome assembly GCA_017893485.1 of Hemerocallis citrina. NCBI lineage: Eukaryota > Viridiplantae > Streptophyta > Magnoliopsida > Asparagales > Asphodelaceae > Hemerocallis > Hemerocallis citrina. The sequence continues at coordinate 434,930,319 of CM030358.1, read as the reverse complement.
TTTTTTTTAAGAGAGGCTAAAGATTTCGAGAAAGCTAAAGCTAAAGTTAGGACATCACCAGTATTCCCTCCTGTTTCTAATACTTCAATGCAAGAGTTCCTAGGATCAAACCTTTATAATTTTAAAAAAAAGGGCAAAAGCCAAAATACCCCCCCAACGTTTGGCCTAAGTACAATATGCCCATATAACGTTTGAAAAAATACACTAAACCCATCATTCCGTTAACTTAACTTATTCCGTTAAGTTAGAATTATTGAATTACCTTTCTACCCTTACCCTTTCATATCTCAATCTCTTCTTTCTTCCTTTCTTCGTTCCTTTCTCCTTATTTCATTTTTCTCTATTAATAACGATTGATTCGACAACGATTTCTTCGGTCCACGAACGTTTTAGAAGAGTGGGATGCTACAGTAGTGTACACGTATTATTGAATGAACAATATTAAACAAGTTAATTTTCACATGAATATCTGTTTGTAAAAGGAACAGATGAACCATGCAAATTGTTTCATTGGTCATGTAATGATCCACGAACGTTTATGAAATTGCCTGTGGCAGTTTAAGAATTAGCAAGTCATATCACATGGAACTTCTTCATTTATCAAAAGTTCTTGGTAATCTTAGAGGCTTCGTTTTATAACAATTATAATTTTGAAACGAGGGAAAGGGTTGTTACTTTCAGATTGTCCTTTACAATTTGAATATCCACAGTATAAATGTTGGTCGCGACTTGAATTTGATTTTAAAAAAGTTTCTGACAAGGTGTGGACCTTCTTCCAAATTTCACATTATGATATCAATTTTGATGAATATAATGTCATTAAATAATTAGACAAATATGTTAATCCAATTATGAATTTGGGATGTGATATGTTAAATTATTTAATTTGATATTTTATTTTGCCAAATTTTTTGTGATTAGTTTGAAATTTGTAAGAAGTTTTACTCAATCAAACAAGGGTTCTTCTTTTTATTAAATTAAATTTACTGCAGATGTTTTCTCTATTGATATTTGAATTTTAAGGACTAAAGTTAAGATTTTGGTTTTCTAGTGTGCAATGGTTTCATAGAACTCTCTTCATGTACTTTGTCTCAAAGAAATCGTTGTCGAATCAATCGTTATTAATAGAGAAAAATGAAATAAGGAGAAAGGAACGAAGAAAGGAAGAAAGAAGAGATTGAGATATCAAAGGGTAAGGGTAGAAAGGTAATTCAATAATTCTAACTTAACGGAATAAGTTAAGTTAACGGAATGATGGGTTTAGTGTATTTTTTCAAACGTTATATGGACATATTGTACTTAGGCCAAACGTTGGGGGGGTATTTTGGCTTTTGCCCTAAAAAAAAAGTATCAAACCTTTATCTTTTCTCATATGCTTTTCATCTTAATTGAATATGGAAGGATCATTAATAAGATGGTGCCTTAAAGCTTTTAAGAATGATACATAAAAGCTTTTAAGGAGTTAATTGGTAGATCAAATGCTTTTTTTTGTTGCATATTCTTCCTCTTTACAAAATGCACGGATGCTTAATTATGAAGGGTATATTCTTCAATGCCCACAACTGGATATTACTTTGTTACATAAAGGGATTTACTTAACTCATGTGCCACCCTTATACTAGGCCAATCATCAAGTGTTGTAAACCAAATATTTGAATCTTATCATATCATATCATTTCACATATATTATTTTTCATTATTTAACTTAAACACACTTTTTTGTCTCTCTATTTTAATTATTTTACCCTAATTTTCTTCTTTGCTTTTATTCTTTGCCAACAACTCTTGATCCCAATCTTAATCTTCTAAAAGTGATTGATTTCAATGAACCCTTAGCATTTTGATTAAGTTGAGCACTAATGTCTAAGCCAATCACTTGACACCCTTTATGAGGCCATTCGGTCGATGGGTTTCAAGGACGGATCTGGACCCAAGCAGCACAAACAAATGCTTTAGGCCCCCAATTTTATAGGGGCCCATATTTTTAAAGTATTTACAATGTTTAAAAAAAAAATGTAATTGTTTTGCAATACGATTACATTGTATTATCTAAAATTTGAAACAATAGTTTTCTTATTAACTCATCTGGTTAGAGTGTCATCTTATTAATAATGCAAAACTTGTGTGGGTTCAATCAAAACTTGTGTGGGTTTTAAACTATTTTTTATTTTTTTAAACTAATTATTTTTCACATAGTCGTACATGTCATTTTACCATTTTATGAATTTAATATTATTTTTCACTTAGCCTATGCATGCTACTATATGATATTTTTTCAATATTCTATGGTATATCATATTTACCTGTTTATGATAAAAATTCTAACCATAAAAATTCTAACCAAATCTTCAAGTGCATATGGTTATTCTACATTTTAAGCTTCCAACTAGTATTCTCATATGCATATATTTATCATCACTTCATTCTGACCACTTTATGTAATATATCATATTTACCTCTTTGCGATAATGTAATCTTCCAGTACATATACATGTTTGCTTTGTTTGCTTCTTTTTCCTTTTTTCTAAATTTTGTATCTGTAGATGAAAGGAATAATATGATTGCCTTCAAAAGGAAAAAAATATAAGGGGCGTTTGATAAAACCAAAATGTATCCATGAAAGCATTCTAAATAGTATTATACATACTCTTCAATCATATTAGCTCAATATTTTCTCTTAATGTACACAAACTCAACGTGTGTTTGCTTGTATGTTTTGAACATAATTTTTTTTTTATGGTTCTATTCATTTTTATTCTCTCATTTATCATTTTCATCATCTCACATAATATACAATTCAGAATAAAATCACTTCCGCTTCTTCCTTAGAGTTTGTCCGATTTTCTTTTTGTCACGAGGCATTTCATATAAAATGTGTATGTTATAAATTAACTTTTTTTGGAAGCATATATATAAATTTGTTTTCATTCAAATAGTTTGTCCTTCAAGACTCTAAATTTATTTGCATTTAATTAATTGTCATTTTTATTTTGTCAACTTGCTAAAAGCCTCATTTGAAAACTTGTTTAGGGCCCCTAAAATTTATATACGCCCTAATGGGTTTACGGAAGACATGCAAGAGATGTTTCCTAGTGGTGGTATGTTACGTCTTTTAAACTTATTAGCCACTAACAAATCTCATATTTATGTATTAGTACATATTAACTGGATTTTATCAATTTATCATATTAGTCTCTCACGTGAGAAAGCCATTCATGTACTAGAAAAGGCTTTTTAACATGTTAGTTCTCGTAAGTTTCATCTTCACTTTGAGTCACAAATCATATACATCAGTCCCTAACAATTTGGTATTTTGGTAGTCCTTTTGAGGGACTATTACATAAATATATAAATTGCAAATAAAAATTGCACAAAAAGGAGAGGGTGCCTCATACTTTTAGGAAGAACTTTCCTCATAAAGAACTTTTCTGTACGAGGAAATCACCTCAAGGAAGTATGAGGTTCCCTTTCCTCTTGTAAAAATGTAAAAATAAAATTACAAGATTAGTTAGGACTATGACGTTAGATATCCGATATAAATGGATAGCTACTATAATAATGGTAAGGAAGGGATATGTTGGTGCGGCTCAGGGAGTCCCGCCGACATGTTAGAATTAAGGCTTGTTGTTAGGAGTTTTCTGTTATTTCTTGTTCAATAAGCAAGGCTGAGATCATGGTCTTGTTAGAGATATTTTAGGTGTTATGCTCTAGTTGGTTGTTATGCTAGTAGCCATGTTTTTCTTGTTTTTCTCTTCCACGTTCTGCAGTAGTGGAGGAGAGTTTTTAGCTAGTTTGTTATCTGGTTTGTTATGAAGTTACAGCTATATAAGCTGTACACTTGTGTTGAATAATATATTAGAAATTTCCACATTTTCTTACCTAGTTTATCATGGTATCAGAGCATTTGTCTTAAGGGACCTGTTCTTGTTCGTTCCTTCTTTTCCTTATAAACTTTCACCCAATTTTCCCATCAAAATATCTACTGTTATTAGCATGTCATCCAGCAGCTTCAATGTCAGTCCTCCTCAACCATTTGGTGGTGAAAACTACCAAATATGGGCTGTCAAGATGAAAGTGTTTCTGCAGTCCGTAGACCTTTGGTCTTGTGTTGAAACCGAACCTCTTCCTAAAGATCTTCCAGCAAATCCTACCATCAACCAACTCCGTCAACAAAGTGAAGAAGCTGTTAAGCCTTTCAAAGCCTTAGCCGCCATTCATGCTTCAGTTTCAGAGAGTGTTTTGGCAAGGATCTTGACTTGCAAGACAGGCAAGGAAGCTTGGGATCGGCTAAAGGAGATGTTTCAAGGAAGTGCAAGCAACCAAAGGATGAGGCTACTCAATCTCTGGAGAGAGTTTGATTTGCTCAAAATGAAGGAGGCAGAAAACTTGCAGGAGTATGTTGATAGGCTTCTTAAGGTGGTGAATCAGATTAGGCTTCTTCAAGAGGACTTACTAGATAAAAGAATCATTGAAAAGATTCTAGTTAGTCTTCCGGAGAGATTTGAGGCCAAAATCTCATCACTAGAAGACTCTAAAGATCTCACCAAGCTAACTCTTGATGAGTTAGTTAGCTCACTTTATGCTCAAGAGCAACGAAGGGCAATGAGACAAGAGGATGAATTTGAGGGTGCTCTTATGGCAAACTCAAAGGAAAAGGGGAAGCAACCATCAAGCAAGGAGGCTGCAAAGGGTGGAGGAGACAAGAAGAAGAAGGACAAGAAGAAACATGAGAAACAGAAGAAGGAATTTCCTTCTTGTTCTTATTACAGCAAGACTACTCATGCTGAGGCATTTTGTTGGTTCAGACCTGGTTACAAGTGCAATCATTGTAACTTTCCAGGTCACTCAGAGAAGTTTTGCAAGAAAAGAGGTCCACCACTCAACAAGCACAAGTAATCGAAGCTGATGATAATCAAGAACAAAGGTTATTTGCTGTTACTTGTCATTCTGCAATCAGAACTGATGCTTGGTTGTTAGACAGTGCTTGTTCCCAACATATGACACCAGATGAAGGCCTGTTCAAGAATCTGGATAAGTCTCATTCAACAAGGGTCAAGATTGGTGATGGTGGCTATCTTCATTCAAGAGGCAAGGGGCAAGCAATCATTGAAACTTCCTCAGGTACAAAAGTCATCAATGAGGTTCTATTTGTTCCTGATTTGTGCCAAAATCTGTTGAGTATTGGGCAACTTTTGGAACAAAGATATGTGGTTCATTTTGAGGATAGAAAGTGTATTGTGGTTGATAAGGAGGGCAATGAACTTATGGTTGTGCCAATGAAGAACAAGTGTTTTCCACTAGATCTTAAGCTTGAACATCAGTCATTTACTACTGGTGTTGATGAATCTAAGTTATGGCATAAGAGGCTAGGAAATTTCAACTTCACATATTTAAGAAAGTTACATTCTGACCAGCTTGTAAAGCATATGCCTGATGTAACTAACAGCTCCAAAGTGTGTGAAGTTTGTGAATTTGGAAAGCAAACAAGGCTGCCATTTTTTCCAGCAATTGGAAGTCCACTCAGAAGCTGCAACTAGTCCACACAGATGTTTGTGGACCTATGTCCTCTGAATCTTTAAGTGGCAGCAAGTATTTCTTGCTTTTCATTAATGACTACTCAAGATTTTGTTGGGTTTATTTCTTGAAGAACAAATCTGAAGTTTTTGATTGTTTTCTCAAGTTCAAGCAAATGGCAGAACTCCAATCAGGTTGTATGTTGAAGGTGCTCAGATCAGACAATGGTGGAGAATATTCATCTAAAGCATTCAAAAACTATTGTGACAAAAGTGGTGTTTTGCAGCAGTTCACAGTCCCTAGAAGTCCTCAACAAAACGGAGTCAGTGAGAGGAAAAATAGATCTGTGATGGAGATGGCAAGGTGCCTGTTGTTCGAGAAGAATCTGCCCAAAATGTTTTGGGCTGAAGCTGTAAACACATCAGTTTACTTGCTCAACTTGCTGCCAACAAAAGCAATTGAAGGGATGACTCCATATGAAGTCTGGCATGGTGTGAAGCCTTCTGTTCAACATTTGAGAGTGTTTGGAAGTGTCTGCTATTCTCATGTCCATGAAAAACTCAGAAGCAAGTTGGATTCGAAAGCTGAAAAGTGTATATTCCTTGGTTATGCAACAAATGCCAAGGGATATAGGATTTATAATCCTATCACTAAGAAGTTCTTTGTGTGCAGGGATCCAACTTTTGATGAAGGTGAGGAATGGAAATGGAATGATCAGATCATCATAGAGGAGAAAAGAGATTTTGAGATGCCAAAAATCAGCCATGAAGTTGCTGAATTTGATCATCCACCAACAAGAGGGACAAGATCACTTCAAAGCATTTATGAAAGGTGCAATCTAACTGTCCAAGATCCAACTACCTTTGAAGAAGCTTCTTCTAAGGATGTTTGGACATCAGCAATGGAGGAGGAGATGAGAATGATTCACAAGAACAACACTTGGGAGTTGGTGGACAGACCTCAAAAACACAAAGTTATTGGAGTTAAGTAGGTTTACAGGACCAAACTTAATTCTGATGGCTCCATCAACAAGTTTAAGGCAAGGTTAGTGGTTAAAGGTTATTCTCAAGAGCAAGGAGTGGATTTCAATGAGACTTTTGCTCCTGTCGCAAGATTTGATACAATTCGATTGCTCTTGGCCTTAGCTGCAGCTTATGGCTGGAAAATTTGGCACTTGGATGTCAAATCAGCCTTTCTTAATGGTTTTCTCGAGGAAACTGTTTATGTTGATCAGCCACAAGGTTTCATCATTCCAGGAGAGGAGGATAAGGTCTACAAGCTTCATAAGGCACTTTATGGACTCAAGCAAGCACCTCGTGCTTGGTACAGCAGAATGGACACTTTTCTGCTACAACAAGGGTTCGAGAGGAGTGACAATGAAGCAACTCTCTACACCAAAAAGGTCAATGGTCATCTACAACTAATTATTTCACTTTATCTAGATGATTTGTTGATTACAAGAGGAGATTCAAATGGTGTTGAAGCTTTCAGGCTTATAATGGCCAAGGAGTTTGAGATGTCTGATCTTGGATTAATGCAATACTTTTTGGGTTTGGAAATTCAACAGAAAAGTGGAGGTATCTTCCTAACTCAAAAGAAGTATGCACTTGATATTCTCAAGAGGTTTAGTATGTCAGAAGCCAAAATGGTACCCACACCTCTGGTTGTTAATGTCAAGTTATCCAAGAATGATGATACAGATTTGGTTGATGCCAAATTATATAGAAGCATTGTTGGTTGCTTGTTGTATCTGTCCACTTCAAGGCCAGACATTATCTATGCTACAAGTCTCTTGTCCAGGTTCATGCATTCTCCAAGAGAAACTCATTTAATTGCTGCCAAAAGAGTTCTAAGGTATGTCAAAGGTATTGCTGATCTTGGCATTACCTACTCCAAGCTAGAAAAGGCAAAATTGGAAGGGTTTTGTGACAGTGATTGGGCAGGAAATGTGGATGATTCCAAGAGCACATCAGGCTATGTGTTCACTTTCAAAAATGGAGCATTTACTTGGAATTCTAAGAAACACGAGGTGGTGGCTCAATCTTCAGCAGAAGCTGAGTATATCTCAGCTGCAGCTGCTAGTAATCAGGCACTTTGGCCGAGGAAAATGTTAGCTGACATTGGAATGGAACAAGAAAGTCCAACTCAGTTACACATCGACAACAAATCAGCAATAGCAATTACACAAAATCTAGTTTATCATGGCAGAACTAAGCATATCTTTGTCAAGTTTCATGCTATTCGACAAGCTGTCAAGGCAAAAGACATTGAAGTCATCTACTGTCCATCTCAGGATCAACTGGCTGATATATTTACAAAGGCACTACCATGTGCTAAATTTGAAGAGATGAGGTGGAAGCTTGGAGTCTCCAATAACAACCTTAAGGAGGAGTGTTAGAATTAAGGCTTGTTGTTAGGAGTTTTCTGTTATTTCTTGTTCAATAAGCAAGGCTGAGATCATGGTCTTGTTAGACATATTTTAGGTGTTATGCTCTAGTTGGTTGTTATGCTAGTAGCCATGTTTTCCTTGTTTTTCTCTTCCACGTTCTGCAGTAGTGGAGGAGAGTTTTTAGCTAGTTTGTTATCTGGTTTGTTATGAAGTTACAGCTATATAAGCTGTACACTTGAGTTGAATAATATATTAGAAATTTCCACATTTTCTTACCTAGTTTATCACGACATTGATGTATCTGTAGAAGCTTTTCTTGCCATCGAATCAAAGGAAGTAAAAAGGATGAACTGGAATTAGGGCATACGAGATCAGAAATGGAGGAAGAGAAATATAATTCAAGAAGAGATTGAGAATTTAGCTCACAACTGATTGTTACCCGCTAATGGGTCAACCGCTCTTATTTATACTGAAAAGATACGTGCACATCATGTGAATGAAGTTGCTACAGTGTGGTCGTTAGGCAGTTACAATGTGGACCCCACACAACTCCTACGACTGAGCCTTCATCCAATGGCTCACATACGACCATACCAATTCACTTACACCTTTACAACAAAGCCCTCACATTACATTTATTACACTACTACTGACACATTTAAATATCATACTTCAATTAAGATGATTTTCAACTCATTTCTGCTGCTCCTCACCTTATTCTTCAATCATCTTCACATTAACCCCCTTACTCTTCCAGCTAGCTCATTCACGACGTGTATCAACTCCTTCCCCCATTTTTTGAGACCTTGCCTCAAGGTCGAATAGAGGATACTTTCTAATCAACTCCCAATATGGTTCCCACGTTGCATTCTCAATATCTTGATATTTCCACTTGATTAACACTTCGGACACCAGCTTCCTACCTCTGATTACTGATCTTCGATCAAGTATTTGCTCAGTCTCTAAAAGAGCTGTAGAGTTTGTAGATGGAATTGAGCGTTACACCTCCACTGCATGACCCAAATGTTTCCTCAACTGCAAAATGTGAAATACTGGATGGATTTTGAACCAATTGGTAAAGCTAACTTGTACGCCACTGCTCCTACTCTCTCAGTCACAGCTCCTACTCACTCAGTCATTGCATATGGTCCATAGTACAAGGGAGACAATTTTGGCACAACTGCAGCCACTGATACTTGCCTATAATGGTGCAACTTCAAATACACTAAATTCCCCACTTAAAACTCTCTATCAAGCCTATGCCCATCAACCTGTTTCTTCATTCATTCCTGTGCCTTTTTTCAAATGATCTTTAAGGAATTGTAGACACACATCTCTTGCTAATAATGCTTCTTCGACTTGAGGATTCTTCAGTATGGGGTACATAAGAAATTAGTGTAGGAGGTAACCTGCCATACACTACCTCATAAGCAGTGACTTTAGTTGCACTTTGATACGATGTGTTATAGAAATATTCAGCCCATGGTAACCACTTACTCCAATCCCTAGGCTTGTGGTAACAAAAGCACCTCCAATAGGTTTCCAAACACCTATTAACAACCTCTGTATGCACGTTTATTTGTGGATGATATGCAGTGGAAAACTTCAACTTAGTGCATTACAATTTGAGAGATTATCTCATGAGAGAGCTTATAAACACTGATCCTCTATCACACACTTTTGATATAGGCATCCCATATCACTTGAAAATTCCTTCAATCAGTACTTGAACAATAGTGGATGCAATGTATGGGTGTTGAATAGGGAAAAATGTGCATACTTGCTCAACCTGTCAACCACAGCAAGAATAACCGAAAACTTATAGCTGAGGGGTATGCCTTCAATGAAGTCCATGCTAACTTATTCCCAAATTTGATCAGGTATTGGCAGAGGTTGCAATAACCCTGATGGTGCTTGGCAGACATAGTTGCTTGCTTGACATGTTGTGCATTCCCTGACATATTTTTGTACATCACCTTTGATTCCCCTCCACCAAAATGATCTGCAAAGTCTGTGCAAGGTTTTATCATAACCAGAATGGCCCCCAATGGGTGTATCATGATGTTCAAAAATCATCATTTGTCGAAGAGAAGAAATTGGGCTGATAACAACTTTGAACCCTTTATACCACACCTCTCTCATAAGAGAAAACTTACTATTGGTTTCCCTTGAAACTTTAACTGCTAATTCTTTGAAATAAGGATCATTCTCAGTCATCTTCAAAATATCTTTCCACCAATCAGGCTGCAACATAGATAACTGCATGAAATAACAATCCAAATTCCTCCTTGACAATCTGTCCACTGGCACATTATCACTTCTCCTTTTATATTCAACCTCAAATTGAACTCATACAATTTAACTAACCAGGAATGTTGTGCTTCTATAGATAATCTTTTATCTAGCAAGTACTTGAGAGGTTGATGGTCTGTACGAATGATCAATTTCCTACCAAAGAGGTATTGTTTTCACTTCTTAACTGCCGGCAATATGGCTAGCATTTCCTTCTCATAAGCTGACCAATGCAAACATTTTCCTTTAATTCCTTGACTGATGTATGCAATCGGGTGTTTCTTCTGCAAGAGAACAGCTCTTATACCATCCTTGCAAGCATCACACTCCACTACAAAAGTCTCATTGAAATCAGAGAGTTGAAGTACTGGAGCTGATATGAGTGTTTGTTTGAGCAATTCAAATGCCTCATTAGCTTTATCATTCCATAAAAACCCATCTTTCTTTGTAACCTCAGCAAGAGGAGTAGCTATAGAGCCATAATTCCTAATGAATTCCCTATAATATCCCGTAAGACCAAGGAATCCCCTCAATGCCTTACCATTTGTAGGAATAGGAAAATGCTTTATTACTAATACTATCTATCAATTGCAGTGCCCATGTCAGAGACTACATGACCATGGTACTCTACTTGCTTTTGATCAAATGAACATTTAGATTTTTTGATAAACAACTGATTCCTTTATAGGATCTTCAAAACTTCCCGAAGATGCATTAAGTGGTCCTGCCAAGAACTACTGAAGATCAAAATGTCATCAAAAAACACAAAGACAAATTCCTTAAGTGAGGCCTAAAAATATCATTCATGAGAGATTGAAACGTAGAGCATTACTCAACCCAAAGGGCATTATTAGAAACTCATAATGGCCACCTTGTTCTAAAAGTAATCCTTGGCACATCGTCATCATTCATTCTTATTTTATGGTAACCGGATCTTAAATCAAACTTAGTAAAGAATTTAGACCCATGCAAATCATCCAATAAGTCATCAATAATGGAACTGGGTACTTATCTTTGACTGTTTGCTGATTTAAAGATCTATAATCCACACACAATCGCCAATACCCATCCTGCTTCTTCACTAACACCACTGGAGAAGAGTAATAACTAGTGCTTGGTCTGATCACACCTTGAGCTAACATGTCAGCAATGATTTCTTCAATAGCATTCTTTTGCTCAAAAGAATGTCTATATGGCCTGATGCAAATGGATTTTGAACCATTTTCTAATGGAATCTTGTGATCACAAGATCTGGTTGGAGGCAGCCCTTTAGGATATTCAAATAACCCATGAAATTCGTTCAATAAGGTGTCCATTTCAGGAGAGGTGGAAGGTGTAGCACACTGGTCCACTACAGATGATACCAGGTACAAAACAAATCCTCTATGAGTTTGAAAAGCAATTTTGTTTGCTTCCCTTTCAGTCAATAACTGAGTTGAACTTGGATGCAACCCCTGTAATATCTAGTTAGTACTTCTGTGAGCAAATTTCAATTACTTATCTATTAGATTCACTGTAACTTCTTTCACTTGCTTCATCCACTTAGCTCCAAGAACTACATCATATCCCCAATACGGAAGACTAAGAAATCATTAGTAATCTCATAACTCTGGCAATTTATCTTCACATTAGAGCACAATCCACTTCCCTCAACTTCTTTACCCCCGGCCACCCTAACATTAAAAGTTTTCTTAATTGAGAGTTGCAACCCTGTCTTTTCCAGTATGAACGGATCGATGTAGTTATGAGTTGCACCACTGTCCAAAAGAATATGCTCATTTTGGTTATTAAGCTACCCCTTAAGAATCAGACATTCTGTGTTCACTTCCGTGCTCAGTGCAGCTGTACTAAGCTGACTATTATCAATATCTTTAGGCAACTCTCTCTTCTCTTCATCAATTAACAACTGGATTAATTCCTCTTCATCCTGTATAGAGAATGAATATCATTCTCCCTCTATAAACATATATGTCTTCATCTTGCACAAATGACTTGGTAAATATTTTTCATCGTGTTCAGAACATCGCATTGTTTGAGAGGATAGGGTGAGTAAGCAGCGCGTCACAATGAAAACATAAACCCATCTTTCTTCAATCCCACACTTCATTAGGTGTTAATTCTTCAAAATAGGATCGCCGGAGTTACTGGAGCTAGTATTATTTGGAAATTTGGCTGTCACTGCAATCGACTGAGAAGGATATGGCACTGTATTATGGTTAGTAGCAAGAGTCCTATATGGTGTTCTATATGGAATTCTATAAAATTTCTTTATAGAGTTAAACTTCTTCTCGAACCTTAAGGCTATTTTAAAGGCTTCTCCCAATGTTTGAGGCCCAGCCATTGAAACATCATGTTGCAACTCCTCTTTGAGACCACTCACAAATTGTTGCACAAGATAAGGTTCGATTACTCCATCAATCAAACATTGTAGCTTCTCAAAATTTTCTTAATAATCAAGAACTATAGATGTTTGCTCCAACCTACACAGAGATTTCGCTGCATTCTCATAAATGCCAAGTGCAAACCTATAGCATATTCCCTCCTTAAACTCCTTCCAATTTACCACCCCTTAGTTGTTCTTGAGGAACCAATGACATCACTGAACAACTTCATCTTTAAGGGAAAAATTGCTACACTCACTTTATCATCTCCTTGGATTCAGTACAAATCAAAATAATGTTCAATTTGGAACACCTACTTAAGCACATCACCATTACCAGAGAACGGGTTTACATCAAGCTTAGGATGTTTTGGGAAAGAATTTCCCATGTCAAACTGCTCCAAATTCCTATCATTATTTCCCAAATTTCCACTTCTATCAAGAGCAGTGTTAGGGATTTACGTACAAATGGATTTGAACGGCGGATTCATTCTCGAAGATTCTTGATTCGATCTGGATGTTGCAATTAACCCACCCACTTGTTGTGACAAGTGTTGCATCTGCGCTATAATCAAGGGTATTTGCGAGACCTACGACGATAAATCCCTCATCTGATTATCCACAATGACCATTCTGTCAACTAAGAACTGATGACTCAGCTGCCATTCAAGATCGGGAACTGCACCAAGAACGCTATTAGGTTCTGGTTCTTGAGGAATTTCACCGTCTTTCCCCAAATTCGCCGTAGGATCGGTCGGCTTTGATACCATTTGGTGCGACTCAGGGAGCCTCGACGCCATTGATGTATTCTTAGAAGCTTTTCTCACCATAGAATCAAAGGAAGTCAAGAAGATGAACTGGAATTAGGGCATACAAGATCAGAAATAAAGGAATAGAAACAGAATTCAAGAAGAGATTGAGAATTTAGCTCACAATTGATCGATACCCGTTAATGGGTCGACCGCTCTTATTTATACTGAAAAGATACATGCACATCACGTGAATGAAGTTGCTACAATGTGGTCGTTATGCAGTTACAATGTGGACCCCACACAAATTCTACGAGTGGGCCTTCATCCAATGGCTCACATACAACCATACCGATTCACTTACACTTTTACAACAAAGCCCTTACACTTTTACAACAAAGCCCTTACACTTACATTTATTACACTACTATTGACAAATTCAAATATCAGACTCCAATTAAGTTGCTTCTCAACTCATTTCTACTGCTCTTCACCTTATTCTTCAATCATCTGCACATTACCTCCCTACTCTTCCAACTAGCTCATTCATGACTTGTATCATATGTTAATAACCATGTATTATTCTAATCATTGTTAGATTAGATTGGATGATCTTACATAAAAAGTTTCCAACAGCAATTCCTCTGTCTTTCAATTTTCAAACCTGTACATGAATTCCTTATTGGCAACTCCTAAAGTGAAAAAAGAATATTAGTTTTTAATAGCAAAGGATTGCAACTTTGGAGTTTGTCTATGAAACAAGAAGGATGGTCAATTGGTAAACTTTGTTTATGATCACTTAAAACATGGGTGGAATTTTTCATCATCTTTAAAGAGAAAAAGTCTTAACTTTTGAGTGTAGGATAGAGTACTGAGAGGTGTTTCTAAGGTTGTTTTTTTTTATATAGAAAAGTTTGAGAGATCTATGCATTTGGATGGATGTTAGGATCATATGCAATGGATGCTTTAGGGTCCTGTTAGTACAGAGAAGCTGAGATGGTAGCACCTTTAAAGTTTTTTTTTTAAAGAAAAATGTGGAACATCACCCTGTCTCATTAATAAGATTTTAATCAAACAATCCCAAGATTCTGGAAGAATATACAAGAACTAAAAAGCATGAAATAAAACATAAACATCCAACATCGTCCTGGAGGGTGGGACAATCCAAAAGTGCTACAGATAAACCAAAAGAACAAGTACATAGATAGACAAAAACAACCATAGCGGTCATTCCAACAAATCTCTGTAATGTGAGAATCTTGGAACTGTCGCTCCGCTCAGTCTAAGGTTGGTCCAAACTCAACCTCCTTATCATCATACCATCTACCTAGAAGGCTCTGGCAATCCACCCTCTCGGCCCTGTGGCAGCAGCTGTAGCCTAAAATGAAATAACTTGTATGATATGAGTTATATTACCAGAAGTACTATAACAAGTTTGACGAAGGTAAAAGTTTTCTGTCAAGCCATAAAACCCATGTTGTGAAAACGATGGCGATGTACCATGCTTCTTTCATCTCGTGATGCCTAGAGGCAAATTTGGGGCCAATCCACATATCCTCATATGTGTTGGGATAATCACTCGTACCTAAGGCTCGTATGACCTCAACTAGTGTTTCTTTACTCCGTTGGCAACCAATGAAGAGGTGGTTCAGCGACTCTGTATGAAAGTTGCAGAATCCCCAAGTGGTTGCAATGTACAGTTGTCTTTTGGCAAGATTTTCTCTTGTCAGGATGGCATTATTGAGTACCAACTAGAGGGAAAACTCTAACTTTAAGGGGCCCCAGACCGAAAAGCTTGGGGGCTGGAGAACAATAGCTTGTTCAGAGTACGCTCCCTCAATAACCGTAACCACTTCTGGGGATGTAAACCGAGTCGGGCTTAGACCCTCTGGAAGGCAAAGGCTACACGATGTATTCTTGGAGTTCGACCAGCCTCTGGAGGGATTCTGAATTTAATCAAGTTTTGAAGGAAGTTTGCGTGCTCCCCTCCTCCATGTCTTGGCCATGGAGATGTGAGTCGTGATGACTGCTCGTATAGGTCAGGGAACCATTCTCTAAGAGTGTGACCGCTGCACCATTGTCTCACCAGAATTTTATTGACTGCCCATTGCCAATAAAAGACGTGATCGCCGGGCTAAACGATTCATTGGCTCGAGCAATCCCTTTCCAGAACCATGCCATGTTAGGACCCACCAGGAAACCCAAACTTCTCGTTCCTTTCCCTTGCAAGTAAGGTTGAATGAAATCCTGCCAATTTTCATCATTTGGATAGAACACTTTCCACCCCCATTTCCCCAATAGAGCAAGGTTCATGTCCCTCAAATCGATAATTCCCAATCCTCCATGCGTTTTCTTCATGCATACTTTTTCCCATTTGATCAAATGGTAGCCTCCTTTATCAGTTTCATCTTCTTTCCATAGAAATCTCTTCTAGATACGGTCAATTCTTTTGGATTACCCACTTTGGTAATTCGAAGAAAGACAAGTAGTATATAGATAGGTTGGACATGAGCGAGTTTATAAGGACCATTCTTCCACCAAGAGACAGAGATTTGCCTTTCTATCCTTCTAGTTGAGCCTCCACTCTATCAATGATCGGTAGTCAATCTGACTTTTTAAGTTTCCCTGGTCTGAGCGGTAATCCCAGGTACTTGATAGGGAAACTCTTCTTCTTACAATTGAGAATGGTAGTGTGTGTCTCTGTCTCTGCATCTGACAGAGCAATAAGAACCAAAACACTTTTGTGGAAGTTAATCCTTAGACCGGACCATGATTCAAAACATTAGAGGGCCCCTTTAAAATAAATTATTTCCACTGTTACCGCTGAATCTGGTGTGGGGGTAAACATATGAGATTTGTGAGTTCGTGGAAAAACCTGAATAGCGGATCCAAGCCTGCTGATTCCTGCCGCTCACCTGCAAGGAAGTGCGATACACCGGGATTGATTCCGGCGACGCACCCTCCGACGCTCTTGCTAGTAACCAGTGATGATTAAGAAAAGAGCTTAAGTTGGAAAAAGAGTGATTACCTGGTCACAGTGGTAGGTAGGAGGTATTTATAGTCGCCATGGGAGTCTGATTAGGGACCTGATTTCCTGTGAAACCGTTAGGAGTAAAATCCTCATAATTAGTTTAGGAAATTGATCCCTGATTCCCGGTGAGAGGATAACTGCAAATCAGGCCCGTTGATTTAGTCAAATCAGTGACCCTGATCTCCTCTTGCTGGTCTGGGTTGGTCTTGGGTCGGGACCCGTACCCAGCTGGAGTGGATCCGTTTCGCGGGTTATTGGATCTGTGAAGGGGAGATCCAGTGCCCGCTTAGGGTCCATCTATATGCGAAATTACCATTTTACCCCTGAGCTTCAAGATTCGTTCCCAATCTGGACGGTTCCGATTTAACCCCATTTTTAGCCATATCACGAGCCCCCCACTCCTAAAGACTGAGTGTGATCAGCCTTTGAGGAGTAGTTTAGCTGTTTCAGTGGCTAGTGGAGTTGTATCGGAGTCCGAATGGAGGGTTTTGAATCTCGAAGAGGGTAGTGAGGTGATTTTTGAAACTGTAAGCTGTTCCGAAGCCTTGTTGAATATTCGACGGTTTTTATCTATTTTTCGGATTATTTATTTAATTTTGCGTTGTGTTAACCAATCGTTCGGGGGCCTTAACAATACATTCTAGGCAATAATTGTTCGTTTAGGGGCTCAAAAATATCCTCCCGAATTTATAATTATTTTCTAGAATTTTTAGTTAATTTTCCCGATTTTTTAGTAATTTTTTCGCAATTTTTAAATAAATAAAACGATTAAATAAATAAAAGCTAATTTTTAATACCTATTTATGGTGTGGCTTGATCTGGACCCTTGATCTCGCGCGAGTGCGAATATCTGAAAGATTTGGCGGTTGTAGTCGCTCGGCAGTCATTTTCTCACCTTTGGAGCTCGGATGGGCACTTGCTTGGTTAGCCGACCGGGGGTATAAGGGTTCGGCTGTCCGAGCGACGTGGTGCGATCTGGGCCGTTGGATGGTGGCGCGAATCTCGAGGCGGGCTCAATTCTCAAGAAAATGCTATCTTGTCGTTTAGCGCACGTGGCACGATCTGGACCGTCCATCATCAGAAGCGCGAATTTCTGGAAGATCCAACGGTCGTGGTTGCTCGGCGGCTTTTTTCTCTATTTTGGAGCTCGGATGGGCACTTGCTCGGTTGGCCGACCGGAGGTGTAAGGGTTCGGCTGTCCGAGCGACGTGGCGCAATCTGAGCCGTTGGATGGTGGCGCGAATCTTGAGACGGGCTCCGTTCCCAAGAAAACGCTATCTTGTCGTCTAGCGCACGTGGTACGATCTGGACCGTCCATCATCAGAAGCACGAATTTCTGGAAGATCCAACGGTCGTGGTCGCTCGACGGCTTTTGCTCTGTTTTGGAGCTCGGATGGGCACTTGCTCGGTTGGCCGACCGGAGGTCTAAGGGTTCGGCTATCCGAGCGGCATGGCGCAATCTGAACCGTTGGATGATGCCACGAATCTTGAGACGGGCCCAGTTTCCAAGAAAACGCTATCTTGTCGTTTAGCGACGCTGGCGAGATCTGGGCCGTCTGATCGAGATCTTACACGATTGTTGAGGAGAAAGTGAATTTTCTCCATTTTGGGGCTCGGATGGGCACTTGCTCGGTTAGCCGACCGGAGGTCTAAGGGTTCGGCAGTCCGAGCGTGGTGGCGCGATCTGGGCCATTGGATGGCAGAACGAATCTCGAGACGGTTCAGTTCCCAAGAGCATTAAAGGCGCCCCAGGATTTGCGCGGCGTCCCCACTTCCCGGGGTCATTAGGAACGATGTCTTCTATTTAATGCGAGGCGTTTCAGCTCCCTAGGCGTGACTGCTGGGCTTCCGTCGTTTGGCCTCCCGCGGGCCATAATGATTGGTCTTTGGGGGGAGGTTATAAATACCCCACTCCCCTTGTAGTTTCAGTCACAACAATGTTGATTTTTAGCCATCGGAGGTGTCTGTCTTGGGCGGATGCCTGTTTTTTGAAAAATTCTAACCCTGAGAGTGTCAGAGGGGTGGTCACTCTTCCGCCATGATCTTCTCCTGATTCTGAAGGCCCCAGTGCGGATGTCAGGGTCAGGGGGAATCAGGGCAGAAGTGATGACGACCGGAGTCCGGACCCAGGGGACAAGGTGCTTCGAAAGGATGGGTCTCCTCCGATCTCTGTCTTCCTTCCGGGCTAACGGCTTCTGATGGTTGTCAGCCCGAAGGAGCTAGAGATGGGAGGTGTGCCGATCTGCTTTCTGACCGGGCCCCACGCGATGGTGGTTTTTCTCGAACCTTTGAACGATTCGTGGTTTCGGATTCCGAGGTCGTAAGCCTCGAGTTGCTCACGGGTGAGAGGGGAATCGACCGAGTCCTGGGGCCGGGGGGGCTCGCCGAGGGCGGTGCCTTAAAACTTTTAATCCAAATTTTCTCTTGCTTCCTGGGACAGATGTGGGGTGTCCAGGTCCGAAGTGCTTCATCCGGGCGACGTGGCGCGATCTGGCCCGTTGGATGGTGGCGCAAATCTCGAGACGGGCCCAGTTCCCAAGAAAACATTATCTTGTCGTTTAGCGATGCTGACAAGATTTGGGCCGTCTGATCGAGATCTTACACGAATGTTGAGGAGAAAGTGAATTTTCTCTGTTTTCGGGCTCGGATGGGCACTTGCTCGGTTAGCCGACCGGGCCCTTTGAAGTTGGGGTCGGATCGCACGTCGCTCGGATTTTGATCCCGTGTGTGCCAAGCTACTTGACTTGTATCGAAACGTTTTGTCTTTTCGCCAACAGTTGCTGCTCGGTCACAAAGTCGTTTGGGCTTTCGCAACGTTTCAATAGCAGGCCAAGAGTTGTGCCCTTACGTTAGGAAGCCCAAGAGACTTTTTCTTTTACTATAAATCTTCACTCACCCACCCCAAATCTCATTATTCACTTTTACTTTCTCTCTCAAGTTTTTACTTTTCACCATCGAAGTTTTTAGCTCCTGGGTGGTGCTGCTAGCTGTCGCGGCAAGGCGTTTCTTTGCTCCGGCGAACTTGTCGTATAGTTTCCTTTGACCAATCTCAGCTTCAATAACGGCTGCTTTGACCGTTTCAATAATTGGAATTTCCTTAACGGCTGCTTTGGCCAACGTTTGGCCAATGTTTCAATAACGGCTGCTTTGACCAATCTCAGCTTTCCTCTATATCATTTTAATAATTGGAATTTCCTTTGTCTCTTTCCTTGAAATTAAATCTAAAAAAATAATTTTGAGAATTTCTCCCACAAGTTATGTTTATTACAATGATGAAGATTTGATATCGGCTTTAGATTGGTGAATGAGAAAGGAGCCCACTTGTTATTTTATGAGAAAGTATGGATATGAACTTCAGTGCAATTTCATCTTCTTCCGAAATGAAAAATAGAAGTACACTGTTGAAGCCATGCTTTGAGTTGTCACTGATCGAATCCCCAATTCTTCAGTTCTCTAAAAATAAGTGTAGTCCAAGAAAGAAAGACTCAGAGTATAAAGATGGAGACTTACTGCACTTGCCAAACATGAAATTGTATTGTGTGATTAGAAAAAACCCTAGACATTGGTACTCTCATTAAATATCCAAAAAAGGAAAAGAAAAGGAAGAAAAGAAATTTGACATGATGCATGGTTAGATCAATATTTGGAACAACATAGAGCAAACTAGAAGTACAGTACTACTCTCATGTATATCTGCCATTTCATTGCAAACCATTCATTTAATTTACTACTAAAACTAAACCAGAAAAAAGAAACAAAAACAACAACTATGTATGCATAAGTTGTAACAGTCTCAACTGTTAAGAAAGAGCAAGCATTAAGCTGTTCATAATTATAAAATTTTCTAAAGTTGAGTAAAAACAAATCAGAGCTACATAAACTAATTGTAATCAATCATCAACAAAATACAGTATAATAACAGAAACCACACCAAACAAAGCTGACAATGGATATCATAACACAGAGAGAAAAAGTCCAAAAACTTACTCATATAATAATCAATATAAACTACTATACCTTAAAACACATACATAGATTATCACAAAGAAGGGAGTCTAACTCATAAATTTCAAAGCCCTAGAAACAACCTAATTCCTTCATGATCACCACAAAAGAGATAGATCATCAAGAAGAAACAAGTTGACTTAGTTAATCCACCATGTTCATTAATCCATCTTTGCCTCCCAAAAGCCAATTCAATATAACTTAGACTCTATCGATCCCCCAAATAAAATGATATTAATTAATAAGATCTTCATGTTGGTACATAATTGTGATGTATGTTACACTATCATACATCATGAAATAGATATGTAGATGCTTTCTTGTGGCTTGTGACTTGTGACTTCTCACCCTACATCCATGTGACCTTTTCAACCCAATTTTTTTTACAGCTTAGTACTTGGGTATCATTTCATGTACGCTTTTTGGTGATCTTCACACAGTATATGAGGCTCATCAGGTTTATCTTGGGAATTGTTATATGATGGATATAATAACTTATTTAAACAGAAGCAAACAAGTAATTAATCACTTATGTTAGAAGATCTTGTTTTGCTTTCCAATACAAGAAACAGGTTGAAGCTATGCCTTCATGATATTGGTGTAAGTACTAAACTATATTATATTATCATGTTCAATATAAATTTCTTTTGTTGTTCTTGTTGTTAGAATAACTAAAACTACTTATGTTATGGACCTCAAAAGATGAGAATGGTGTCAAATTTAAACAGGATTGGTCCTCTATGGGTTTATTATTCAGCAAAGTTAAACATCAACAACAACAAGAAGGGATTTTGACAAAAGTAAATATAAACATCAAATTAAGCAAAGTAAAAACAAGTAAATATAAACATCCCACTCCAAATTCTATAGAATTATACAAAAAGAAGGGATTTTGACAATAACCCATTTCAAATTAAGCAAAGTTAACAGAACCCTAATCCCAATAAAATGAAATTGAGATCAGAACTAAGAGGATGTGAAATGTACCAATCAAATAGAGAATGAATCCACACGGAGCTTCTTCTTGAATGGAGAAGGGCGCCGAAGCCGAATGGGGAGACGAAGCCGTGTGGGGAGACGAAGCCGAATGGGGAGAGGGGAAGATGGTGCCGAATGGGGAGAGGTCGACTGGTCAGAGAGAGAGAGAGAGAGAGAGAGAGAGAGAGAGAGAGAGAGATTTTGGAGACGGGTTTGTGGAGCGGCGCTGGAGTAGTTAAGGTTAGAAGTTTTCGTTCTTGGGGGGAAATGAAGAGTGGAACGGGAGGAATAATTCGGCAGGCGGCAGCTGGGTGAAAACGGAATAGCGCTAGCTCTAATGTTTGGTCTATAACGGCGATGTCTATAAAACCGCCGTTATATATTATATATATAACGGCGTAATATAGCACCGCCGTCACAGAGGCCCGCTATTAAAAAAAATATTATAATGACGATCTATTGCGGCGTTTGGGCATAGACGCCGGGATAGATACGCCGTTATATCCATTCCGATTAGTAGTGCCAATTCACAAAATATTGAAGGAAAATAAAGATTTGAGTTTCACAACAGGGGGAACGGCTGCAGTGTACTCATATATAGGTCGGGATGCACTTTTAGGGTTTTTGGGAGATTTTATAAAATTTCCCTTTAACAAAATACCTTTAAATATATAGATCCCCTATATTAGGTAATTAGATTAACCAATTTAGTTGAGATTAAATATTTCAAATCCTTTTTAAATTTGGCCGGCCTCATGTTGAAACCTAGAAAATTGACCCCTTTTGAAATTTTGCCTCCAAGTGGCATTTTTGCAAAAAGACCCCTTCCTTTAGCAATATTTGCAAAAATACAATTTGTGGCTTATAAAAATCAAAAAAATTAGCAATTACCATTCACTAATAAATATTAGGTCCTCCAATCAAAATTCCTGACTTTGTGTTTCCCCAAAAATATTTACACGTGTTTTGTACGTACAAAAAGGTAATTTCAGAAAAATGTTTATTAAATCACCAAAATTCACTTTAATTTATTTATAAATTCCAAAACATTATTTAACATTCTAGGGTGTTACATCCACCTTTGTTTCAAGAAAGAATCGAATGATGTAAGCCTCCTCAATTGTAAATTATTTTTTTGCAAATCTAGGCATTAGACTAATGTTGAGGCTTTGGATCTTGACCTTTGCGGAAACCACTTGAGATCTCATTTTTTTTAGTCCATTTCCACCACCGTAGCAAAGTAAGAAACAATATCTTCGAGATCCTCTCTCTTCCAGCAATGGAGTGGTACATTGTGTATCCAGATCCAGTAGGTGTCCCCTTGTGGACGCTTCGCCCCGAATTGGTGCATCCACGGTAGAGATGTAAAATGAACCGGATGGTCCGTCGTCCGTCCGAGTCCGGCTCGAGAAATGGTCCGATCGTGGACCGTCCGAACTGTTATACGAACCGAACTCGAACAAATTATTAGGTCCGATTCTTTACTGAGCTTGAGCCGGACATAAGTCCGTCCGAGTATTATTGCGGTCCGATGCTTTATCGAACTGAGTCCGGACTATAAAATTTTTGTCTGACCTAGACTGAGCCGGACATAAGCCCGTCCAAGTAGAATTTCGGTCCGAGCTTGAACATATGGTTGTCCAATCCTGTCTGGTCCGATTTACAGCCCTATCCACGGTGAGAAAGAAGCCTTGAAATGCCCGAAGTCCACATTGCCCACTGGAACTGTGTCCTGCATCTTTTGCGGCGAAGGGAAAGAAATGAGAAATTTAAAACGACACATCTTCTTCACAATCTAGTCTCGATTGCTTTGCATTGGCCATTTTTTATTCAAGGCATCGAGAAAGTGATTCTTGGAGGGGCTGCCAGCCTTAATACTGTCGAAGGTGCACCGTTGCCTTAGCCCTTGTTCCTCCTGCTGGATCATCATGAGACATCTAGCGAGTTTAATGTGAGTTGGGTTTTCAGGTGACTGACCCCTCACCACCTCCCATGTCTCCTCTACTGAGTTGATGATAACATTAATGCACATATGAGACATGACCCCAATTCAATCACTTCAGACACCTAATCTCTTTACTGCAATAAGCCCGAATGTGGCATGTGTCACCGCAATTGAAGCACGAGGCCAGTTTCTTTTTGCTCTTGCAATATCTGTTAGCCATGTCATGTCCAGTCTTCACCTTGTATCTTCTAGAATTGTTCCCCACATGTACCCATTGTGCCTCCTTGAGTTAGTCCCCGACCTCCACACTCGAGATAGAAGAATCCCCCTCTAGGGCCCTAATAAGCTCCTTGTAGGAGGTGGTAGGCTGGATTGACCTCAAGGGTGACATAGGTAGAAATTTGGTCGGAGATGGTATTGTTTATGGACTTTGTAGGTTGGATTTAGACGAAGAGGGAACTTGGTGCTGCTACTAAGAGTGGTGTTGATCATGGTTGGGTTTAGGTAAAGAGGGTACCTGGTGGTGATGTTGAGCATGGTGTTGAGGTTGATGATGATGGTGTTCATGCTAATACTGTCGAAGCTGTTGTTTTGGGGACTTTTGGTACCTGTAAGTTCTCCCTCTGGTAATATTCTTGCTGATGTTAGTATTGGTAGTGCGAAATGAGGTATCCACCGTGCTCACCCATCTTCTTGTTCTCGTAAGTCCTCCCTCTTTGATGTCCCACGTCCTGACGACCAACGGGGGGGCTTCTTTTATGCCTATAGTGGCTTTTAGGAGGACCTTCTCCTGGGTCCCTTCCTCTGATCTGATGTGAGAGGGACCGATGATGAACAGAACGGGTTGTCCCTGATCACTGGTGATGTGATCCTCGATCCACACCGAGCAAAACTCTAAGGTCTTTCATGCCCACATCAGGGGAAGGAGTCTTCCTTCGGTATTGAAGACTCAATCGAGGTTGGTCTTGGGGTGGGGGGGGTGGGGGGATGGAGATGGGGATGGGGCTGGGAGGATGAGGGGTGTGGACCCCTTCGTTGGGCCCACATCCCTGCATCTCCAGCTCAAGGAGGTCCATAGTTGCAATGCTGCAGTAGTAGATGGAGTGGTTTGCTGGTTGTGTGGTAAGCAGGAAGAGGGTGAGAGGGGAGAAGAAGAAGAAGAAGAAGAAGAAGAAGAAGAAGAAGAAGAGGCCTCTAAAGTTGCAGGAAGAAGAGTGATCTATGAGGGTGGCGCTAGTGACTTAGTGGAGGGGGGGCTCCATATATAGAAAGATTGCCAAACTCATTTTGGGATTGTCGCATGAGACACTTATCATCCTTCCTATTTCAGTCGATCCTTGCCTGGCTGTCCTCAGTATGAAAAGAAATGAAGCATTGTTTCATCAAGATGTTACCTTAATTATGACGTCAAAGTCCAAAACCCTTCTCTTTTAACTTTAATATCTTAACTTCAGAAGGGTTATCCAAACCTACCTTCATTCTTGTAAAGTTTTATCATTTCTAGCTATTTATGTTAGATCAAAATGAGTAATTAGGGTTAGGGTTTATATCTCATAGCCGCTTAAGATATTATACTCTGCTTATCAGTATTGGAATATCACAGAGCACTACCTCTAGACCAGCTTTTATATGAGATTAACTGGGTTTAAGGTACTGGGCTTTATACCCACTCAACCCGGTCCAACAATTAAACAGATAACACGTGCTTTGCACGTGTTGCCCCATAGAACATTATACACAATAATATTCTATTATATTGATAATATACCTATATATCCAACAATCTCCTCCTATATTCTCAGTATATTAGGCAATGCCCCGTTAAATCATTGGCTCACAAAATAATATAGTTCATAGACTAAATCAATTATAACTCGAATAGTTCAAATGAGACTAAACCAAAATAATCAAATAGTTCAAAGACCATATCAAAATAGAATAGTTCACAATGACTAAACCAACTAGAGAAGCCTGTCATAGTTTCAAAATCAACCAAAACAAATAAACTTCAAGAACAAAATAGGAGTTTTAAGTTCATGAACATAAGAGTCTTAAACTCAACATAAGTTTTACAAAGCAAGTGACAAATTTATTCTCGAAAGAAATAAACCAAAACTATATCCTTGCAAACTGCTTTATGTTTACTCCTCCATTTTGAGAAAATTATTATTTTGAAATCTATGTTAACAGATGCAACTCCTCCATCTTTGCTAGCTTATTAAGAACAATAATATCAAGAGACACATCTCTACCAATTCTAGCAAATTTCATAAAGTATCTAGTTCTACTAAAGAACTTAGTACAATTCAACGATAGCTTAGCAAAATGTAACGCAAGCATCACAATCAAGTTTCTTTAATAAAATAAAGAACAAGAACTATTATAGTTTCTGCACAAGAACTATACTATGTTTCATATTGGAATGATAGAATAGTCAAATCAATTATGGTTAATTCTGAATCATCAAAATTGGAATGAAATATGAATCCATAAAAGAGTTATATCATCAAAATTGGAATGATATAACAACCATTTTAAACATCAGAAACACATCGATAAGTTTTCATGCTTTCTTTTGGAATAATGAGATGATTCTAAGTAAATTATGAAAATATATAGCATCATCAAAATTGGAATGAAATTATATATTAACAGAATTTACATAGAACTTTTCAAATTATCAAAAGCATGCCAACTGCCTAAAATTAATGCTTCAGTTTGAACTTCTCTATGACTCCAATTGGATTCTAAATCTCAAAACAACTTGGATGTTAAAGTTTTTGACTCAATAGCTTTTAACTCCATTTCCCCCACAGTTTTGATAATTAGATCACTTTCAAGTCTCTTAGCAAGAGCATTAGCCATACTTGTCGCAATTGCACTTTGTTTATGAGAAAGTTCAACTAGGCTTCTTTAAGCCTTAATATACTCTTCTTACTATTATAGAGTGAGTTATGAGCTACAATGCATTATAGTTTGATAGTCGTATAACAGAATTAGAGAATTTACGTTAAACTTCTCAATGGATGATTAGTAATAAGTCATTCAATCCACTCAGCCTCTTCCTCTGTAGAGGATAACACATACAGGTCTGATTTCTTGGATGCAAACGCAATGCTTGTTTGCCTTTTAATCTCCATAAATTTTCTGCTCCTTCTAGTGTGAACACATATTCACTAGTTGTCGACTTTCACTAAACTTTGAGTAGCACAAAGCAAACTCTTGAGTACCACTCATGTATCTCATTAGCCTCTGAAGGGCACTCAAATATGTATGAGATTATTAGTGAATCTGCAGATCATTCCTACCTCAAAGGCTATGTCTATTCTAGTGCAGATCTTTGTATACATGAGACTTTCAATTCTTTTGGAATGATTTACCCATCTCATAGTTGCACCATCATTTGGTGTCAACTTTTAATCATAATCATAAGGTGTTTCAAAATACACTCACTACAAAAGAAAGTAGATTTCCCGGCGCTTTTTGACCTATTCGCCGGCGTTTTTTTACGCCGGTGAAACATTCACCGGCGTTTACAATAGCGCCGGTCCGAGTGTCGCCGAATCGAGCGTCGCTGAAAGGTAGGGGTCTACACCGGCGGTTTTACTGGGCGCCGGTAAATGTGAAACCTACACCGGCGGCCCAAAAACGCCGGTGTATTGGGCCCTCTGAGTGCCGTCTTTTACCTCAGATATACATTCACCGGCGGCTGTAAACCGCCGGTGTTCATCAATTTACCGGCGTTTCTTTAAACGCCGGTGTAGAGTGAACGTTCACCGGCATTCTATGGCCGCCGGTGTACGTCCGTTTATAGCTGCCCTCTTTTCCCAACTCACAAGCCCCGGCGTGACCAAAAACGCCGGTAAACCGAACTACACCGGCGTTTTATCAAACGCCGGTGTTCCTTTTTGCCGTTACAACTGACGCTATTCACCGGCGTCTAGCGGCATACACCGGCGTTTGTGTGGCCGCCGGTCTATCACACTCTGCAACTAATTCAATAGATAGACCGGCGTTTTATAAAAATCCGGTCTAGCTATGCCCGTTTGTATTCCTTTCTCCGTTTTCCGTTCGATTTCAATTCACAATTTCTTTTACAAAACCCATAAACTAATTCATAACTACTGATTCAACCAATTTCATTTCATATTAATGCGCAAATGACAACCAAACACAAGAAATATAATAAAGTTTAACACGTGTCATATCCAAATATCTCAACAAAGTAATTACCAGTGTCATAGTCACAACCAAATTCATCGCAAAATTAACAGTCATAATCACAACCAAATTAACAGACCGACGAACATCCCAAATATCTCAACATCCCAAATATCTCAAGTCTGACAAATATCCCAACTAAACCGCCTGACACAACTCTCATCCAAAAAAAACAGTCTGACATAACAGCAAGGAGGACATAAGAACAATCATACAGCAAGGACACAAGAACAGCAAGGAGGACAGCAAGGAGGACCACGGATTCATACCCTCGAGGAGCTTCAGTTCTGATCATCAGAATTTTCTTCATCTGGGCGACCGCTCTGTGAACAAAAAAAACAATAGTTTAGTTCAACAGTATACCACAATACAGAATATACATATTTTTTGAACTTGCAAAAAATATCTAACTGTATCTTAAATTATAAGATCAAAGTGCCAATTGCAAATGGAATTGTTGATGATATATAGAGAGGTAAAATAATTACATTGCAATGCTAAAAATCCGGTACTTAATTTTGTTTTTTAAATATATCTAAAATAACAAAACAAATGAAAATTCAGTATCTAACTCGAAAACTCTATATTATCTCCCTTGATTGGGAATATCCACTACCTAAAACAGTAAAACAAATAAAAATTCAGTATCTAAGCATCTCTTTCATGGATTGTTCAGACAATCCATGAAACTGTCATCGTGGACGGAAACCAAATATAAGAAAAATAAGAAAAATAAGATAGGGCTCATATCAAGTTTATTTTTAGGGAACTGTCATCGTGGAAGGAAACCAAATATATATAGAAGCCATAAATGGAAACAGAAAAGAGAAAGGTAGAGACTTTGGATACACCAGGCTAACATAGCGGCATTTTCCTCATCTCTCTCTCATCCCTTGTTTCCCTTCAGCACATGAACCCAAAGAGACATCAGCAACAACAGCAAGAGGGACAAGAACGACAATAATAATAAATTATTACGAACAAGATGTCTCTATATGGGTTTCTAGATCTCCACTCGAGCCCACTCTTTCTAATCACAGCCCAATTAAGAACATAGACAACATCCACTAAACAATCCAAGCATAGCCCAGTCAAAATTTGCCATCCTAGATCCAATCATAGCCCAGATAAAAAAACCATTTTTGGCCGAAGATTGCAATCAGGTTACATTAACAGTATCTGAAAATCAAAATTTCTCCACTATCTGAGCTTATGTGTTGCTCTCCAACTATATCGCAAAACCCAAGTGTTGTGCATATCCGGCCGGAGGATTGTGGCATACGTACCTATATACCATCCTCAGTTCAAAGTGTACCCATTTTTGGTATCAAAACAAACATGCCAAGAAGACAATCAGGTGCATGAAATGAGCTTCACTAACAGTTAACTGAAAATAGGACCCAACAAAATGGTAGCCTTAGAAGACCATCAGGTTTGTGAAGGAAGCATCACTAACAGTGAACGAAACTGGGGATGCTATGCAGCATACTTTGTTTGGAAATGAACCCATTTTGTGTTAAGAAAACCATTTTTGGCCGAAGATTGCAATCAGGTTACATTAACAGTATCTGAAAATGAAAATTTCTCCACTATCTGAGCTTATGTGTTGCTCTCCAACTATATCGCAAAACCCAAGTGTTGTGCATATCAGGCAGGAGGATTGTGGCATACGTACCTATATACCATCCTCAGTTCAAAGTGTACCTATTTTTGGTATCAAAACAAACATGCCAAGAAGACAATCAGGTGCATGAAATGAGCTTCACTAACAGTTAAGTGAAAATATGACCCAAAAAATTGTTTGGAATTAGAAGACCATCAGGTTTGTGAAGGAAGCATCACTAACAGTGAACGAAACTGGGGATGCTATGCAGCATACTTTGTTTGGAAATGAACCCATTTTGTGTTAAGAAAACCATTTTGGCCGAAGATTGCAATCAGGTTACATTAACAGTATCTGAAAATCAAAATTTCTCCACTATCTGAGCTTATGTGTTGCTCTCCAACTATATCGCAAAACCCAAGTGTTGTGCATATCCGGCCGGAGGATTGTGGCATACGTACCTATATACCATCCTCAGTTCAAAGTGTACCCATTTTTGGTATCAAAACAAACATGCCAAGAAGACAATCAGGTGCATGAAATGAGCTTCACTAACAGTTAACTGAAAATAGGACCCAACAAAATGGTAGCCTTAGAAGACCATCAGGTTTGTGAAGGAAGCATCACTAACAGTGAACGAAACTGGGGATGCTATGCAGCATACTTTGTTTGGAAATGAACCCATTTTGTGTTAAGAAAACCATTTTTGGCCGAAGATTGCAATCAGGTTACATTAACAGTATCTGAAAATGAAAATTTCTCCACTATCTGAGCTTATGTGTTGCTCTCCAACTATATCGCAAAACCCAAGTGTTGTGCATATCAGGCCGGAGGATTGTGGCATACGTACCTATATACCATCCTCAGTTCAAAGTGTACCCTTTTTTGGTATCAAAACA
Organism: Hemerocallis citrina; assembly: GCA_017893485.1. NCBI lineage: Eukaryota > Viridiplantae > Streptophyta > Magnoliopsida > Asparagales > Asphodelaceae > Hemerocallis > Hemerocallis citrina. The sequence continues at coordinate 434,900,313 of CM030358.1, read as the reverse complement.
AACATGCCAAGAAGACAATCAGGTGCATGAAATGAGCTTCACCAACAGTTAAGTGAAAATAGGACCCAAAAAATTGTTTGGAATTAGAAGACCATCAGGTTTGTGAAGGAAGCCTCACTAACAGTGAACGAAACTGGGGATGCTATGCAGCATACTTTGTTTGGAAATGAACCCATTTTGTGTTAAGAAAATCATTTTTGGCATACGTACCTACATACCATCCTCAGTTCACAGTGAACCCATTATTTGGTCAAATTCAATTGCCAAGATGACAATCAGATGCATGAAAATAAGCTTCACCAACAATAAAACAAAATGGGTTCACTTCAACAACAGCAACAACAGCAACAACAGCAAGAGGGAACCAAATATAGAACAATTGGGTTTTGAATGGAGATTGAAGTCATAGAACAATTCTTCATAGAAGAAAAATACGAATAGGGCTCATAGCAAGTGTAAGTTTAACTAGAACTGTCATCGTGGAAGGAAACCAAATATAGAAGCCAGAAAGAGGAATGGTAGAGAATGAGGATACACCAGGCTAACATAGCGGCATTTTCCTCATCTCTCTCTTATCCCTTCTTTCCCTTCAACACACGAACACAAAGAGACATCAGCAACAACAACAAGAGCGACAAAAACAACAATAATAATAAATCATTATGAAGAAGATGTCTCTATATGGGTTTTCAGATCTCCACTCGAGCCCTCTCGTTCTAATCACAGCCCAACTAAGAACATGGACAACAGCCACTGAACAATCCAATCACAGCCCAATCCAAATTGGCCATCCTGGATCTTAATGAAATAAGCTTCAGTAGTAGTAAAAGAAGATGGGCATGCTAGCAGCAAACTCAGTTTGGAAGTGAACCCTTGTTTGGTTTAAAAATCATGCCAAACATGGCAAACAGGTTACTTTAACAGTATCTTGAAATGAAAATTTCCATTAATGCCTCAGTTCACAGTAAACCCATTTATTATCAAAAAAACATGGCAAGAAGACAAGCAGATGCATGAGATGAGCTTCATTAACAGTGAAAGAGGATGGGGATGCTAGCAGCATACGCAGTTTGGTGGTGAACCCATTACTTGATCAAAGGATCATGCAAAAGAGGGCAATCGGCAGGATACCTTAACAGTAAGTTAAAATGAAAATTTCCATTAACTGAGCTTAATTATATGTTGCTCCACTAATTGTTGTGCCCAACTTAATCTAAAACCAACTTGTTGTGCAAATCACAGACCATTTTGGCGTACGTAGCTATAGCATCCTCAGTTCACACTAAACCCATTTAGTATCAAAAAAACATGCCAAGAAGACAAGCAGATGCATGAACTGAGCTTCATTAACAGTGAAAGACCATGAAAATTTCCGGTATCTAAGCATTTATTTTTCTATTAATTCTTCATCCCAACTAAACCATTCAAGTTAAGGAAATCAACATGCATCTATCTGAAAAATATGCTAAGCTTGGAAAATAAGGAAAATCAAGAGATGATACCGAAGAGAGCGAGAGAGAGAGCGGAGGAGGGAAATCGAAAATGACGAATAGGGCTCATAGCAAGTGTAGATTTAACTGGAATTGTCATCGTGGAAGGAAACCAAATATAGAAGCCAGAAAGAGGAATGGTAGAGAATGAGGATACACCAGGCTAACATAGCGGCATTTTCCTCATCCCTCTCTCATCCCTTCTTTCCCTTCAACACACGGACACATAGAGACATCAGCAACAACAGCAAGGATGACAAGAACAACAATAATAATAAATTATTATGAACGAGATGTCTCTATATGGGTTTCCAGATCTCCACTCCAACTCGTGTCTTTCTAATCACAGCCCAATTAAGAACAATTGCTCACAGTCACTTTTAAAGAAACATATATGCTCAGATAATGGAAATTTTCATTTTAAGATACTTTTAAAGTAACCTGATTGCCATCTTTGGCATGATTGCCATCCTCATCTTCTTTTACTGTTAATGAAGCTTATCTTATGCATCTGATTGTCATCTTGGGATGTTTTTTATAACAAAATGGGTTCACTGTGAACTGAGGATGCTATAAGTACGTATGCCAAAATCCTCCGGATATGCACAGCAATTGGGTATTAGATTTAGTGCAGCGATGGACAGGGCTCATATCAAGTATAATATTACGGACTGTCATCGTGGAAGGAAACCGATTTAATATATAACAAGGGGGGATGGTAGAGACTTTGGATACACCAGGCTAACATAGCGGCATTTTCCTCATCTCTCTCTCATCCCTTCTATCCCTTCAACACACGGACACATAGAGACATCAGCAACAACAACAAGAGGGGATTGGTCCAACAAAAAGTATAGATTATAATAAACGAGATGTCTCTATTTGGGTTTTCAGAACTCCACTCCAGCCCTTTCTTTCTAATCACAGCCCACTTAAGAAAATTAGATTTAGTTGGGCTCAAGAATTAGTAGAGCAACATATAAGCTCAGGTACTGTTAAAGTAACCTGCAGATTGCCATCTTTGGCATGATTTTGTAAAAAAAAATGGGTTCACTATGAAACTAAGTATGCTGCTAGCATACCAAAATCCTCCAAATCAGTACAACAACGCGGCTGAACAAACCTTATCAGCAGGTCATACTATGTCATCTAAGCATGTTATGTGTCAAAGTGGGATTGGTAATACAATGCACGAACGACACGTATTAGTTGTTTGTGAGTATGCAATAGGGTGCAGCTATGAACAGGGCTCATATCAAGTGTAGTATTATGGACTGTCATCGTGGAAGGAAACCCATTTAATATATAAGCCATATATGGAGCCAAAAAGAAGGATGGTAGAGACTTTGGATACACCAGGCTAACATAGCGGCATTTTCCTCATCTCTCCCCTCATCCCTTCTTTCCCTTCAACACACGGACACATAGAGACATCAGCAACAACAACAAGAGGGGAATAGTCCAACAAAAAGTATAGATTATAATAAACAAGATGTCTCTATATGGGTTTCCAGATCTCCACTCCAGCCCTTTCTTTCTAATCACAGCCCACTTAAGAAACATAGACGAAATACTTATAGACGACACCCACAATGCACACTCACAAACACTAGTACGTGTCTTTCATGCATTCAAGACCATAATCTCTTTAAAAAAACCAATTTAAATACTTACCCTGGGTGGGACTTGGGACTGCTGCCCTATTAAATTGGCCATTTGTTCTTGGAGGAGTGCAACTTGTGCCTTTAAGGCAGTCATATCCTCGTCGTGATTGCCACTTGAACTAGATGGACTCCGTCCAAATAGCCGCGAGGGGGTTGGTCCCAGGCCCATACCACGGACACATCCATGCCTTTCCTTTCCCCTAACATCGGTCAAGGCAAGTCTCTGCCGGGTACGCCAATCTGGGCGTGGAGCCATAGGGTCCGAATCTGAAGCAGAGGAGATTTCATCATACCTTTTCCGAGCATTAGTCTGTAAAAGGACATAGCAATCAGAGTTAAAAGCAGGTGAGATTTCGACTACTCATTAGATATTAGTTCACAAATTACCAGAATCCGTGCTGCCTCAGGGCTCGCATACGTCCCATCCTTTGATTTGTGGGTGGCATCAAAAAAGTCGATGTCCCCAAACTCCGTAGCCCCCCCCAAATCTTCTGCCTATACATTAGTAAGATAAAATGGTTATAAACAAATAACTGTAAGTAAAAAATTGTTCAATACTATTGCGCCTACCAATTCTTCCCGCACCAGAGCGAAGCTCTGTGTACCAGCGGTGTGCAGAACTAGCTGCTTTGACCGACTGGCAGCTCCCACCTCCGCCCTTTTCTATACATGCCACAATGAAGTTAACAGAGAAATTCATTATAGCCGCCATACAACCACATACTCATTAGATTTTTGTGTGTTTAATGTAAATACCTGACCGATCACCGAACTCCAGTAGTGCACAAGAAATTGTCAATCCGAAGGCTCCACATTTTCTGGCACATTCACTGCATTCTCCTCCTCTGAAAGCTCTTTGTTATAAAACTTCGACTTCAATTCACTCTTGTGGTCCCTCCACTTCTTCGAGAGTGACTTTTCAACCCAAGGAGTAAGGGAGTCGGCGAACGAGAAGTATTGCTGCAAAATTCATTACCCATCACTAATAATACATATTTCAATAATAATTTTTCGCCGACCAATTATGTATTTTAGATGAGAAATACCTTGACGGTCGTAATAGCGGTGGCTTTTGTGGTGGTTGGCACCTTCGGCCAACTCTCGTATGACAGAGGAAGTATGCGGGGGTTCCTTGCTATGACACCAATGAAGGAGGAAAATTTGCTGGCGTTGTCGCCAACTGGTTGCCCAACATCGTTCGCCTCCACCTCGATCCTTTCATCATTCTGAAGCCTCCAAACATACGTCATCTTCGTCCGCCCACGATGTTTTTTGACAGTGGGCGGCGTGCTACCCTCACCCTCTTCGGTTTGACTGCCACTATTCTGTAGTGGCTGCTCATCCCCATGGCTCTCGTTGCCATCATTTATAGTTGACCTCTTTAAACGCCTCGGCATGTTGTACCTGTCAAGGATTCAAATACACACATGCCAAGAAGACAATCAGATGCATGAAATCAGCTTCATTAACAGTGAAAGAAGATGAGGCCTATGCTAGCAGCATACTTAGTTTGGAAGTGAACCCATTATTTGGTTAAAAAATCATGCCAAAGAGGGCAATCAGGTTACTTTAACAGTATGGCCAATTTAAAATTTCCATTATCCGATCTTATATGTTGCTCTACTAATTCTTGAGCCCAACTAAATCTAAAACCCAATTGTTGTGCATATGTGGAGGATTTTGGCATACAGCTATAGCATCCTCAGTTCACAGTGAACCCATTTAATACCAAAAAAACATGCCAAGAAGGCAATCAGATGCATGAAATAAGCTTCATTAACAGTAAAAGAAGATGAAAATTCTAGCAGCATACTTAGTTAGGAAGTGAACCCATTTTTTGTTAAAAAATCATGCCAAAGATGGCAAACAGGTTACTTTAACAGTATCTTGAAATGAACATTTTCATTATCTGAGCATATATGTTGATCTACTAATTCTTTAGCCTAACTAAATCTAAAACCCAATTGTTCAGCATATCCGGAGGATTTTGGCATACGTAGCTATAACATCCTCAGTTCACAGTGAACCCATTTTGGTTAAAAAAACATGCCAAGATGAAATTTCCAAACTAAGCTTATTTAACAATAAGAAAGTATATGAAATTTCTCGCAGCATACTTAGTTTGGAAGTGAACCCATTTTTGGTTAAAAAATCATGCCAAAGAGGGCAATCTGCAGGTAACTTTAATAGTTTCTTGAAATGAAAATTTACATTATCTGAGCATATATGTTGCTCCACTAATGGTTGTGCCCAACCCAATCTAAAACCCTATTGTTGTGCATCGTCGGTTCACAGTGAACCCATTTTATATCAAAAAAACATGCCAAGAAGACAATCAGATGCATGAAATCAGCTTCATTAACATTATAAGAACATGAAAATTTCAACATGCATTTATCAGAAAAAAATGCTAAGTATCAAAAATTAGGGGAATCAACAGATGATACCGAAGAGAGAGAGAGAGCGGGGCGACGAGCACGGGGGGGAAGATAGAGAGAGAGCGGGGCGACACGATCGTTTTCCGTTCGCCGATTCACCTCCAAATCGGGATAGGGAGGAGGGAAATCGAAAATGGCGAAGGGAAGAGGGGACGATGACGAATGTTCGAAGCCCGTCGAAGAGGACGAAGCGGCGGAGGCAAACGCGCGGGAAGGAGAGCGAGGAAGGAGGGAAAACGAAGCGCCTTTTCCTTTTTACTTTTTTGGGGTTTAGGGTAATGGCGAGCGAAAGGTTAGGTAGATGGGATTTATCGCAGCTTTTCACCGACGTTTTAATTAGACACGCCGGTGAATCATAAACTTCACCGGGGTTTTAAATAAAACGCCGGTGAATAATCGGATTCACCGGCGTTTTAATTCGGCCGCCGGTATATAACCATCGCATCTGGTGGCCCCATTCCTAATCGCTACCTACACCGGTGTTACTAGTAAAACGCCGGGGAATATTCGCCGGTAAATCTGGTTTCTTTTGTAGTGAGTTTCAATCACTATATCCCCACTTTTGAAACACATTATTGATTTGATGAGTTTGAGTAAGGGTTATCCCTTGCCAATCGAAACTCACCCTTGTACTTATGGTATCCACAACACTTAGGTGTTTCATGCTAAATTTTTAATTTATTAAGAATAACAAGTGCTTCATTCTTCATATATATGACAAACTTATACTAATTAATTACAAAAGCGATTAAATACTTCGGACCAACAATCATCTCATTGTCACAAAGCTACTGAAATCACAAATATCAGAATGTACTCCTAGAGACCATATAAAATAATGATTTTCTAGTGATCATAATCTGAGTTCAAACTTCACATTTGTCATATTTTAATGAAGTGTCATTTAGCAGAGTTATAAGTTTTAACAAGAACAAATAATTTAATATATAATTCTCATGTCCTAGCAAATTGTGCTATGTTCCAGGACTATATACAATTAGAACTACTGTTATTAATTGTCTCATTTGTTAAACTTACTTATACATGCGATTGACTATATATGCACATTATAAGAGTTAAAACAAAATTACTCTGCCATATTTTACAAAATTATTTGCTTTTTCTAGTAATTCTAACAATGTCCACTTGCTCAAACAAATTGACCTATATTTTTCTTTATTTGTTCCTCATCATCTTCGAAATGCTAAACGAGATAATGACCAGTATCTTAAAATTCAATTTTGCACACACAGTACAATGAACGAGAAAGAACAAAATGTAACTAATGGAGTCATATTCTGCATTACAAAATGCTCTGATCTAAGTTATGGACATTTTTTATAGATCTTATACATCAATAAAATTTTATTTTATTTATTAGAGAAGTAAATATATAATCTCACACAAACTGCAAACAATGAATTTGTCAAAATATCTATACACATAGTATGATAAGGCACTTAACAATCCTAAACATGCTAGTTTTCAAGGTGAGAATAACTATGATCTAAAACTCTCAATCATGTGATCAAACACACAAAACGTTAACACATTCATCGCATGAAAGTACTAAGAAAAATTAAAGTATATCATACTGACACTTCAAGTTAGAAGTGTTTTCCAAATTCGATGGAGAAGCCTTCGTAGTGCATACTTATTCAACCGTGATGCATATCCATCATCTCCAACACACACAATTTGTAAGTAACTTTGAAGTTCCTACATCATCAAATTGTTGAAATAATCCAATTAAATGAATTATTAGCACTATTTTATTCTAACAATAATTTAATTGGAGATACAAATTTACAGTCAAAATCTACAATCTAACTTATCAAAATGGATATTTGATCCTTAGTGCAAAGCTAAAACAATTATTCAAACTTGTGTTTAATTAAACAATGGATAACACGGTTTTTGTACTTTAGCACATAGCAATAACAAATAATTAAAATATATATACAGGTAAAGAACTTATCTTTAATTTTAGATCTGATCCAGTCCAATCATACTTGGATCTATTCAAAACAATATCCTACAAAAATTTTATCCACATCTAGTATTGTGCTTTCTTCTTTCAATTGTTAAATTCAGAAATATCGAACGTCTCTAGTTTCGGAATCTTGTAAGCACAATTAAGTTTTTCCATCTCAAAGGAATAAACAGTAAATTCCAAAATCTAGATGATTTATTCTGAATAATTACTACTAGCATAATTTCAGTAAATGAAAGGGTTTTCGGTAAAAATGCATAATAAACAATAGCACAGAAAATTAAATCAAATAATACAGCACATATCTTAAAGTTTAGAGTGGACCAATCTTGATGAGAATCAAGTAAAAGTGGAGGGTTATATCTAAATTGGAAGCACACATCAGCAGATCCTGTAGTCTCCCCAAACACCAAACAACAATCAGAAATTCCAGTCAGAGGTCACGATCAACAGCCAGATCTGAGTTGATCCCTTCCACAGCGAGGATCCGATCGAAGACCAAACACAGAGCAACAAATCGAGCCACTTACAGATCGAGAAAAGTCAAATGAGGATCTGATCTCTTCTCCAATGCACGAAACACCGAATCCAACCAATCAAAAAATCGGATCTGGATCTGATCCCTTTCTTTCTCCTTTTTTGTCTGAGTGCATGACCGGCCTAGGTCGGCAGCGGCGTGCGTCGACGCCAACAGCGATGGTGGCGGCCTGGGTCGACACCAACAGCGACAGTGGCGACCTATGTCCACGCCAACAGCGACTGCCCTGGGCGGCGGCGGCCTTCGTCGATTCCAACAGTGATGGTGGCAGCCTGGATCGACGCCGACAGCGACTGGCCTGGGCGGCGGCGGTCTTCGTCGACTCCAACAGCGATAGTGGCAGCCTGGATCGACGCCGACAGCGACTGGCCTGGGCGGCGGCGGCCTTCGTCGACGCCAACAGCCGCGGCGGCAGTGGGTGCCGGCGATGGCGACCGGGGGTATGACGGGGGTGAGATTCCGACGAACAGAACTCAAACTCTCTTAATCTCAATTTTCTAATATCTTAAGATTGTAAGATCAAGATGAGTAATTAGGGTTAGGGTTTATATCTCATAGCCGCTTAAGATATTATACCATACTTATTAGTATTGAAATATCACAGAGCACTGCCTCTAGACCAGCTTTTATATGAGATTAACTGGGTTTAGGGTACTGAGCTTTATGCCCACTCAACCCGGTCCAACAATTAAACAGATAACACGTGCTTTGCACGTATTGCCCCATAGAACATTATACACAATAATATTCTATTATATTGAGAATATACCTATATATCCAACAATTTATGTAGCATGCATACCCATGTTCTTAATTATACAACAACAATAATAACAAAGCTTTTATTCAAAAAAATTGGGTGGGTTACATGAATCCTTCTCCACTTGCCAACAGCAACAAATTCTTTGTTCGTATACGCACTTTAAAGTTAATAAGTATCATAGCGACAAATTATCTATGGTGCATGAAATTGGTTTTTAAAACATGTGAATCATACGCTGTAAATAATCTATATTTATAAGGAAATGATGTTGTGTGAAAATGAAATATGGCCAACAAGTTGGAATCTATGTAACTCAAGGAATAAACTGGCTAAATACACGATCAAGGACTAAAAAAATGGATATCTAACCTTGAACTTTTCGCCCTCTCCTTTGTCTATCAGCTATAATCAGAAATGATAATGAAAGAAAAACAATGCTCAAATCCTTTGTGACAAAAACTAGAATTGTGGTAATAAGCAAACTTAAAGTTTTCATATCAGACAAAAATGACTTGATGTTGCTAACTTGCTATGTTGTTTCTTGCTGGCAAAATGTAGAGAAATATTCAATTTAATTGTTGGTCTCTTGGATTTAGTCATACATATACTATAATAAATTTATTATTTTTATATCTTGGAAATTATCCAATTTATTAAGCAGTCCCGGTCATTGGCCAAGTACAAAAAGAAAAATGATTTATAAAAAAATTGATGATAATTGATAAGTATGAATCCCATGAGCTCCATTCTGAAAGAAATTGATGATTATGATGACTGTGCGTTGATTACAGGAACTGATGGGGGTCTAGCCAACCCTGTATTCAGTTGTGGATCTTAATTTTGTATTATTACTTCTATATTAATAATATAGGTATTGTTTAATTAGGGTCTATGATTTTGAACTACCAGTATGTTAGATATTTGTGCATGGTTTGGAGTCTACAAAACCTAATTGCAGTTGCAAGTTTTAATAGTAACGGAAACTAACATCATTGCGGCCTAGCTACAATGACTCACAATGAGACACATGCTTGTAACAGTTATCATTACTCGACTTTATGAGAAATCGTAGACAACATTTAAATTTGTTAATATACTAAGTTTGCCCGAGAGCATGTGCTTACGACATATCTTCGGAACGATGCAGTATATAAAATGTTCTGTAAACAGTCTAATATATACAATCCTGTTTGACTAACAAATCACATAGGTATCAACATTTATATGCAATACCATCGGGTTAGAAACTCAACGATAAGTTATAAAAATCAATTAGAAGGTCGTAAAACAATCATATATGTATCTTTAAATTCTTGTTTTTTTATTATATCTGTTTGACTAATAAATCACATAGATATCAACATTTATATGCAATACCATCAGGTTGGAAACTCCACGATAAGTTATAAATATCAATTAGAATGTCGTAAAGCAATCATATATGTATCTTTAAATTCTTGTTTATTTATCACACGGATAGAGCCATCAAGGTTCCAGCCAACACATCTATATAGAACTAACAACATATATAATAAAAACAGAGATATAGTTATAAACAGAAAAAAGGGCTACATGCCGACAGAATTATCAACAGAAACGACAACAATAGCCCTAACTCCCCAAAATAAGTACATAGAGTGATTTACACAAAATACATAAGCCCAACCATCGGGCAATCATCGGCAAAGTGTTTTCTAACACATCAAGGAGGTAAAAATATTTGACGATTAACTTTGGTGTTCTCAATGTATTTTACTATTAGATATTAATATACTTTCTTAGTTGTACACTATAATAATGTTCATGTATAATACTTGATACATTTACTTTTCAGCCTTTCGGATGCATGAATCTGAAACTTCCATTATGGAGTTTATGTAGTTCAAGTTTGAATAGTAAGACAACAATTGGTTGTAAATAAAAGTCCATGTTTCCGTCAACATATGTTGAAAAATAATTATAAATAGGGGTGTAACATCCAACTTCTTAGAACTTTAAGGGTGCAAAATGATGAAATTTAACTATTTGATGAAATATTTTCTATTTTCATTGTAACTTTAGAAGATGAAATTTACCCAAGTGAATATCTACGTAAGCAATCAAAATAAGCATAAAAAATATCTATTTAAATCTTCCATTGTATTTGAAACCAATCAGAGAACTCAGTGAAATTTTCTACATGAGCATTTAAAAGAAGTATAAAAAATCTAAAAAATCAAGAAATTTATAAACCTGAAATCTGAATATCTAAATTTCTGGATAAATAGTGAGAGAGAGAGAGAAAGAAAGAGAGAGAGAGAGAGAGAAATCTGAAAAAGTGAAGAAAGGAAAGAGAAATCTCTACTGCTATAATGGAAGAAGGCCTTAGTGTAAATTGTCCACCTACCAACCCGTGTAATGCACGTGCATAACTATTGTAAATGAGGTTTTAGATCAAATCTAGACTACATCTGAATTTTTACTTTTAAAAAAACTATATTTATTAAGACGTGCATTGCACGTGTAAACTACTAGTAATAATAAAGTGAGAAGAATATAAGTTTTGGGGAAAAAATATCTTTTAGAATAGTGAATCTGCGCCCATTGATTTTGTTTCAATTGAAGGAGCGCCACTTAATAGTTTTTTTTTTTCAAATTGTTTTGTAATTTATTATATAGAAACAATGTACGGTCTTCTCCAACAATACTAAGTTTAATTTTACAACAACATTGCATGGAAAAGCCATATATAACACAATTCCAACTCTGCTTTTATACTTGGTTCTCACTAAGTTTATAAAAATCTAGGGTAGGAGGCCACCTACCCTTAGCACTATCTAAGTCAGCCCTTGCATCCATCCATACCTTTGTGAGGCTATGGAGTGACCAATTGCTATCGAGAGGGTGTAACGTCCTCAGTTCTCCTACACGATCATGTAGAAATTCAAAAAGATTATAAGTAGTGCGTATATATGTAAAAGGGCACACCCTCCATAATTACAGCCTGCTTGTAGAAAATCCTACAAACTATATATGGTCCATAGGATTTTCTATTTCCGAACTAAATCAAGCTTGTCCGACAAAGATCAATTAATTAATCCACATTTAGTAAGACAAATTCTACAGGTGTTAGGTCCTACAAAACCTAATTGCTGTTTGCAAAGTCATATATTAAATGAAGAAAACTGAACCATTCACATTACTGATGGACTATAATTCCTAACAGTGTGCCACATTAAAGTATAAACAATAAATAGGTGAGCCACAAGCTTTGTCCTTTTGACTTGTAGTCATCACCCCCTTTCTCTCAATTGTATCACCACCCCTAATAAAGATGGTGGCAGTTTGGTGGGAAGATGCTAAACCCTCGTTACATCTTTCTCTAGATCTCTCCATCTGTTTTAACTCCTGGCCACAACCTAATATAGGGTTTTCTTCTTCACACAAGACCTCCACAAGTAAAGAAATTTCACATAAGACCTACACAAATTGCCCGTTTCAATGGATCTACTCAAAAAGTTATTAGCAAAAGAATCGAGTGCAACATCTTAAAATTTCTGATACATTTAAACCAACAACATTGAGAGAAAAATTTCTTTCTCTCAAAATAGTTATGTCTTGCAATCTTATCCTTTGCTAGATCCTTTCACTTAAAATTATGATATGAAAGTTGGTCCACCGAATCAGAGCTTCCATGATGTTGCACTTGGTCTCAAACTGATGAGTAGTTTTGATGTGAGCCCAGGAGACAGAATATCAGAATAATATTTTGTACAGGATTTATGAGAAATTTGACTATTTTTAGGGACTCGTGTGGAAATAACCCAATAGATAAACAACCAACATCCCACGAGTTGATTAGTTTTACCATCCTGTCTTTATTTTTCTTTCTCTATATATATGACCCAATTGGGAGAGACCCAATTTATGTAACATTTCCATTGCTCTGCTCCTACAAACTCTTTTAAAGCTGAAGAATTTGCATCCAAGTTTTCACCTAAACAAAGGCCACAAATTGTCTTGTTTTTTTTTTCTTCTCTAAATTTATAAGACAATTTGGTTTTCCCTCCCAAAATCCTCTGTAAGGTTTGATTCCTTACAAGTTTCTCCTTGGAATTATTATCTATCTAGTCTTTCTTGTTCCTCTTAGATTCCTATTTTATTGATCTTCATCCTTTAGTTACTTAGCCATTGTATGCATATTCCTAATGCTTCTCTTCCTTGTATCTTTCCTCTCCTTGCTCCTCATAACCAAACCTCTATCCCTTCGCCTCCCTTCATGGGTCGATGAGATGAGGCTGCTCTTTGTACTGCTCTTCCAAGAATTACTGTTTCACTCATTCCAATCCTTGCAAAACTACAAAATGGTTACTACCCAAATCTTGAAATTTCCTTTCACAATGTTTACTAACAAGAATGGTGAGTTGAGAATTGAGAATGTGGAGAAAGAGGAGGATGAGGAGGTGGAAATGAGGGTATTGGATTTGCCCGAATTGGCGTTGGATTTGATTCTTGAGAAACTTTCTCCTGTTGGGTTGTTGAACCTCGCAAATGTGTGTAGTTCTTTAAGGGAGAGGTGTAGGAGTGACCATTTATGGGAAAGACATTTTAGAGAGAAATGGGGGAGAGTGATAGGGAATTCGGCACGAAAAGAATGGGAAAGATACTCCACGTTGAAGATAGAATCGAAGAGGACTGGCTCTCTGAGGAGTGAGAGGCCAAATTGGTGGCCTTTTAAGTCCATAAAAGAGAGTGGTGTTGAGGGGAAGAACTGTGAAAGTAATGATTCAGTTATGGCTTGGTATATGGAGCTTGAGAGTGGGAGGTTTTGGTTCCCTGCTCAAGTCTACAACCGCGAGGTAATCGATCATTGAATTGTTTGGAAATCTTGATTGATCTTTGTATATCCATGTTTTCATCTACACTCTAATTTTAGGCTAACTATTGTTAGTTTTTTGTGTTGTTTTGATGGATTTCTAGCAGAATGGGCATGCTGGGTTTATGCTGTCATGTTATGATGCTGAGCTTAGTTATGATTCTCGAAATGACACTTTTCATGCAAGGTATGCAAATAATATATATATATATATATATTTCCTTACATTATTATTGCTCTTCATGTTATCAATTAGTAAAACAACCCTTACTAAATTGTGAAAATTAAGTAAGCATTTTGTCAGCTATGTAGAATGATAGCTTAACATATTCCCAAACAAAGGGGACAAATCCTTAGCTGATGAAGCAATTCATGGAAACTAAATCTAGCTCCTCATAGAATTTGTTGCCTAACAGTATCTCCTACTGCATGTGTCCTGCCCATGTCTCTGCTTCTTTGAAATTTTTACTGTTTGATCGGATAGAGTACCGAGATGAAATTTTGTAGAATGTATTATCCTTAGTATGGTTCTGAATTTATCGCGAATTGCTAACTTGTAGGTATCCACCACTCGGGCAAAGGGTAACAAATTGCGAGGAAGGAGTGTCTTGGGAGAGGTTAAGAGTGTCACCTGTGGACACTCCTGCACACGACCTTCATATATCCAACTGTTTGAAAGATCTGCACCCAGGAGATCATATTGAGATTCAATGGAGACGAAACAAAGAATATCCATATGGTACGTATTCTAGTCACAAATATACGAAAAGGTTTGTACTGGCTTATAGTTTTACTTTGATCCAATTGTTAATTCCTAAAAGATTCTTAGTTTGGAATTCTTTTATGCCACATCCCTTAAACTTTCCAAATGTGATATAATCCCCAAAAAATTATATTTATTTACGTTAACTTTAAGTTATTTGAAGTACACACCAAAATTGATGGTATGTTTGTCCACTACAGGGCGTATATCAGATACAACTTGAACTTTTTTCAGGGTTATATCAAATAGGGAAGGTTTAACAAATAAAGCTACACGACAGATAGTTATTTGTTTCATTTGTGAGAAATATATATGGGAAAAAATTATTGAAGTTTTATGTTGATTTGTTTGGCAGGATGGTGGTATGGAATGGTAGGCCATGAGTCATGTGATGGAGATGAACTTCACTGTCGCTGCAATAATAGTGGTAAGATACTTTGCAGTGTTCATTTTAGTCAACAATTTTTTTGTTTCCGTTCTTGGAAAACTATGGGGGTACAATGTATATTGGTTTGCATGTATTTTTAACTTGTACTCTGAGCAGAGTAGTGTTATCAGTTATGTATCTGAGTCTTACACACCAAAAAGTAATGTACTCATGTATCAGAAGTAGAAGGATTATTGAAATGTTCATAATTAGAGGATTAAAGATCAAATAATGGTTCAGTCCAAAGTTAGTAACATGTAGTATTATCTACTCTTCTCTATATATATTTATGTTGGTGGATGAATCGATAAACAACCATACACGATCAATAACAAAAGAAACAGTTTTCAAACAATTACATTTTAATCCAACCAACTTACGTGGAAATTTTGGGAATAGGAAAAACCCAAGTTTAGATACAATAGATTTTTCAGAACAATTTCTCAGTTTTTTTTTTAAATATTTGTGTATCTTTTTTTTTTTTGTCTTTTTTTCTTTCGGAATAAGAACTAACTATTATCTATTCATTTTACTTGTGGCAGATACGGTAATACTAGAGTTCAACCAATACTCTCCTGGCTCGATATGGAGAAAGGCAGTAATAGATCGGAAATATCACAGGGAAGAAGGGAATGAGACAGATGGATTTTACGGAGGAATCAGGAAAATATACGACAAGAATGAGATCTCTATGTGGAGGCGGCTATGGCCAACAGAAGTCCTTGAATGAACTCTTTGGTTCATCTCAATTCTTAAATCTCTACACACTTTGATCTTCACTTCTCACTGTAAGATTATAGTTCCAGAAGAAGAATTTTGTATATATCACCATTACGACCGTCTCCGATTTCATCTGATTGGATGACTAACGGTGATAAATTTCAAATTGATGACACATGTTATTTTAATAATCGAATAAAAGGTAATATGTGTGATTATGATGAGGATCGAGTAGTGTTCACGGGTGGACTATACGATTGTGAAAGCAGTAACAAGCATCAATGTTGTCTTCCATTGTAAATTTCTAGAGCAAAGCTCAATTTGATGTTATGTATAGTAATATAGCCAGCTAGAATGGAGGTAAACTCTTGCCAAGATTAAAGCAACAATGTTGTCTTACATTGTAACTTTTAATTGCAGAGCACAGTCTGACGTATATATAGTCATGTAGCTTATATACAATAACCATCCGATGTATCTTGAAGAGGAAGTCCTACGATCAAAGTCGTATGATATAACTTGGAGGAGAAGTTTGTCCCAAAATAGATTACCTAGACCCGACCCAAATACTATCTGCAACCGCATTCGGTCGATTGCCCAAAGTGGCAGTCGACTATGTTTGAATGCATCCAAGCCAGAGAGCTCTGGCAGTCAACTGCCAATTGCCTCTACCTGCTGAATGTTGTTGCTGACCTCTACTCCATTAACACTTCAAACCTTCTTTTGCTTCACCCGCTTCTCTTCACATCGGGCATAGTATGCAAGACATAAACCCAATAATCTCTACCTTGGATTGCATACTCATGAATCCACACATGTATGATTTAAACTTTTCTAGACTCTTTTTATTTTTCTCTTACAAACAACCCGGTTTGGTGGCTTATTCTGCTAGTTGAATCTACCTCCACATATTTTTTTTCCATTCTATGCCCCTCAAAGGCACACACTCAGTAGGCGTTAACACGAAGGCGCCACCCTCCACACGAACTCCACCTACCCTGAGGTACTTTCCACCTCTCGACGATATTCGAACATCGCAGTCTTGCTTCAGTGATTCTAGTGACGGTGAACTAGATAATGCTTTAGGAACAATGGACTTTCAAACACTGGTCAAGTTTTCCTGTTCTCCCAAAGCTGGTTGAAGTTGCGCTAACTTTGCTCAATCCCCCTCTCACCCTTCATCGTCTTACGACAACTTTTTCAAACTGATAGAACTCCAACTCGAGCTGGGCTTTCAGAGTTCTCCCGAATATGTCACGGCCCGCTTTCCAAAATATGGGAATACGAACACGTGACTGAGGCCCAGCAAATGATGCAAATACACCATTCATTAGCTATATAGGTAACTCAACAACAAGATAACAACAAAACCACGCAGACATGTAAAAATCACAACAGGATAACAAAAGTACATGACATAGTCCATAACATAACCAACAGTTGAAACAATATAAAGTAATTACGGGTCAAATACTCCCGGAATACAATAAAGAGTACATGAATAAAACATGAACTAAAGTAACATGAAAATAAACAAGACTAAAACACTTGCTCAGTAACACCTTCGGGTAACTCTTCATCCAGGCCTGCAAATACATTATTACAAAAAGAAGAAATAAGAAGATACCCATTAATGCAAGTCATGGGCCGCAAGTGGTACAAGCTAACGGGACAAGTATAAAAACAAAACAAGAAGCAGGAAAAAATATCATGGAGTCAAGAATCATGTAATAGGAGAAATATAACATGTAAACAGAATCATGAACAGGCATGCATGAAACAAATGGCATGTAAACAAGTAATGAAGTAAACAAGTCAACAAGAACATGTAACATGTAATTGGATCATGCAAGTGCATGTGTTAATCTCATGTCTTTTATTAACCTAACTAGTGCAGCAATCATTCGTCCCATACCACATATTTGATACACGCAATCAAGTGAACGTTTAGACTTAGTGGTGGATTCTATAGGTCACGTACTCGGAAAAAATATGTCAATTGTATCTTGTATCGAGATATGTGCATGTAGAACATATAGAGTGTAAACTTGTAGGGTGAAACATGTAAATTGTATCTTGTATCGAGATACGTGCATGCGGAACATGTAGAGTGTAAAATTGTACGTGAAACATGTAAACTTGTAATTTGCAAACTTGCAACTTGTATCGGGAAACCACGAGCTTCCGTCCGAGTATGCTCTTCTATATTGCCCACTACTAGATCTTTACCCCTATACCCTGGCTTGTTACTTTTATTAATTTTAATCAACAATAACAAGATATCATATTAACTACTACCACAGGTAAAACAATCATGCACATAATCATGCATAATCCTAAGAGTACATATGTGTGAATCAATCGTGTTTATGTAATGCATGTGGCAACAAAGTATTCACGATCATATGCGAATACGGGATCGACGGATTATGTATAGCAACAGTTTTTAATTCGATCGATGAATACGAATTAGAGTCAAAGAATATACTTGCGGTATTTTTTAGAGGAAGCTTGTACGAGAACAAACGAGTTGTACAAGAGGATACTTGCCTGATAACCGAAGATGATCATATCGAATACCAAAATAACGGGATCAGAATCCTGAACAGCGAAGCACGTGCAAGATACGTGGCAGCAATAACAGCAAATAAGAGCTAAGAGATAGTAACACGGCACACAACCCACAGCGACTCCAAATCAACCCAAACACCAAACACAAATCACGATCTCCTACTCCACAATAGCAACCACACAAACACAACACAGCGGATCCCCCACACTCCAAACAACCAACACACATAGCACCCAATCCCCTAGACAAAACATCAACCACCAAAATAACAACCAATTCAGATCCCCCACTTCAACACAATGGCAAACACCAAAAGGAGATCCCCTCCACCCGAAACACCGAACAGCAAAAACACCCACTACTGCTTCACCTTCTTCCTCACTTCAACAGTGAGAGAGAGAAAGCGTGCGGGAAAGCTCAGCGACGACTGGCGATGCGACGTCGGGGCACTACGGCTGGGCGACGACAAGGCGAGACGGCGGTGACTGCGGTGCTGTGGTCGGGAAGCAACGCAACAGTGAGAGCGACGGCGAGCGAGCTCTATTTTCCACTCGAAAACAGAGGAACGACGGCGAGGACGAGCTTGAATGACGGCGATGCTAAGAGGAGACTTTGGTGGTTGCAAAGGTGAACTGAGGAGAGCGGCACTGGGGAACGACAGGCAATGGCAGTCGTCGGCGAATCGGGGAGAGCGGGAGGATGAAAACGAGTGGGAAGGGAACTCGAGGAGGATGCAGGCGGAGGCTCGATGAGGTGGGTGGGAAATAGAGGCACTCGACAGTGGCGAGCAAAGAAGGCGATGTGAGGAGGAAGAAGGAGGAAGACAGAAGGGATTTGGGTCTCTATTTTTGGGTTCGAAACAGAGGAGGTGAGAGAGCGGGATGGAGAAGGAGACGGGAGAGAAATAATGAACAGATGGTGTGAGAGAGAATGGGGGGTTTATATATATATATATATATATATATATATATATATATATATATATATATATATATAATATAATATAATAATGGGTAAAGTAATGGGGGTAGTTATGAGAGAGTGGGGGTTATGGGGTTACGGGATGTGAAGAGTGGGGGAATGTAAGGGGATTTGAATGTAATCATATAGGATGGAGTCTGTACAATATATATATGAGTACTGGGTTGGATTTGGGCTTGGTTTATGGGCTCAAAACAGTTTAATCAACTTGTTGCCACTGAATCTGGTGTGGTGGCAATAGACAGACATAGGAACACGAACAGACTGAATCTTACTTCTCCCCTGTGAACAAGTTGACTCCTTGGTGCTCCCGATGGACCTGCACAAATGTTCGAAACACCGGGATGGATCCCAGCAACAAACCCTCCGACGCTCTTGTCAATACCAGAAAAAGTAAAGGGAAAAGGCTTGAGTAGACAGAGAGTAATCACCTGTGATAGTAGGAGGTAGGGAGGTATTTATAGTTGCCGTGGGGATCGGCTTCGGGATAAGAACGAATCCCTACTTCTCGGTGTGACTGGTTAGAAGTGGTTGTAACCGCCTCCATTGGACAAGGATGAGCCAGGATTTTCTTATATCCTGTTTGGACTGGTTTTGAATGGGTTGAGACTCGTACCCAGTAGAACAGATCCGTTCATGGGTTATTGGACTTTGAAGAAAGACCCAGTTCCCATTTCGTACCCGTTTGTAGATGAAATTGCCATCTTGCCCCTGTAATTTTGAGATTCGTGCCCAATTTGAACGGTTCCAATTTAACCCCATTTTTAGCCATATCACGAGCCCCCCACTCCCAAAGACTGTGTGTTACAGTCTTCAGGGAGTAGTTTTGTTGTTTTAATGGCGTACAAGGTTTTATCGGAGTTCTCAAAGGGTGTTTGAATCTTGTTTGAGGGGTGATAGTGCTTTTCTGAGTTGGTGGCATGCCCAAAGTTGCTTCTTGACTCTTCTGGATTTTTGGTGATTTTCCTCGATTTTAATTATTTTTCAGACGCTTGGCAAACGAAATGGCGAGCTCGGAGGCCATTGACTGGTGAACGCATTTTTTTGGTGTTTTCAGCTCGGAAACACGTCTGTTCGACTTCGGCAGCGAGCTTGGTGAACGAATTGTCGAGCTTGGCGAACAAAATGGCGAGCTCAGAGGCTGTTGACTGGCCAACGCATTTTTTGATGTTTTCAGCTCGGGAACACGTCTGTTCGACTTTGGTGGCGAGCTTGGCGAACAAAATGTCGAGCTTGGAGGCCGTTGACTGGTCAACGCATTTTTGGTGTTTTCAGCTCGGAAACACGTCTGTTTGACTTTGGTGGCGAGCTTGGCGAACGAAATGTCGAACTTGGCAAACGAAATGGTGAGCTCGGAGGCTGTTGACTGGTCAATGCATTTTTGGTGTTTTCAGCTTGGAAACATGTCTGTTCGACTTTGGCGGCGAGCATGGCAAACAAAATGTTGAGCTTGGCGAACGAAATGACGAGCTCGGAGGCTGTTGACTGGTCAACGCATTTTTGGTGTTTTCAGCTCGGAAACACATCTGTTTGACTTGGTGGCGAGCTTAGCGAACGAGACGTCGAGCTTGGAAGACGTTGACTGGTCAACGCAATTAAGTCGCTTTTAGTTGCTTCCTTTTTGTCGTTTCGCATTCTGACCGCTTAGACTTCCGCGCTTGTTGGGCTCCGTAAGGGCCCATCAAGCTTTGCGGCCCAAGCCCATCAAGTTTTACCATAAATCCCCACCCCTCCTCTTCTCTTTTTTACCTCACTTTTCACTTTCACTTCACTTGAGATTTTTTCTCTTCATAGCCTTGAGCGGAGCCTCCGATGGTCTTTTTCGTTCTCCGACGAGCATTCCGACCGTGGTTGTCACTTATCAGGTAATTTATTTTAATTTTAAGAGATGTCTAGGGTGTCTTCTGGGGAATAAGCCTCCTCCTCGGGTCAGCCCGAAGTAGCCCCGCGGTCCACTCCTTCTAGGGTCGACAAGGGGAAGGGCCTCGTTGTCTTGTCCTCTCCGGAAGTAGAAGAGGATCTTGTCGCCAAAAATGACGGTGGGAGGTGGCTTTCTCTTCGTCGGCAGTGGGATCAATAGTGCAGAAACATCGAAGGATAGGCGAGTTCGGGAGGTATTCGATCACTGTGTCTACCCTTGGGGAACCCGACAGTATGGTGCGGAGGAGTTAAGGCGGGCGGAGCACAGGTTGGTGCAGTTTTATGAGGAGAACGTGCCGAGGGAACGCACGGAGGCGAACGAGATCATCAGCATCCTAAAAGAGTCAGACCTGCGAATCATCCGAATGTGCTTCATGATCCTTTTGGAATTTGATCTCGTCGTACCTGGGCCAGGGATCAGGTCTTGCTCTTCACTTCCCTCCAATACGTGTATTTTTCCCTTCGACGCTTTCCATGCGGGGCTGCGCCTTCCTCTACACCCTTTCATAAGGGCGGTGCCGTAATGGTACGGGGTATGTCCCATTCAGCTGATGCCGAACATTTGGAGGCACATCATGGGGTTCGTCCTCCACTGTCAGGCCTCCAGGATCAAACCTAGGATTAGCTTGCTTCGCCGTCTGTACAAGATCCACCAAAAGAGTAAGACGGAGAATCGCTTCTACCTTATTGCTCGGAAGGGCATTAAGTTGGTCGACGACCCTAACTCCGTGAAGTGTTGGCGAGATAAGTACTTCCTTGTTCGGGGTAAGAAGCCATGGGACATTCCCACGATGTGGAGGGAGGATATGCCAAAGAGGGCGAAGATAGAGCCGACCTTGAGTTCCGAAGAGGGAAAAATGGTCGGCATCCTCTTGGATCGGCCTATTATGCATTGGAAGGAGATCTCCGAGGAGAGCCTCTTTGGGGGAGGCCTTAGCCTGATGAACCCTAGTTCGAGTTCTTTTTCGTCGATCGTACTTCCGAGTATTTTAGTAGTAACAAAATTCTAATCTTGTTTTTTTTATATCTTTTTTCTACAGGATCTTCCGACATGGACTTTGAGGACATCATGAATAGGCATTCGACGCTAAGCGGCAAGCGAGTCGAGGAGAAAAAGAGAAAGCGCGCTGTTACTCGGCCAACTCCGTCGAAGGCGATCAGAGTTGAGAGTGTCGCCGCTCTCGTCATTGACTTGGACGTCGTCCCTGCCCCTGCTGTCCAGCCGGTGAAAGAACTCAACATTTGAGCCACACTCGCTCTGAAGGCTCTGCCTCGCCCGGCGGAGGCGGAGGTCATACTTACGGACGAGCTCAAGAAAATCTTCATACCGGATTGGCAGGTCCTTAGGCACGATGGTTTCCTTGGAGACTCAATGAGCTGCATGGATGCCGTTCGTAACCTAGCCACGCCCAAGGATAAGGCATCGATGGAGCACGGGACAGTGGGCGACTCGGCCTTAGAGATCGCCAAGGCGCAGATGACGGTAAGCCTTAGTTTTTTTTTGTTCGATCCTTGTCTCTTCCTTACTCTCTCGACTCTTGTACCACTAGTTTTCTCGCATGCGATCTGCCATTTCAGCCACATGATGAAGCAAGTGGCAGAGCAGGAGAGAGAGCTAAAGGCTCTGCAGGACCGGGAAAGATTGGAGCGCTCGAAGGCCAAGAGAGAGCTGGAGGTGGCCGCGCTTCTGGCAGAGACGCAGGCCACCGAGATTAGACTTCTTGAAGAGGCGCTGGCGAAGGCGAAGGATTCCGCCGCTGCGGAGAAGGAAGAGCCGGCTCGGGAGAGAGCTGCTGAGAGGGAGAAGGTCGCGTTTGAGATGAACATGGCCGTAAAAGAGGCCAAGGCCGCGGCGGAGAAGGAGGCGATCGGCTACTTGGAGCAAAACATGTGAAACGCCTACGCCAAGGCTCTGAAGGATGTCGGTGAACGTCTCCCCGGCTTCGACTGTTCGGGGTACTTCTTATTCCCCGACGAGGAGGGAACGGAGATCGAAGGAGGTGACGACGTTGCCGCGAGGAAGACATAGTGACTGAGCCTCCGTTGGCAATGGCACCAGCATCAGGGACAGTTGAGGGTGGCGAAGGTGAACTGGCGCTCATGGATCCATCTGCCGAGGTGGACACTCAACTTCCTTAGTATTTTATCTGTGTTTTAGTTGTATTTCTTCATCTAGGATCTTTTGTATCGATGCCTAATAGCGGACTGGCCACTGCTTTCTTATACTAGAAATTTTCAATGAAAATTGACTTTTGGTGAAAATCGACTAAGTGTTAGGATTTGAGTTGTTTCGCATGTGTGTCATCCCTGTTGAAGTTACTCAAGCTTAGTGTCGTCGTGTCCTTGTCTTTTCAGATCGCCGAACCGCATCA
Organism: Hemerocallis citrina; assembly: GCA_017893485.1. Taxonomy (NCBI): domain Eukaryota; kingdom Viridiplantae; phylum Streptophyta; class Magnoliopsida; order Asparagales; family Asphodelaceae; genus Hemerocallis; species Hemerocallis citrina. The sequence continues at coordinate 434,876,817 of CM030358.1, read as the reverse complement.
AATGGTCGAAGCATCGCGGATGGTTGAAGTGACCGAGGTATCTCGCCTTCGGTCGGACCTAGGAGTAGCTAGGTTGGCTTCTCTCGAAGTCGCGAGAGGCTTCTCAAGAGTGAGGCGGAGCTAGGCCATCACAAGCTGATGCTGGCGCGTCGCACCTCCGAGCTGAAGCGACTAAAGGAGCAAGCTCGGGAGGTACCTCCTGAAGGGGAGGAGGGGAGTCCCTTGATAGCCAGCAAACAAGGCATGAGGCTCGAGTCCCTTCACCATTCTTTGTTCGAAGCTAGGGCGGAGAGAGATGGTCTGAAGAACGTGGTACTCGAAAAGAGTCTGGAGATGGTGCAGCTTCGGTGGACCATCACCGAGGCTTCTCGTGCGGGTAGTACTAGTCGAATGCCTCCCCTAAAGATCAAGGTAACAGATGACTCGCTGAAGGAGCGGATCGTTAAGTTAGAGGCAGAGATTCATCGATTACAACGTCTATCGAAGGGGAGCAACGTCAGGACCACGTCTTGCCCCCGAGGGGAGTACTCGTAGGGACGGTCGTTTCACGAGTTGGCATTAAGTTCGCCTCCCATCTCAGGGCATCCTGGGAATGCACAAAGCAAAGTGGCTGGCTCGTCGAGCGGAGCCTCAGCTGGCGCAACGCTCAGAGACACAACTAGGCTCGCCAGCTTGGAGACCCCCACAGGTGTAGGGTCACCGCGACAAGGTGTTCACCGACCTCGTTTGTCACTCAAGAGGAGTATCCCACTCCCTAGGAGGCATTAGGGCATCTATCTTGTAATTTTGTAGTCTTCTCTTCACAAGTTTTGTATTTCAATGTAAAGATGAGTAGTAGATCTATAATTAGACTTGAATCCCAAACTTTAATGAAATAGTACTTGTTTTGTGAACTTGTGTGTTTTGCTGGTGTTTGTAACTGTCAACAGTTGTGGGAGCAATTTCGAATGGTAAACCGCTTCGTACTTGCTTATAAGCAAGTAGTTGAAGCGGAATCGAACCAAGTGTTGGACTCCGAACTTGTCGTTTTGGGAGTATCAACGGATGTAGGAGCAATTTCAAATGGTGAACCACTTAGTACTTGCTTAGAAGCAAGTAGTTGAAGCGGATTCGAACCAAGTGTTGGACTCCAAGCACGTCGTTTAGAAAATATCAACAGCTGCAGGAGCAATTCCGAATGGTGATCCGCTCCGTACTCGCTTAGAAGCGCGTAGTTGAAGCAAAGTCGAACCAAGTGTTGGACTCCAAGCTTGTCGTTTTAATTTTTTTTTAAAGTATTGGACTACTCAAAAATAGAGAACTTGCAGGGAAAGATTGCTTTTATTGAAAACAATTAGGCAACCACTTCTAAGTTGCGAGCCGCTTTTACATTTTGATAATAAAAATACAAGTAAGAACTTTAGACATGCCTTATGGATCATTCTTAGGGAAGTTGCTTGGAGCGGTGTTTAGATACCCTCTTGGTACTTCATCAAGTGCTCCGCATTTCATATCCTCAGTATTTTCCTGCCCCCCGGGTCTTCGAGTTGATACGCTCCTGGGTGAATAACTCTGGAGACCCTATATGGTCCTTCCCAATTGGGTGCCAACTTCCCTTTTTTGCTTGGATTGGAGATCGACAACTTTTGGAGCACTAGGTCTCCCTCTTTAAGGTTGGCTGGCCGTACCCTCTTGTCGTAAGACTGAGTGATCCTACGGCGATAGGTCTCTTGTCGAATTGCGGCTCTCTCGCGGACCTCGTCTATGAAGTCTAGGCAGTTGCGAAGTTGGTTCGCATTCCGTGCTTCATTGTAGGCAATCATTTGGGGTGAAGGTAGACCCACTTCTAAGGGGATGAGAGCTTCGGAACCATATGTGAGGTTGAAGGGGGACTCCCCTGTCGGAGTTCTTTTGGTGGTGCGATAGTTCCAGAGCACGTTCGGGAGTTGTTCGACCGACAGCCCCTTAGTGAATTTGTCAAGCCTTTTCTTTAGGCCAGAAAGGATTTGTCGATTTGTATTCTTCGCTTGGCCATTGGACTGAGGGTGAGCTATCGAGGAGAACCGCTGCTGGATGCCGAGGTCGGCGCAAAAGTTGCGAAAGATTGCTCCTGCGAATTGGGTCCCTTTGTCGGTTACAAGGATGTGGGGCACTCCGAACCGGCAAATGATGTTCTTCCAAAAGAAATTCTGGACCTTGTGCTCAGTAATCGTCGAAAGAGGTTCAGCCTCGATCCACTTTGAGAAGTAGTCTATCGCTACAACTAGGAACTTCAGCTAGCCCGGCGCTGGAGGGAAGGGTCCGAGCAAATCCATCCCCCACATTGCAAAGGGGATCGGACTTGCTGAGGAGGCGAGTTGCACTGGCAGGAGTCGCACTGGCAAACGTACTCCTCGGAGTCACTCAGTAGTGTGGGCCAGAAGTAGCCGTAGTTCAAAAGCTTACGGGCGAGGGATCTCGCTCCCAAGTGCGCGCCAGACATACCATCATGGGCCTCTTTTAGGGTATAGAGTGCTTCTTCTGGGGAGAGACACCTCAGATAGGGTCGCCCATCAATCTGAGTGTAAGAGCGTTTGTACATGACTCCGTCGATGAGAGTGTACCGCTCAGCTCGCGTCCTAATCCTTCTTGCTTCTTTTGGGTCTTCGGGAAGGAGTCCGTTTCTGAGATACTCGAGGAGGGGCTTCATCCAGTTATCCCCAAGTGTTAGGAGATAGGCTTCCATCGGCTCCGGACTATCTTCATCAATACTTGTTCTGAGAAGGACCTCTATCAAGACGGTCCGTTATAGACCTTAGAGGGACGAGGAGGCGAGCTTAGAGAGAGCATCCACCTGCGCGTTTTCTTCCAGAGGAACCCGCTGGAGTTGAACATCTAAGGCTAGAAGCTTCCTAACCTTAGCCAAGTACTTGGCCATATGCTCATCCCTTGTCTCGTACTCCCCGGACACCTGATTGATGACCAATTGCGAGTCGCTGAATACCCTTACGCGCCCGGCTCCTGCTTTGCGGGCCATATAGAGCCCTGCTATGAGGGCCTCTTACTCCGCTTCGTTGTTCGATGTCGGGATGTTTATGCGGAGGGAGTATTGGAGGACGAAGGCTTCTGGGCCGGTTAAGATGATGCCAGCCCGCTTCCGTCAGTGCAAGAGGACCCATCTACATAAACGGTCCAGACCAAGGGGTCGACAGACGCCTCGCAAGGGTCGGGGATGGTGTTCTCCACAATGAATTCGGCCAGAGCTTGGGGTTTTATTGCTGTTCTTGGCAGGTAGCTGATATCATGTTGACTTAGCTCGATGGACCACTTCATAAAGCGCCCGGAAGTCTCGGGCTTGTGGAGAATTTGTTTGAGCGGTTGGTTGGTAAGGAAGACCACCGAATGATATTGGAAGTAGGGGCGGAGCTTTCAGGCCACCATGACCAGGGCGAGAGCCATCTTCTCCAACTTCGGGTAATGAAGTTCGGCGTCCCGGAGCACCTTACTCACATAATAGATGGGCTTCTGTGCCCTATCCTCTTCCCTTACAAGGACTGCACTGAGCGTCTGCTACGAAGCTGCGAGATAGAGGTAGAGGACCTCTCCAGGTGTCAGCTTGCTCAAGAGCGGGGGGTTAGCTAAATATTCCTTGAGCTTGTCGAAGGACTCCTATTGCTGCTGCCCCCATTCGAAGCTTTTAGCCCCCCTGAGGGCCTTGAAGAAGGGGAGGAACTTCTCCTCAGACTTGGAATGGAATTGCCCAATCGCGGCGAGGCGCCCAGTGAGCCTCTGCACTTCTTTAACGCTAGAGGGGGGTGCCATCTTGAGAATGGCCTGGATCTTTTCGGGGTTGGCCTATATGCCCCTCTAGCTGACCATAAACCCCTATAACTTACTGGATGAGACTCCGAACGCACACTTGTTCGGATTCAGTCTCATGTTGTACCTCCTGAGCACCCCGAAGACTTCTTGAAGATCAAGAACATGCTCCTGTCCTCGGATGCTCTTGACCAACATGTCTTCTACGTAGACTTCCATGTTTAGGCCAATTTGGTCTTGGAAGACCCTGTTCACGAGGCGTTGATATGTAGCTCCCGTGTTCTTCAAACCAAATGGCATAAATTGGTAGAAATAGAGGCCCTGATCCGTCTTGAACAAGGTCTTCAGGATGTCGGGAGGGAATATCCGGATTTGGTTGTATCCCGAGAAGGCGTCCATGAAACTGAGGAGCTCATGCCCGGAGGTCGATCAATCAGGGCGTTGATGCTGGGAAGGGGAAAAGGGTACTTCGGGCATGCCTTATTGAGATATGTGAAGTCGATGCATATCCTCCAGCTCCCATTGGCCTTCTTGACCATCACCACATGGGACAGCCACTCGGGATAATTTACTTCCTGAATAAATTAGGCATTGAGGAGCTTCTCGACCTCCTCTTTGATTGCATGTTGTCGCTCGGGAGCAAACTTTTGCCTCTTCTGTTGGACAGGCTTGACCCCAGCGGCGACGCTAAGGCGGTGCATTAAGAGCTTCTCTGAGATCCCGGGCATGTCTACCACAGTCCAAGCGAAGAGGTCACGGTTCTCTCATATGCACCGGGAGATGTCTTGCTTAATGGAGGGAGAAAGAGCCTTGCTGACGCGGAACGTTTTAGCGGTGTCTTCTTCGGAGAAGGCCATTTCCACGGGCTCGGAGATAGTTTGACTGCCTTCCGGGGGAAGTTCGAGTGCTTCCAAGGAGAGAACTGGACCTCCCATCAAGGTATCACTTCCGAGCCGCTTCTTAGCTTCCCCTCACTTCTCCCACTCCTGAGGGCGTGGGGAACTTCATCTTCATGTGTTAGGTCGAAGGGATAGCTTGAAGTGCGGGCAAACCTGCTCTACCCAGGATAACATTATAGGCGGCCTTGATGTTTACCACCATGAAGTCCATTGACTCTGTGCGAGTTACAGGGGCTTTTCCAGTACTTACGTCGAGGGTTATGACTCCCTCGATCGTCACTGGGACCCTAGTAAACCCGTGAAGAGTGTAGCCTGCGTGCTTGAGCCGGTCCCTCGACAGCTGGAAGCCCTTGAAAGCCTCCAAGAAAAGGATGTTAACGGAGCTGCCATTGTCCACCAAGACCCGATGAACGTCGAAGTTCGCCATTCGGAGATTGATAACGAGGGCATCGCAATGGGGCGTGCGGATGCCCTCCATGTCCCTATCGGAGAACGTGACTGGGACTCCCAAGCCCTTCGGAGGAGAATGGCTCTGGACAACATTCACCTCCCGAACGAAGGCTTTTCAGGAGGAGTTAGAATCTCCCCCCATTGGGCCCCCATGTATCAGGTCTAGAACGGCCACTATTTCTTCCTCCTGCGTCTCCACTTGTTGCTCAACTCGTCTGTTAGCCCCCCTGGGAGGTGGGGGGCCGATCAGCCCTATCCTTCCAGACGAAGCGAGCGAGCTTCTCTCTCTGGATGAGGGCTTCGATCTCATCTTTGAAGGCTTGACATTCGTCTGTGTCGTGCCCATGTTCCTGGTGGAAATGGCACCACTTATTCCGGTCCCTCATCTTTCCCGGAGTATTCATCTTAGGGGGAGGCGGTAGGAGACCCTCGTTCCCGATCTCCATCAGGATTGGTGGATACACTCGCATTAAGCGGAGTGAATTTCTCGAAACGAGGAGGAGAGCGATGCTAACCTCCATTGTCCTTTTGGAGCTTCTTAGCTCCTTCTTCTTCTGCGCCCTTCCGGATATTCTCGGAAGACAATGCCTCAAAGGTGGGGCGGTGGAGAGCTTCTTCCGCTCGGATGTACTTCTCACTCCGGAGTAGGAGCTCTGAGAAGTCCCGAGGGGGCTTCTTGGCAAGGGACGCCCTGAGATCTATGTTAAGGACGTTGGACTGGAAAGCGACCGTGGCCACCAAGCGTTCCAGGGAGGCGATGGATCTGGCCCCAATAGTGAAACGCTTGACGTAGTCCCTCAATCGTTCGCCCTTCTTTTGACTGAGGAATAGTAGGGAGGCGCTCGTCTTCTCGGTGCAGCGACTGCTCACGAAGTGCGTGAGGAAGAGGCCCTCGAACTGGTCGAAGGAGAAGATAGATGCCGGTGCAAGTCGAGAATACCACTCCGAAGCCGGCCCCTTAAGTGTGGCTGGAAAGGTCTTGCAGATGAGGGCATCAGATGCATGATGGATCATCATGAGAGTTTTGAAACTCTCAATGTGATCAGCAGGGTCCGTCTCCCCGTTGTAAGTCTCGAAGTGTGGAGGCTTGAAGTTGTCTGGAACTAGGGCCTCCATGATGGTGCGGGAGAACGGTGGCCTTCTTGGGTGGAGGTCCCTCACCCGTCATTCTTCATCTCGGTCGAGCTGGCCGAGGTGCCTCTCCATCTCGTGGAGACGGCGGTAGACCGAGTCCTCCTTCTGGTCTAGCCTCGCTGAACCCCGAGACTCATCTTCGTGTCGAAGAGGACTGGGGCTACGGCAATAGCTTTGGGTTGGCCGAGGACTCAGGGAACGGCGACGGTGGCTCGGAGCTGGCCTAGGACTTGGGGAGTGGCGGCGATGGCTAGGAGCCGGCCTAGGACTTGGGGAGCGGCGGCGATGGCTAGGAGCTAGCCTAGGACTTGGAGAGCGGTGGCAATGGCTTGGAGCCGGCCGCGGGCTGAAGGAGCGGCAATGAGGATGAGGAGCCTGCTGAGGGCTACGAGCCCTATGACCATTGTTGGGGGCAGCACTGAGTGCCCGAAGGACAGCCTCCTGGAATTGCTGAAATTCCACCCTTGTGACGGGGGCCTCCTGCTCCTGATGGGCTCGAGCTGCAGGACGGCCTGTCGGGGAGTGACTCAGTCTGGGGCGATGCTGGGGCGAATCTCTCTACCTCCTGGGAGAGTTGGACCCCCTACGGTCTGATCGGCGTGGTGACCGATCCCTCGGGTGCACCCGACAAGGGTTCGCCTCGCGAGTCCGCCTTTCGTCAAGATGGATCCGGAGGTCGGGCCTGGGCTCATTCTGCCGGTTGTTGAGCATATCCTGCAAATCCTTCGGTGTGGGAGGACTATGGGAAGCCATAGAATCTGTGAAGGCTTTATGGATAGAAACCCGAACCTGGTGCATAGGTTGCTTGTGGCGGCTTCGCCGAGAGGGCTCCCCCACTGTTGCCTGGGGCCCTATAGGCTGGAAAATAGACTGTGGAGCCTGTTGATCGAGTTGCAGTGCTAGTTGGATGGGTGGAGGGAGATCCTCCAGAGGAGGAGGATGAGGAGGAGGATGAGAAGAGGTTGTTCTACGGTTGGAGTGTGTGGACTTCTTCTTGGGAGGCATGGCTAGGAGGAGCTTTGGTTGAAGGAGGAAGGTTGGATAACTGATCGAGAATTTCCCACAGATGGCACCAATTTGTTACCGTTGAACCTGGTGTGGGGGTAATAGACAGAATTTGTAGGTACGTAGGAACTCGAACAGGCTGAATCTTACTTCTCCCCTGTAAACAAGTTGACTCCTTGGTGCTCCCGATGGACCTGCACAAACGTTCGAAACACCGGGATGGATCCCGCGACGAACCCTCCAACGCTCTTGTCAATACCAGAAAAAGTAAAGGGAAAGGTATTGAGTAGACAGAGAGTGATCATCTGTGACAGTAGGAGGTAGGGGGTATTTATAGTCGCCGTGGGGATCGACTTCGGGATAAGAACGAATCCCTACTTCCCGGTGTGACTGGATAGAAGTGGTTGTAACCACCTCCATCGGATAAGGATGAGCCAGGATTTCCTTATATCCTGTTTGGACTGAATTTTAAAGGGTTGAGACTCGTACCCAGTAGAACAGATCCGTTCATGGGTTATTGGGCTTTGAAGAAAGACCCAGTTCCCATTTCGGACCCGTCTGTAGGTGAAATTGCCATCTTGCCCCTGTAACTTTGAGGTTCGTGCCTAGTTTGAACGGTTCCGATTTAACCCTATTTTTAGCCATATCACAACTAGTTATAGGATTGGGCTTATGATAATAATTAAACTATTGGGCTTGGGCTTCAAATCATTTAATAAATCAATGGATTGGGCTTTAAAACATTATAATAAATATTGGTCTTCATAAAAGTATTTTGAATAATATAATCAATTAAGAAAGAATAGTTACAAGATACTAAAAATTTAAAATACAGAAAAATATTTGAAAAAAATACATTTTAACGGAAACACGGGTTACAGAATATTAGGCTCCATTTCATCAAAGGAATATGCATGACCTTCTCAAGTGTGTATCCCTTTCCATCTAACATATCCGACTCAACTGTTCTCTCACACATTACTTCACAAATCTCACCAACCCTCGTTCTAACACAACAACCTGATACAGACATGTTCTCCGTCTCTGAGCAAATATGAGAAGGACTATCTGAATCAAGAAACCATCCAAAATCCTCATCTAAAGAACTTAACAAGAAGATAGTCTAAATTATCACCTGATTCAGCGGTGCTGACTACGTTGGCACCCCTCTGAATCAACCACTTGCAAAACTCTCCCTTGTAATGCCAGTCCCTTTACATCGGGGGCAACGAACCCCACCTTAACGTGCATTTTCCCTTCCAATGAAAGTACCATCCACTGCCAAGCAATTCACAAAAGTGTACGCCAATCTCTGACTCTCCTTCCTAAAGCATCCTCCTCCAAGCCCTCGACCACACATGTTGCTGAAACTTCTCCTTGGCAGATTTTTCATCCAGCATGGTGGTTAACATTGGATAAATCTGGCAGTAAATATAGCAAGTAGGAAATTTTTAGATCATCTATGTTAATCGCCCTTTATTCAGATAACTCTACATTGAACTTCACTATATGATCTAAAAGAGCGATACTTTCCTTCATTTACAACGTTCTATTCTGGTACATCTAATCCTGTAACGGCTATTCCGAGTAGTCAGTTCTGAGTCTTGCTCAACGACTCACCATGCTTCTCCCCTCTAGGAGGTTGCACATGACATCGCTCGTCAATTACATCCATATTAAGCTCAAGGCTTCTGAATAAATCTCCTCTAAATTCTCCTACTTTGTGACGATTGATCTTCTCTGATCTCCTTCTAGGGCTAGATCCTGTCCCTACAGAATCAATGCTTCATGCATGTCCACCTTCCGAAGATCAACACTTTTGAAAAGAAAATTGCTCCTTCCTTAACTGATCTCACCTGTGAATTGCTTGATCTTTGTGAATTGATTTGCCGTCTCCAAGGAACTCGAGAAACTCCTGAACTATGGAGATTTTTGATCTGACGCTCTGATACGAATTGTTAGGAACAATTGATGATCTGATACCAATTGTTAGGAATTTCATACCGAGTTTATGCATCACGATCACTAAAAATCACCAAGAAATAATAGATCAAATAAAACACACCAAAGAACATAATTTTGCCCCGTTGGGGGGAACCCTAATTCGGGAAAAAAAGAACCGAGATGATATTCATTTAGAGAAGATACAAGAGTTACAATCACTCTCTCCAAGAACTTATCTATCTCTCAAGTCTCGCCAGAAGATATTTGTTGTTTACAATAGGAAAACCTTTCAAACTCTCTTCAAGGAACTACTCTCACTCTTTTCGCTCTTATTTTTTGTGGAGTAGTTACATATTCATATGTAAAGATCTAGAGAACCCCCAGGTTGCTATCTTGATACAATAATCATCTGATGGATCCTGAAAATGAATTCAAACGATAGGAGTCATACGATCTAACCCTAGAAGAGAAATTGGGCCCAAAACTGATCACCCAGACCCGACCCGACCCAAATACTGCCTGCCGCCGCCGTCTTTCGACTGTCCAAAGTGGTATTCGACCATATTTGAATGCATCCAAACCAAAGAGCTCTGGCGGTCAACTATCCAAGTGGCATTTGATTGCCAATTGCCTCTGCATGCTGACTGCTGTTGTTGACCTTTATTGGACGCTTCGAACCTATGCATGGCAAACGGGCCAGGCGGGCCGTTCCTGGCCCAAACCCAGTGGGTTTGCCCGCAGTGGGTGTGGTCTTGGGCTGGGTTGGGTCTATTTCTGGGCCGGTTCGGGCCAGGTTGGGATTTCTAAAACTCAACCTAAACTGACCTGCTAACCCACTCAGATCTAACCCGACCTGGGCCAGGCAGGTCTGGGCTAGCCCGCAAATTATCATTTTTTTTGTTTCTTTCATATTACTCGAAAAAATTGATTATAAATGTACAACAAGTATGAGAGTGAAAAAAGTTTTATATATTATTCATTTCAACTTAGAATAAGTTTTTATGATAATCAAAATTACCGAACAAAAACATGTAATAAAAACTTAAAAATATATAAAAATTTATAGAATTACATGGTTACATAAGGGGATAATTTAGAGTTCGAGGCAACCTAGAGTTAGATTGAAGATAGGGCATTGGACTACTGTCGTGCATCTCTACTTATCTAAATCTAGGATCTTATCGCCGTAAATTCTGTACTCAGCTTCGACGTGATCTTCAGGATAGTCGCTTCCACTTGTTGAGGTGTCCACTGCTTTTTTCTTGAGTCTTGTTATCTGCTTTCATCCAAACTACAGCGCACACAAGCATCTCCAGTGAGTTCGGCTTCAAGTGATTCCTGTAATCGGTCAATACCGAGTTACTTGAAGAAAAGACACTTTGTGATGCAACTGTAGATACATGAGGGGTTAGTAGATCTCTAGCCATGTGTGGAAGAATTAGAAATAGAGTTCCATACTCTTTCCGCCTTTGTAACACCTCAATTCTGACAATAGAACGCTCACTATCTTGTGAATTATAACAATTTAATTCATTAAGTGCATTAGTCCTAGGTATTTTAAATTGAATACGAGTATGCAAATTAAAATTGACATCTTCTAAAGCGCCCTTACCCTTACCTCTAGAAGAAGAAAAGAAGTTGATACACTAGTTTGTCACGGGCTACCAGTAGATGCATAAGTTCTATCATAAAAATTATACAAATTATTCAATGTCAACTCAAATCGAGTTAAACAATCATTGCATTCGTGCTGAGATCTTATCCAAGCAAAGCAAAATACATTTCAATCAAACACTTCATACTTGGTAACTTGATACGAGGATCCATTACAATAGTAATACAATACAACATAGGACGAGGATTAAAATATTTAAAAATTTTATCATAAGCGGGAGTAACAATATAGCAATGTAAGAATCCAAAAGCATTTCTTGAAAAGTTTGCATCATACTAATTATTGAAATAAAAATACTACTAGAAGTGGAATCATAAGATTTTGAAATTTTCACAATTGCTATCTTAAAAGGTTCCAAAAATGTTAACAAACTTTCAATATAATAATACCAAGATTCAGGAGTCATTTGAAAGTATTCCATGTTCTTTGCAATAAAAAAATCATTTATAACCGATTGGTGATGCGGTTTATTTCTGGGAGACGTGTGGATGCACCAGGTGTGAGTTCGGACTCGATTTGTATTGAAGGAGAGAGCTGCTTGTCAGACGACCCTCGGCTGACCGGGCGGTACCTGCGACGGGCTCGGAATGAGGGGGATGTCTAGGCTCGGATCAGAGGGCTCGGATCCGAGGTCTTGTGTACCTGCAGACGGTCCTGAAACACCGGGGTTTATCCCGGTGGCGGACCCTCCGACGATCTAGTCAGTCTCTGTGAGAGAGTAACAATAACTAGGTAAATTTAGGTGGCAAAAGATTGATTACCTGAAAAGGTGGGTGAGGGTCTTGTATTTATAGGGAATCCCAACCGGGTATGGATCCACTTGGGGGTTGGGTCTGGACCCGAAAGCCCATGGGCCTGACGTGGCAGGAGGCCCAAGGGGTTTAGGGCGGACGTGGCAGTGCCCAGAGTGGTATAGGGCTGACGTGGCAACGCCCTAAGTGGTATTTGGAGCTGACATGGCTGATCATGGGTCTCCTGTGCCTTTGGGAGAATCGGAGGGCCTAGGCTGTGCCAGGTCATCCTCATGCCTCGCTAGGATGGGGGGACGGTCCGTGGGGCTGTCATGGATCGGAGGCCGAGGACCATTGAGGCTCGTCGGATACGAGGAGACCAGTTTTGTGGGGGTGAACTTGAGGCTCGGCGCCGACCCTGTAGTGGCTCGAAGCCGAACTAGATTGCTGTTTTTACCATTTTTGAGTGAGAGTTGTATTGGGCCCTGGTTGGGCCCCAAGCCATTTTACCCTACCACACAAGCCCCCCACTCTTGCGGGGGTGCGGGAGCTAGCCGTGGAGGAGTGTTTATGGTTGTAGAAATGGGATGGCAAATCACTGGGCCTTCATGAGGGGGTTGTTCTGCTGTTAGAGTGATCCTCGAGCCGGTGAGGGTCTATGGGTCGGCAAGGGTGATGGCGAGTCGTTGAAACTTTCTGAGAAGATTACCCTGGTGCTAGGTCGGACCTCGAGCTGGCGAGGGATTACGGGTTGGCAAGGGCGATGGCGAGCCGTTGAGCCTTCCTGAGAAGACTATCCTGGTGCTAGACCTGACCTCGAGCTGGCGAGGGATTACGGGTCAACAATTGTGATGACAAGCCGTTGAGCCTCCCTGAGAAGACTACCCTGGTGCTAGACCTGACCTCGAGCTGGTGAGGGATTACGGGTCAACAAGGGCGATGGCGAGCCGTGGAGCCATCCTGAGAAGACTACCCTGGTGCTAGACCTGACCTCGAGCTGGCGAGGGATTACGGGTCAACAAGGGTGATGGCGAGCCGTTGGGTCTTCCTGAGAAGACCACCCTGGTGCCAGACCTGACCTCGAGCTGGCGAGGGATTACGGGTCGGCAAGGGCGATGGCGAGCCGTGGAGCCTTCCTGAGAAGACTACCCTGGTGTTAGACCTGACCTCGAGCTGGCGAGGGATTACGGGTCAACAAGAGTGATGGCGAGCCATTGGGCCTTCCTGAGAAGACCACCCTGGTGCCAAACCTGACCTCGAGCTGGCGAGGGATTACGGGTCGGTAAGGGCGATGGCGAGCCGTGGAGCCTTCCTGAGAAGACTACCCTGGTGTTAGACCTGACCTCGAGTGGGCGAGGGATTACGGGTCAACAAGGGTGATGGCGAGCCGTTGGGCCTTCCTGAGAAGACCTCCCTGGTGCCAGACCTGACCTCGAGCTGGCGAGGGATTACGGGTCGGTAAGGGCGATGGCGAGCCGTGGAGCCTTCCTGAGAAGACTACCCTGGTGCTAGACCTGACCTCGTGCTGGCAAGGGATTACGGGTCAACAAGGGTGATGGCGAGCCGTTGGGCCTCCCTGAGAAGACCACCCTGGTGCCAGACCTGACCTCGAGCTGGCGAGGGATTACGGGTCGGTAAGGGCGATGGCGAGCCGTGGAGCCTTCCTGAGAAGACTACCCTGGTGCTAGACCTGACCTCGAGTTTGGCGAGGGATTACGGGTCAACAAGGGTGATGGCGAGATGTTGAGCCTTCCTGAGAAGACTACCCTGGTGCCAGACCTGACCTCGAGCTGGCGAGGGATTACGGGTCGGCAAGGGCGATGGCGAGCCGTTGAGCCTTAGAATGTTTGAGCGGGGTAGCCCGCTGTTTTTGCGAAGCATTGAAGGCGCTCTGGGATCTGTGTGATGTTCCAATTTCCCAAAGGTCTTAATTGCGCCGCCTAATAAATGCACGGCGCATGGGCTTCCGTCGTTTGGCTTTCCCCATGTCATAAAGGTCGGCCTATGGGGGAGGCTATAAGTACCCCTCCCTCCACAGTGGGTTGGATCACAGCAAGGGTGGTCCATTGGCCATCAGAGGTGTCTGCTCCGGCGGACGTCTGTCTCTTGCAAAATTTTACCCCCGGTCGTGTCGGAGAGGTGGTTACTCTGCCGCCCGGATCTTCTCTTGGATCTGATGGCTCTGATACGGTAGTCAGATCCAGGGGAGATCAGGGCGAGAGGGGTAACGACCGAAATCCGGACCGGTAGATAAGGGGCCTCGGATTGGTGGTAGCTCTGCCATCTGGATCCTTTTTCGGGTCAGACGACCCTGACACGGTTGTTTGGCCCGAGAGAGATCCAGATGGGAGGGGCATCAACCGTATTCCGGACTTGGGGCTGAAGAGCCTCGGATAGATGGGTCGTCTCCGATTGGAGGTTGGCCAATCTGTCTTCCGATAGGGCTCCAGGCGATGGTGGTTTCTGTCCCACCCTCGAACAGTTCAGGGTTACGGCTGCCGAGGCTGTAAGCCCCGAGCAGCTCGCGGGTGAGAGGGGAACCGACCGAGCCCTGGAGCCCGGGGCATCTGTCGAAGGACGGCGCCTTAAATCTTAAGTAAAATGTTTTCTCCGCCGAACATTCCATCTGAACCGACCCCTGTGTCTGGCTGCCAGCCTGGCACTGGATGACTTCAGCAGCGCACGTTTCGAGGACGTGGCGCGATTTTCCAGGTGGCAGTTGTACGTCAATCGGTGAACAGTAATTATGGAAATCGAGGAGTCGTTTTCATCCTCTATAAATATTCCCCCCTCTCCCCCTTTTGCCCACTTCTTTCTCGCTGCTTTCCTTTTCAAAAAATCTTCCAACACGTCAGCGCTCGTCCCTGCAGTTTGCTGTACTAGGCTCGTCCTTCCGAAGCGACCCCAGGTTAGTTGGTAAGTCTGTTTAGTTTAGGCACAGATGGATAGGGCTCAGTCTGGCTCGTCAGCGTCGACGTCTAGGGGGGAAGTGAAATCTGCCTCCAAATCGACGTCGTAGGAGGAGCCCGTGTTTGAGGAGGAGTCAGTACACGCTGCGGAGCCTTCCGATTCGGTTTTGTGGGAGGAACCAGTAGGTGAGGAGGGGGTGGTACACAATGTGAGGCCGTTACGCTCCCGAAAGCCCTTCGTGGTGGAGAGTAGCGAGTCGGAGGAAGCAAGTGATGGTTCGGACGGTGTCCGTGTTCTGGAGTTGACTTCCAAGGAGGAGGGAGGCGAGGGCGACACAGTAAGGAGATCCACAGTTCAGGGTGCGGGTTCGAGTTCCACGCCGACTGGTCTGGGGCCATTATCTACCCCCTCGCCGGAGCGAACCAAGAAGAGGAAGAGGGCTCCGAGGAAGGCAGGGTCGAGGACTGGTGGTTCGAGCCAGACGCCTGTTTACCGTAATTTGAGAACAGGTTCGCCCGTACATCTGAAGCCTTTCCGTTAGTATCCCGACGACCTCTCTGATAAGGAGCTCTTTGGCGTGCAGCCCTCTTCGCCGAGTCGGAAGAGGGTGATGATGGACGCGATTCCGACCGTCTTGGAGGGCGGGGACTTGGAGGTTTTGCAGCTTGCGTACCACATAGGGCCCGGCTACGAATTGATGTTGCCGAGCTCTACTGTGCGCCCAACCGATCCCCTTTCTGCTTGGTATTGCGTCTTCCTAGTGGACGCCTTCATCTCCGGACTGAGGCTGCCAGTCCACCCGTTTGTTCGGGATGTGCTGAACTGGGCCTCCTTGGCACCGATGCAGTACGGGCCGAACTCTTGGAAGCAGATTATCTGCTTTGTGCTGATGTGCGAGGAACAGAAGGTACCCCTGCGGCTGAATGTGTTCCGAGCGATGTTGATGATCAGCTCGGCGGCTGAGGGTGTTTACTACATCTCGCCCCGGAGTAAGGGGAAGGTCGTTCACAGCCACCCGGACTCCATCAAGGATTGGAAGAAAAAATATCTGGTGATCCGGAGTGAAGAGCCCTGGGACATTCCCACTCGATGGAACCACTCCAAGTCGAACTATCAACCGCCGAGGCCGAGGGATTTGACGGCCGAGGAGTGGGGGTTTGTCGAGCGCCTCCGTCTGTCACATAGTATCGATTGGACGAAGGTGACGGAGGCCCACCTGGCGAGCGTTGGACTGAGCCCAGCCGTTCTGTGTATGTAGTTGTTTCTTTTCTCTCGATCTTTTTGTACTTCCTTGCTCATTGCTCTTAATGGATTTTTCTGCAGATATGGATGAGGCATCGATCAAGGCAAAGAGGCTCGCCCTGAAGAAGGAGAAGGCCGAGAAGAAGGGGGAGGCGACGAAGAGGTCGAGGGAGGCGTCTCTAGCCATCTCGGAGGCCCAGCTCGAGCCGAGGACCAAGAGGACTCACTCGGAGACGGGCAAGGGGGTGGCTACTTCGAGGGGCCAGGGCCAAGTGAAGGCCTCCGATCTTGACAAGGGGAAAGGTCCCTTGGTCGAGGTCGAGGAAGAGGACCCGGTGATGGAGATGTTGCGGCAACGGTGGGCACCAGATTGGTCGGTTCGGATGGGGGACTGTCTGACCGAGGAGGCCCAGGCCGTGGAGGTGGCAGAGAAGTTGGCAACCCCTCGCGATCGTAAGGAGATGGAGAGCGAGCCCGTGGAGGTGGCATTCACGCGCCTGGCGCAGGCCACCGTGCTGGTAAGCTCGTCGACCCTATCCCCCTTGTTAATTTTACTACGGGAGCCTTTTTCTTATCTGCGCTTGTCGGTCGCAGGCTTGTATGCAGGGGGCTAACGTAAAGAACCTCTACGAAGCGTCCCTGGCACAAGAGCGAGCTCGGGCGGATAAGAGCGAGCGGGAGATGAAGGAGATGCGGATCGAGCTCAAGGGCTCGCACAAGAGGGAGCAGCAGATGAAGCTCGACCTCGAGGTCAAGGATGCGGAGTGGGGGAAGAGGGTGGTCTCCTTGAAGAGAAGTTCGCCAAGGAGAAGGAGGAGTTGACGGCTGTGTTCGCCAAGGAGAGGGAAGAGCTGACGAATGCGGGTCAGCTGATGGTGATCAAGGCCCAGGACGAGTGTTACGCGAAGGCCCTCAGTCATGTGAGGCACTTCTACCCGACCGTCGACCTGTCCAACTTTGAGTATGACATGGAGATCGAGGGGACACCGAAGACCCCTGGCGAAGAAGGGCCCGTTGATAACCCGGTTGTCGACCCTCCTGCGAACCCGACCGATGCTGAGGTGGGAAAACAAGTTGTGTAGTTTTATCTTTCTTTTTCCCTCTCTCGATTGTATTTGCCTTCCGCGGACTGGCCACCGCATTTTTTGTAAGAAGTAACTCAATTTATGAAAAAGGATTTTTGACCGGCCAAGTGTTTTGACCTCGGATATTTCCAAACTTTCTTGCTTATGTGTGTTGAGTTGGCTGGTTCTCTTGTAGGTTGCGGCTCCCCTTCCTGAGGTGGACCCCCGTCGTTCCGACGTGGCGTGGCTCCGGAGCAAAGTTGAGGCCCTGGAGGCCGCGTTGGTTCGCTACCGAAAGGGGGCTCGTGACACTGATGCGGCCTTTCACTATTATCGGAATAAGTCTGAAGCCTTAAGTGAGGAGGCGAGCCGGCTGAGGAGGGCGATGGTGGATCGGGAACTCGGCGGTGCAGGTCTTGGACAGGCCATGTCGAGTGCCTCGGTGCAGAGGCCCTCTTCTGAGAGGTTACTTCGCGATGTCATTGTAGAGAAGGAGATGGAGATACACCGTTACAAGACAATACTGGGTGTCTCGACATCTTCCTCAGTGGGTCGGCGAGCGGAGGGGGTTCCCTCTGCGCTGCTGCTGTTGGAGCGTCTGCGACCAGTTGATGCCCAGAGCTCCGTGACGGGTGTGTCGACCGTGGCTGAGCCTAAGGACCATCATGACGAGGAGAGGGCTCCTAGTCGCTCGGTTGGAATGATCCCGCCCTTCGTCGGACCCGAGGGGCCCTAAGATGGCGACTTCCTTCAGTTTGAGATGAGTGGAGTGTTTCTGTAATGGTCTTTGTTCGTTTTCTCAGAACCCAATAAAGGAGTATGAATAAGGAATTCTTTTCACTCTTTGCTCTGGCTGATGGTGTAATGAATGATGAAGGGGGTGTGGTTTGGCCCTGTCGATCCGCAAGGGATCGGTGTGGGATGTTGTGAAGTCTCCCTGGCCTGACGCCGAGTCATATCTACCGAGGCACTGGGGACGATACCGGAGTGAAAACTTGGGTGCCGATCCCATTGTCCGGCGTTAGGTCGGGTCTGCCGAGGCGTTTGGAGTTTGACAAAAAGAGATTTCTTTCGTATAAGATAGGGAGGGTCGCTAAGATGGCCCTTTACATATGAGCACTTACACAAAAACATATTTACATATAGCCAGGCTAGAACCTATGCTCGTCCCTCACGGAACTTCATTAGGTGCTCGGCGTCGAATGGGACCTCCCCCAGCTCGACGGTAGGTTCGGGAACAGGGCCGTCTCTCCCAGGTTCGAGTTCGACGGTGTCGAGGGGGAACACACCTCCCCCGACGGTGGTCATGTAGCACGATCGCACTGCTTCTTGGCTGCCTCGGACGATGCCGACAACTTGCGGGGTGGGAAATTTAAGTTTCAGATGGTAAGCCGAAGGCACCGCTTGGAGGGAGCATAGTCCGGGTCGGCCGAGGATGGCGTTGTAAGCCGCCTTGACGTTGACCACCATGAAGTCCATGGACTCGGTCCTCTTGACAGGAGCCGATCCTGCGGTAACGTCGAGGGTAACAATCCCTTCTATCACGACAGGGACGCCGGAGAACCCATGCAAGGTGTATCCGGCCGGCTTGAGTTTGCCTCTAGGTAACTTGAGATTCTCGAAGGCTTCGAGGAAAAGAATATTAACCGAGCTGCCGTTGTCGACGAGGATTCGGCGAACTTCACAATTAGCCATGTGGAGGCTAATGACGAGGGCATCGCAGTGGGGTAGGCGAACACCTTCGAGGTCCTCTCCTGAGAAGGAGACCGGCATCGGTTGTAGCTTGGGCGAGGGGTTGTCTTGGACAGCATTCACCTCTCGGATGAAGGTTTTTCGGGAAGTATTTGATTCTCCTCCCATTGGTCCTCCGTGGACACAGTGTAAGATGAATGGCGTATCCGTGGCTCCCTCAGACTTGGGATCCCGACCCTAGATGCGGTTCGGAGTAGGGTTCGGAGGCGAGAGCCTCCGGTTCCTAGCATCTTGCCGATCCCGTGGGACTTCTCGGGTGAATTCTCGGAGGTACCCTCTTGAGATGAGTTCCTCAATTTTGTCTTTCAGGGCCCGACATTGGTCGGTTTCGTGCCCATGATCTCTGTGGAAGCGGCAGTAGAAGCGCTGATCTCGATTCTTGTTGTTGTTAGGTCGGGGAGGTAGTCGGACAATGCCTTTGTCTTCGATTTCTAAGAGGATGGCGGACACGTTATGTGTCAAGGGAGTGTACCTCTCGAAGCAGGGGACCGGCAGGACCTTCTTCATGGCCCCCGCGTCCCTCAGAGATTTCTTTGATGGTTCGACTTCTTCGGCCTTCCGTTTTCCCTTCCCGGTGACCTCCCTGGCATCTTCGGGGTTAAGGGCCTCTTCTGCCCTAATGTACTTCTCGACCCTGTTGAGGAGGTCGGGAAAGTCGACGGGGGGTTTCTTCGCCAGAGAAGCCTTCAGCTGTCCATGACGGACGTTGTGCTGAAATGCCGCAGAGGCGACGCCGGGATCAAGGGAGGAGACCGACCTTGCCTCTGCGGTAAACCTCCGGACGAACACTCTGAGTGACTCCCCCTCTATCTGTCTGAGCCTAAGTAAAGAGGTGCTGGTCCTTTCGGCCTTCCGGCTGGTGACAAAGTGGGCGAGAAAATTGCCCTCTAGTTAGTCGAAGGAGTAAATGGAGCCGGGGGTGAGCTTTGAGAACCATTCACGAGCCGGACCCCAAAGGGTGGCAGGGAAGGCTCGGCACAGTAGGGGATCCGAGGCGCTATGAATCATCATGAGGGTTTTGGAAACCCTCCATGTGATCAGCAGGATCTCCCTCGCCGTCGTAGGTCTCGAATTGAGGTGGTCGGAAATTCCTGGGTATTTCCGCTTGGAGGATGGGGGCGGAGAAGGGAGGACGGACAGGTCTGTACCCCTGAGCCGCTCGTTGGTGGCTGTCTCCTATGTGATCGAGGCGATCCTCCATTTCTTGGAGGCACCTTAGGAGTGCGCCATCGTCCTCTGGCTGGATTGTTGACGGGCGGGACACGCTGGCCTCGGTGTCCGACCCGGTTTGGGAATGGAGGGCTTCCTCCCTGGGGGTCCGTCGGAGAGCCCCAAGAATTTCTCTTCGGAAGTCCTGGAACTCCTTGTGAGTGACTGGGGCTCCCTCGACCCTGTTTGGTCGGTCTGAAGGTTGCCTTCCGACGCGGCTGAGCGCTGGCCTCCGTCCCTCGGGCGGCGGTCTTGGATGGTTCGGGGCCGGGTTGGAAGCGGCCCTTCCCCTGCTGCGGCTAGCCTGTCGGTTGACGATTATCCCCCGTAGGTCAGGCTGGACTTGACGGGTGATGCTCCTTTGGGACCTCTGATGGGGAGCCCCGTGTTTTGAAATGCGTGGTCCGGCATTAGCAGTTGGTGGGGGCGAGTCCCGTCGGTTGACGGAGGAAGCAGCCCCCTTGCCCTTGGAGGCCATTATAGTTCGGCAGTCGAGGTCCCTTGATGGTCGGGCTCGGGTCGGCTTCTGAAGCAGTCTTCCCACAGACGGCGCCAACCTGATGCGGTTTATTTCTGGGAGACGTGTGGATGCACCAGGTGTGAGTTCGGACTCGATTTGTATTGAAGGAGAAAGCTGCTTGTCAGACGACCCTCGGCTGACCGGGCGGTACCTACGACGGGCTCGGAATGAGGGGGATGTCTGGGCTCGGATCAGAGGGCTCGGATCCGAGGTCTTGTGTACCTGCAGACGGTCCTGAAACACCGGGGTTTATCCCGGTGGTGGACCCTCCGACGATCTAGTCAGTCTCTGTGAGAGAGTAACAATAACTAGGTGAATTTAGGTGGCAAAAGATTGATTACCTGAAAAGGTGGGTGAGGGTCTTGTATTTATAGGGAATTCCAACCGGGTATGGATCCACTTGGGGGCCGGGTCTGGACCCGAAAGCCCATGGGCCTGACATGGCAGGAGGCCCAAGGGGTTTAGGACGGACGTGGCAGTGCCCAGAGTGGTATAGGGCTGACGTGGCAACGCCCTAAGTGGTATTTGGAGCTGACATGGCTGATCATGGGTCTCCTGTGCCTTTGGGAGAATCGGAGGGCCTAGGCTGTGCCAGGTCATCCTCATGCCTCGCTAGGATGGGGGGACGGTCCGTGGGGCTGTCATGGATCAGAGGCCGAGGACCATTGAGGCTCGTCGGATACGAGGAGACCAGTTTTGTGGGGGTGAACTTGAGGCTCGGCGCCGACCCTGTAGTGGCTCGAAGCCGAACTAGATTGCTGTTTTTACCATTTTTGAGTGAGAGTTGTATTGGGCCCTGGTTGGGCCCCAAGCCATTTTTACCCTACCACAATTGGTATTGAGTAACAACATCCAGTAGGTCGAAAGTAGAATTCCATTGGTTTTTAACATATCTAAAAAATTTCTAAAATGAACTCTCTTAAGATTACAACATTATTTGAATTGTTGAAGCGTGATACCACTCAAAGCGTTGAAATGCAAACAATTTTTTATTGTATTCACAAATGGATTGACTACTTTCAATGCATCTTGTACACATAAGTTAAGATTATGATATGCACATCTTACACGAAAAATTTCAAGACATTGAGGAGCTAAATTTTGAACAAATGTGATAGTCGAACTAGTGTTGTTGGAGGCATTATCAAAACTAATAGAAAAAAATTTATCGCAAATTTGAAATAAATCACATATTTCAAAAATATGTGTTGCGATAACCGGACCACTATGTGGGTATGGCAAAGGAGCAAGTGATATGATCCACTTTTGAATGAGTCATTCACTATCGATCCAATGACAAGTTATGCCCATTATCGAAATATCGTTACAACCTTTTCAACCATCAGCTGTTAATGAGACTCTACAAGTTAAAGAATACAAAAGAGCAATTAAAACATCTCTCATTTCGGAATAGAGTTTGAAACAGTCGGCTTTAATGGTGTTTCTAGGAATTTATTTGAAATGGGGATTTAGGGCATGTTGGTTAAAAGCATCTAGGTTCCTACTCTCGGAGTAGGAAAATGGTAATTCATACTTAATAACTAGTCTAGCCATTTCCCGACGAACGGATTCTGGATCATAGCTATGGCTATCTACATGCCCGGTCCTATGGTTGATCTTTTTGTTGGAAGAGTTGGTCTTCTACTATTTCGGAGTATATATAGTTAATGTGTCGACTAACTGTACCATTCCCCTCACCATTCTTCCATTTGTAATGTTTTTGCCAAGTTTTACATACCTTATGTCCCTCTTTCGGATTGTCCATGTTTAGGACAAAGTCATAAAATTTTTGGATTTCGGAAGTTTTACCTCTATGTTTTTTTTTGGAAGAAGTGGGATGTGCGGCATTGGTGTCTTCTGTTTGTGTGTCTTCGGCTAGGATTTCATCATGTTGTGTGTCAGGAATATACTCGTGAGGAGAAGCACTTTCATAATCTATATTAAGATTAGGATTATAATCTATCTCTAATTGTGGTTTAACGGCAGTGCGACAAAATGAACTAATGGATTCTTGTCCACTTTGGCTATGACCGCTACCGCGTGATCTTGACATTATACAAGTAGTGTAGTAGTGTAAGTGAAAAAACTATAAAAAGAATGAAGAGTTAAGAGAGTTGAGAGAGTGGTAGTGTATGTGAAAAAACTAAAAACAAGTGAACTAATAGAAAAAAATTAACAATTAACAATTAAAAAAATTGATACTGTACTTCACGAATCAAGAGTTGAGAGAGTTGAGTAGACTTGAGAACTTGAGATAGCTTCTTCACTTGAATAACTTTGTTCTTCCTTCACTAGATTGAGATTAATAGAGAGAGTTAATCGTAGTATGGAGAGTTGAGCATATGTTGAGCTCTTCTTCACTTCTTTGTTGTTTCTTCCTTCACTAAATTGAGAGTAGTAGTAGTAGAGACTAGAAAGAGTTGAAACTTAATAGTAGTAGTAGTAGTGGAGAGGTTGAGAGGGTATGGTGAATTAGTGAAGAAGAATGAAAGGAGTTGTAGTTATTTGTAGAGGAAAATCTCACAAAAATCAAAAAAAAAACATTAAAAAAATCCAACAGTTGGACCGAGCAGGTTAGCCCGGGCAGGCCAACCATTGGAAAAATGTCACGCCCCACTTCCCAAAAGGAAATACGGAATACGGATACGTGACTAAGTCCATCGAATAATTTTCTTCATCCATAAGCTGTCAGGATCTTTACAACATTTCACAGGAATAATCATAGTAGGAAGCAAGAGAAGTCAACCACGCATGCATATATGAATCAATAGGAATTTACTTGAAACAAAATTTAATAATCTAAAATAAACCAGATCTGAACAAGTTAATAATCCTGGGTCACATTGCCCAATACAAAATAATCCAAGTAGCAGATATATTTATTCAAAATAAGCAACAGAAAATAATAATAGTAAAAACTCCAGCATCTAAGATCTCAGATCACCTACTCCATCGGGCAGCTGATCACCATAATCTGCAATTTGACAAATTGTAGAAAAAGGGAAAAAGAAAACAAAACGTCCGTCAATGCAAGTTACGGACCGCTTGTAGTGCAGGCACAAGTACAAAAAAAACAAATATAGAATAACAGTAGAAACAAACATAGCATGGAATAGATATGACAGAGCAAAACATAATGCCTAACATGTATCAGAAACTGTCACGTCCCGCTTCCCAAAATACGGGAACACAGGCACGTAACTGAGGCCCAGCGAATGATATAAGTACGCCAACTCATATCATACATAAGTTGTACCAGTCTTAACTCAACAATATAAGAAAAATTAATCACAACCACGCAGGAAACATAATCACATATACGAGAATGAAATTCAATAACCAAATCTGGAATATAAGAACTTACCAAATAGCTCAAGGAACTCCTGCTCCAATCGTAGAATAACTGCTCACCAATGCCTTCTGAAAATTCTCCTTGATCACCTGTACTTGTTTATCTAAAAAGAAAGAATAATTTGTCCTTAGAGCAAGTCGTGGACATGCAAGTGGAGAAACAGAGAAACAATAACAATGGTGGTATAGCAATGAATTCAATAAACGATGAAGTCAATAGTGTTGAACATTGACAAAGCAATAACAGTATAATATGCAATAACTATGATCTATCACGATAACGGTGAACAATATCAGTAATGGCAATAATAACGATAACACTGTTCGATAAAGATAACAATATGCAATGATACTGTGATGAGAGCCTTAGGTCTATTATTCATTTTTAAATCCTAGCTAATGCACGTACTACTGTGTCCCATGTGTGCCGTACCACAGGTTCGATGCATACAATCAATTTCGTTTAAACTAAGGTGGTAGATTCTATAGTTCATGTACTGGGTATGATGACGATAACGATAAAACACGGGACATGTGTAATTTCTTACACGATGCCGATAACGGTAAAACACGGGACATCTGTAATTTCTTACACGTTACCGATAACGATAAAACACTGCTCATCATCCGAGTACACTTACTATATTGTCAACTACCCTAATCGACCCTTAACCCCGGCTTTGATTTATTTCCTTTATTCAATTAACACACGATAATGCAATTAATAAGGGACGTTAGAAAAGGAGACAAAACAACCCTAGGATCATGCAATATACTCTATACAATTAAATACACTAAATATAACATTATAAACACAATTGTACATTATAAAACATAGAATCCCAATTCTGGACAGCAGTAGGTTGCTGTACCAAAATCAGAATTTTCGTTGCTACAGGACAGCAAAAGTGGATCTGTCAGGTGGTCTAGAAACTAGACTCTTGCCCGGTTCCAACGCATACTTAAAGGCTACATTCCGACAACGATAGCTAGGCGAAATTCAATAATCTTCATAGATTTTAGTTTCTGGCTGTGTGTCGATGTTGACTAATTTTAATTATAAAGGCAGTAAATAATCAATAAAAAAATCAGTAAAAATAATTTTTAATACCCTAAACATGTTATCTACAAATCTGGAATTTATCTTGGCCATATATGATCATTAGTCCACCTAATTTATCAGTCTAACATGTTATATACATGAATCTGAATTTACAGCGCAGCTGTAGCAAAAGGGTCATAACTCGGGTGATATAAATCAGAATTCGGAAATTCTGGTGTCTATTGACATCTAGACAAATAGGGCTACGTTTCATCTTCAGGGAGTTTCTGATTTTAATGAAGCTATTTAGGTCAAAACAGCACAATAAGATTCAGGTTGGTGTAATTTACAGAATAGTCAACATGTCCATTTTGAATAAAACGGTTAAAATTAAGAATGATAATTTGGGGTTTAATAATCATAAATCACAGCGAGTCATTCCTATGTGAACATGGTATTATGGTCGATGATGTTCATAATTCTAATATTTACAATTCAACCAATTTATCAATAGCAATCACATAAACAATCATCCCTAATATACACTCTACAATAGTTGTCTTTAATGTCATGATATGAAATGTGACAATAAATCCCTATTCTTTTATTCAATAACTATAACTACATGGGTGCATGTAAGATCCTTATACATTAGAGGCAAAAAGAAGGCACGAAGTCGAGACGACCACTTGGATTCGCTCGTGTAAATCCGTGGCATCTCAACGATAGATACAATAACATTTTACGATATTCAATACGGAATCCACTTGCGGAATTCAATAAAAATTATTGAATATGATACAATAAACATTCGATAGAAATGACTTGCCTTTTTGACGAAGAATCCGAACACGAACCAATACGGGATGCAAATCCTGAGAGACGAGGCACTAGCACGGACACGCGCACGTACGAGACACGTACAAAAACCCACACAAGGTCGGATCCGAAGCGGATCTTGATGGAAGATCAAGATCGAGACAATCGGACGTCTGGGATCTGATCTGGCTGAAAAGATCAGATCTGATAAAAAATCAGATCTTGATCAATCGACGGCCCAGATTTAATTTCTCACTCTCCTTCTTCTTCTTCCCTCTTTTAATGAAACAGAGAGCGGGAGAGGGAGTAGCGCCGGCAGCAACGGCTAGTGGCGAAGCGAGTGGCGGCACTAGGCGGCAGCGCCGGCGAGGGCTGGCTACGTCGGCAGGGCGCACAGGGAGGTGCAGCACACGGGGAGGTCACGGCAGGGGGCGACGGCCATGGCAGCAACGGCCAGGGGCATAGTTGAGAGGGTGCGACTTGGCTTGTGGAGGAGCACAGGGTCGTGGCGTCGTCTGTTGTTGTTGCTTCGGGAGAAAAGGCGGCTGGCATTGTTGTCACAGGAGTGGTTGAGGTGGTCGCGGCGCAACGCGGTGGAGGGGGAGAGAGAGGAGGAGGCCGCCGATGTGGGTCGCTCGGCGACACAGAGGAAGCGGGACACATCGCACATGGGTGCGCTGTCGGGGCGCACTGGCTCGCGATGCATAGCGGCCGCGGTAGGGATGAAGAGCGGTGGTGGGCGGCGATCATGGCGGCGACGGCCATGGGCGCGACAGGAAGGTCATCGAGGTGTAGGGTCGTGGAGCACAATGGGTTTTGAGAGAGAGGGCGGAAGGAAGGAGAATATGAGGGGGTTGTACAGGAAAGTGGGGTTGGCGGCGCATGCACAGTAGTTAGGGGTTAAAGGGCTAGGGTTAGGTTTTAGGGTATGGGGTATTTATATAAATAGGGTTATATGGTTTTGGGTATTTGGGTAGAAAATCCGATAGGGAATTGGGTTTGGATTTTGGGTAGTGGATATTGGATATTGGGTTAAGGGAAACATCCAATAGGAAAAAATTAAATAGTAAATAAATTGTGGGATTATATATCAAGATATAGGTATTGCACTACTATATGAAAATTATTTGAAATCACTCCAAATACAAAAAAAAATCAATTGAAAATAGATTTTTAAATCAACAATCAAGATGATAATTTTAATAACAACAATAACAATTTTGATATACATATCAAAATAAGATTTGGGATAAACAAGTTTATTAAAATCTAAATAGTAATAAAATAAGATTCAAATAGCCAATAAAGTCAGAATATACTACTATTTGAAGTAATTAAAATTTTCGGTTCGAAAAGATTTTATTAGAAGGTACAATCCGAGTTTAAAATATTAACGAATTTATAAATAATTAAAATACGAAAAAATATTCAGAAAATATGTATTTACGGAAACAGGGGTTACAGAAACAAAATCAAGTAACATGGTGTGCTAACAGGTACATGTAATATGTAACAGATGTCAAGTATTAGATGGTATGGAGACAGATATACTGATAAAAGATGTCAGATAACAGATACAAGTAAACAGGTAACTGATGTCATGTTATTACAGGTCTTGTGGTTATTTCTATCTAGGTAGCACTTCATGCGTCTCAAACTTTTACCACATGGTTGCTAAATTCAAACAAATTACGTTTAGATTTCGTAGGGGATTCTATAGGGCCGTGTACTCAGGTATCAAACAGACAGATATTAGATGCAGATCCAGACAGACAGACAGAAAGTACGGGTTCTCTTCTTAGTACACCTTCCTATAGGGAAGTGTGCAGTCAAGTAATCATACAGACAGAGTCGTGTATCATGTAGTCATGAACACGTAGCAGATAACAGATAATCCTGTAGGAAACACGGCCCCCCTTCCAAGTACACATTTCAATATTATCCATTACTAGATCTTTCCCTTAACCCCTGCTTGGTTATTTTGTTATTATTATTAGAAAGGCATGTATGTGTCACAAAACAGAACAATAATAACATGGCATAAATAGGTAACAGGTTCAGATTGAAAGATAAACAAGTACAGGTGAAAGATAACTCATAAAAGAATAGAACAACGAAAAATCTAGTTTAAAACAATAAGACAGTACTACACTAAATCTGGAATTCCCGTTGCTACAAATGTTCAAATCTGGATCCATCAGAAAATTTAGAAAATAGACTCTCGGCCGAATCCAGCAAAAATATATAAGTCATATGGTATTTCACAAAAACAAGTCTCAAAACATATTTGTATCCAAAAAATGTGTTCAGCCAGAAATCAGAAGTTTGTATTCATAAACAGGAAAACGGCATAAAAACTCACTGATTAAATCCAAGAAAAATCAGGGGTATTCTCTAGTATGTTTAGTATCAGAAAATAAAGTTTCATAATTTTCCAACATAAATAGTATACTCAATTAAAACCAGAAAGTAGCAAGATACAGCAGTTTTGTAAATCTGGAATCATAAACACAGTAGTACTAAATCAGCAATATTTCACAAAATATAAATCAAAATCCAGATCTGTCAAAAAGGTGAATAAATAGATACAAAAGTCTACAATTCATATTCACAAAGTTTTTATAGACAGCAAATAGAATCAGGTCGAATTTATGTTTCTCGACTGAACAGTATGAAATTCTGACAGTATAGTAGTTGTTTGCAAGCATAGAATAGTGTATAAAAGTTATCAATTGAATCCAAAAAAATTAGGGATTAATCCCAATCAAGTCTAGTTGTACTCAGCAAAATATTGGATCAAAATATTATCTTTAGCATCAGTAGAAAAATAATTAACCATATAGAATTCATATTAAACTGGATCTGAAATTTTCTACACATCTATCATGAAATAGCCATAACTTGCAACTTATAAATCGAAACTGAGCTCTGTCAGAAAATTTGAAAAGTAGACAGAATTCTCTATAATTTATATTCACAAATAATTTTTATATATTGACCTTAATAGGGTCTAAAATACTGCACAAAAACGGGGTAACAACAAAAACTGAAATAATCTTCATGTACAAAATCAACATAGATCATATGAAACACATCCAAATCATAACGAAACATGAAATAGGGTATACTAGATTTCCAAGCAACATGGTATAGGGTATGTAACACGTCTACAACAAGTATACTATAACTAACACAACCAAGCACACGATATCATACGAACACATGCATGGATACATCAAGAAGTGATCATCTCTAAGTTTAAATTCATGTCGTGTGTGTAATGAGATAACTACGGGCGGGTCAACACAATAGAGACAAGATATAACATGGGGTTTTCACAAGAATTTTTTCTAGAACACAACTACACTACAGGCGGTATTTAGTACTTGTATTTGCAACAGAATTTAATACAAGTTACTTGCCTTATACTCGACGAAAAGAACAAAGCAAGAACAAGAATAACGGGAACGAATTCTTAGGCACGAACTCAACGAACGAACGACGAACCCAAATATGACTCACGAACAACGAACTACGAGCCTGCGAACTCCAATACACGCACACAAAAGAGAACCACAGAGAGACGGTGGCGGCACGACGGCGAACAGGGGGATCGGTAGATGGTGTTTGCTACTGTCGTCGGAGGGGGAAACATCACAAGGAGGGTGCGCTGTCGGGGCTGTGTTGTGGTCGACGCAGGGAGGCACTGCAGGTCGAGGTTGCGGCATCGCGATGTTGCTACTGTCGAGGAGAGGCGCGACCGGAGGAGGAGAAGAGAGGCAGGGTCAGGCTGGAGGATAAGGAGGCTGCGGAGGTGCTAGGGAGGAGCACAGGGGAAGAGGTCGGAGTTCAGGGCGTTGGGTAGACAGGAGTTAAGGAATGAAGCGGCTGAGTAGGGTAAACAGTATTGGGGGGGTGGTTATATAAAAAGGGTAGTTAGGGTTTAGGGGTAGGGTTTATGCAGTTGGTATTGGATTTGGGGTGTGAACAGGTGTAATGGGTTAAATGAATGGGTTTAGTAATGGATCCGATAAGAGAATAAAATGGGTTGATATTATTAGGTCGAAGAAATAAGGATCCAAATAGAATAAAATGGGAACAAAAAGACTAAATAAAATAGAAAATGAAAAATTATAGAATAGGGCTCCAAAATAATAGCTCGAACAAACAGAGACGAAACAGTAGGAGACAATAGAATCAAGAAAATCAATTAAGAAGACGAAAAATCAAATAAATGGACATATAGAGAATGAAGATCCAATACACGGACCAAAAAGAGATAAAATGAGAATAAATACACACAAAAAATATATCCAAAAATACAGAAAATGGAAAACAGGGTTTACAAAAAGGTGGGTTGACCCAGACCCGGACTGCACCGGTCCGGGTTAGGCAGGGTTTCTTCGAGTTGCGGGTTTAGCCGGCCGGATCGAACAGGTTGAAAACCCACTTATTTTGACTTGGTCTGATCCGCATCTATTGGCAGGTTAGGCCTGGACCGGGTCTTGGCGGTTCGGGTCAAAGGTCGGGCCGGTCCGTGCGGGCTGGCCCGGCCCGTCTACCACCCCTATTCGAATCTTCCTTCACTTCACCCGCTTCTCTTCACATCAGACATACAATGAAAGACATAAACCCAAAAAGTGTGTGAGTTTGTGTGGCTATGGCCTTGTACAAGATAAAATAAAATAACTTCTATTTATGATAAGGAAAACATACAGACTAATTTGTTGCCAATATGTAAAAACACGTTTCTTTTGTGGTTGGTTGGTTGGGGAGGGAGGGGGGGGGGGGGGTATGTCTACGCCTCGAACCCAAGATCCCAACCAAGCCACAAATTTTTCCTCCACTGTTATACCATTCAAGATATTGCTTGGTCGGTTGAAATCAAGTCCATCAAAAACGAAAATACAAATTATTAGTTTGGTCACAATTAGATTCAACTTAAGACATCAAATATATTTGAATACACTAACCATTAGACCTTAGTGACACTTGCAATTAGTAAATTCATCCTTTTTTATATATTCAATTAATGAATGATGTACTTTTTTCCAGAAAGCAAAAAAGAAGGGGTTTTTTAATCAGGTTGTAGCCACACACACCCACACTCATATATATATATATATATATATATATATATATATATATATATATATATATATATATATATATATATATATATATATATATAAAGTGTGGGGGCTTTCTATTGAAAATGAGAGTGCAAACTAATCCGGCCATGATTCATTCCCTCTCCCCTTCCTCTTCACTTAAGTGAATAGGTAATTTGCGAAGTTCACCATAATATCCCTTCACAAACTCACCCTCTCTCTCTCTCTCTCTCCTCTCTCTCTCTCCTTTTCTTGTGCCTCTCTCTTTTCCGAAACCCACAACCTCAACCCTTCTCCTCCTCCACCCAATTGAGCTTCAACCCCCCCCCCCCTCCACCCCATGCTCTCTCCTGACTTCCAGATGACACCCCCGACAACCCATCTCCTTTTCAAGCTCCTCCATTCCCGAATCCCTCTCTTCAAATCCGAACTCACTCTCAAGCCTCCCCCCTCCCCCAAAACTACATACATTGCACCTCTCTCTCTCTCTCTCTCTCTCTCTCTCAACTGCCCGACGAAACCTCCCCAACAAGCCCTCTCCTTCTCAAGCTCCTCCTCTCCCAACTCTCTCTCTCTCTCTCTCTCTCTCTCTTCAAATCTAAACCCATAGAAAGCCTCAATCTCCTCCTCCTCCAATCGGCTCAAGCACCTCCTCCAATACCACTCGCCCAATGCGTCTCTACTTAGAAACCCAATCAAAAATGAAACTCAATTTTGCAGTTATACTCCATATTGTGCAAGGTAATCCAAAACCATAGCTTTGTATGATTGATATTTATGACTTGCAAAATTGAAATGTATGTAGAAATGTTAATTGTTGTGAGAATATCGGGTTAGATTATGGATTGATCGATAAATGTTGTAATTGTTAATTATTATATGCTTATGTCTTTTAAATTTTTTTCTTTAAATTTGTGTGATTGTACGATAGCATACATAGTGTAGCAAAATATTTAGATTTCAATCTTCATTGATAAGAGTCTGAATGAATGTTAAGGTTCCGATATTTAAAAAAATGAGCCAAAACATAGAAAACCGAACAAACGATCACAAAAAATTACGAAACTTTGCGAGTAGGTCGGATTCACCACACACAAGCTAATGCAACTTGTAGAAGTGAGTTTGAACTCACGGTTAGAAAGATATCGCAGTGTATCACTTGCACCTCGATATTTTCCTATATGGGTTAAATGTCACACTTCAATGCGGTTTATAACTCACCCAACACTTCAACTTTGTGAGATTGTATGATATCATACATAATGTAGCAAAAATATTTAGATTCCAAGCTTAATTTATAAGAGTTTGAATTAATGTTAATGTTCCGCTATTATAAAAAGTGAGTGAAAACATATAAATCTGCACAAACGACAACAAAAAATTATGAAACTTTACGAGTAGGTCGGATTCACCACACACAAGCTAACGCAACTTGTAGAAGTGAGTTTTGACTCACAGTTTGCAAGATACGGCCATGTATCACATTTTTCAATTTGTGGAACTGTATGATAGCATACATGGCCATATCTTGCAAACCGTGAGTCGAAACTTACTTCTACAAGTTTTGTTAGCTTGTGTATGGTGAATCCGACCTGCTTGCAAAGTTTCATAATTTTTTGTAGTCATTTGTGGGTTTTCTATATTTTCGCTTACTTTTTATTATATCAGAACCTTAACATTCATTCAAACTCTTATGAATTAAGCTTGGAATCTAAATATTTTGTCACACTATGTATATTATCATACAATCACACAAATTTAAAGTGTTGGGTGAGATATAAACCGCATTGAAGCATGATTTTTAACCCGTATCGAAAAATATCACGGTGCAAGTGATACATGGCAGTATCTTGCAAACCGTGAGCCAAAACTCACTTATACAAGTTGCGTTAGCTTGTGTGTGGTGAATTCGAACTACTCGCAAAGTTTCGTAATTTTGGGGGTTTCATTTGTGCAATTTTCTATGTCTTTGTTCACTTTTTATAATATTGGAAACTTTTACCATTCATCAATCATCATGCTCTAGATTAACAAAAGGTCGTGATTATGAAACGAAGCATTGTTATAATATTGGGAACTACTTCTAGGACGGGTTGCAAAACTTTTGTTGGTGTGAAACTAAACGAAGAAAGTAATACCTGGTTTTTTTTATTCATTTCATGAACCACACAATCATGTATTTACTTCACCTGGTAGAAGACATTTGTTATCACAAACCATAGTTTGTCGAAATCCGATAATGTAATAATGGATAAACTTTTCCAAGCTAGTATTCCAACGTGCAAACAAATGCTTTTCTTTGAAAGTGCTAGTGGAGGTCCCAATAAAATAGGATTCACCGAAACTGATGCTAGAAATCACAAGAGAGACTCGAGGGAAGCTATGAAAGGACAGGTGAGCAAATGTTGATTGAATTTTTCAAATCTAAAAAAAAGAAAGATCCGTTATTTTTTTTTAATGATTTACATCTAGACTGTATTTGGGTGGATAATACTTCTAGGATGAATTATGAAGAGTTTGGGGATGTAGTTTCCTTTGATGCCACACATAGCATGAACTGATATGGAATGTTATTTTTCCATTTGTTGGAACAAATCATCATTGGAAATCAACTTTCCTGAGTTGTTGGTTCATTCCAAATGAGACGACCTCTTTATTTGTGTGGTTAATGGAAAATGTTTAGGAGTAATGAAATGTGCTACATCAGGCATGGTGACGGATCAAGCTCGTGGGATCAGTGTTGTAGTGAAAACATTTTTCCCTCTGACTCGGCATAGGTATTGCATTTGGCATATTTTGGATAAGTTACCGTAGGAGATGCGTATAAAGAATGAAAATGATAAGTTTGGAGAAGCTATTAAGAGTAACATCTTGAATTCTGAATTTATAGATGATTTTGAAGCAAAATGGAAATCTTTGCTTTTGGAATATGAAGTTGAAAATAATAAATGGTTGAATCATTTATATGAAATTCATGAGAAATGGACCCCCATCTATGCAAGATCTGAATTTTAGGCCGGCATGTTGAGTAGCCAGCGGAGCAAGGGGATGCATTCATTCTTGAAGCTTCATACTCAAAAGAAGTACTTGTTACATGAATTTACCATCATCTTCGAAAGAGGCTTAGCAACGAAAACACAAGACGAACTTAAAAAAGATCATCGTAACTGTGAATAGAGACCAAAATTGAAGACTCAATGGCCTATGGAGGAACAAATGGTGCGAGTCTACACATTAAAGATGTTCTACAAATTCCAAGAGGAAGTACAAAAAAGCTTATTATATAATGTGATTTTCATTGCAGAACTTGAAACAACGACGAGTGCAGCTTTTATGCGAAGCTTTGTGGAAATTCAAAATGGGGGATAGTGGTTGAATTTTCCAAACTCCGTTAAATGGCTAGTTTTTCATGTTACTTATTTGAATTCATAGGCATTCTTTGCAAACATATTTTGGCAGTTTTTACGTTCACCAACCATACTGCTTTACCAAAGCAATATGTTAAGCAAAGATGGACCCAGGATGTCATAAGAAGAATCTATACCTCCATTCATGAAGGCACTAACAGGAATTATGTTTCTCGCTATAATGAGTTGAGTCATCATGCAAAACAAATGGTTGATCTTGGATGTGCTTTTAATAAAAGTTACAAATACATGCTCGATCACATGCTCAAGGAAATTGAAGGCGTTTATGTTATGCAACACGAATTTAGTGGACATTCTGAAGGTGGTGGAAAACATGCAGAAG
This sequence comes from Hemerocallis citrina, assembly GCA_017893485.1. Classification (NCBI taxonomy): domain Eukaryota; kingdom Viridiplantae; phylum Streptophyta; class Magnoliopsida; order Asparagales; family Asphodelaceae; genus Hemerocallis; species Hemerocallis citrina. The sequence goes on along the minus strand of CM030358.1, from coordinate 434,842,432 downwards.
GTAATGGACATGCAAATGGAATAAACATGGATAGGGCTCATGTTGACGTGGAAGACCCTCGAAAGTGTATTACAAAGGGAAGGCATAGTAAGAAGAGATTAAAGCTGATAAGAGAAAATTTGAAACTAAAACCTAGACGATGCAATGCTTGCGGTATGCGGATACCAAACAATGATTCAAGAAATTGCCCAAACAAATTTGCTAGGTAAAATATCTCTTTGTTAGTTGAAATGTTTATAACTTGACTAAAAAATATTGACTAACTCAATCTTGCTTTTTTTAGTTATTGTTGACATATAAAACTTGACTAACTCAATCTTGTCATTTATTTAGCGCTACCAATGCACAAGAATTGCATCCAACCGGTGAAGACAGCTCTGATGATATGATGTGAGGTAAAATTGTTATTGTGTATATAAAATTTAAGAAATAGACTTATAATACTTTTTTCCTTTGTTTGGGGATCAAGATTTATGATATTTTACGTGCATGTTGCCAGTTTTGATTGAAACATGATCATGTAGAAGGAAGCTTGATCACAGTCTTCAAAGAGACTTATAATTCTAAATGTGTATATTGTGTGTGTAATTGCTTTTTTGAAAATATTTTTGGAATTGCAATATAAGTATTAGGTGAAATTTTTTTGTTATTGATGTTATTAACCTACCCCGTTATTCAGTGAATGAATTATGCTTCAATTAGATGATTGAACGAGCAATTGTATGAGAATGTGATGTTTGTTGATTATGGATTTTTGAATGAGATGTGAATGTGATGACTGAATGAGATCGTATATGAAGTTGTTAAAATTCTTTCTGTTATTGTTGTTGTGGCTGCATATACTACTGAATGTATATTTGAAATTTTTTTAGTACACCCGTTATCACCTACAACGGGTTTAGTTGAAGAATTTCAAGAGAGAACTTGAATTTCTTCAAAAAATCAACATTTAATGGATTATGTTAACTAAACATGTTATCACCGACAACGAGTTTAGTTGAAGAATTCCAACAGAGAACTTGAATTTCTTCAAAAATCCACATAACCTAACCCATTATTGGAGATAACGGGTTAGGTTAACTAACCCAGTTATCACTAACAACGGGTTTAGTTAAAGAATTTCAACAGAGAACTTGAATTTCTTCAAAACATCGACATAATCTAACCCCTTATTGGAGATAACGGGTTAGTTTAACTAATTCCGTTATCGCCAATAAAAGATTTAGTTGAAGAATTCCAACAGAGAACTTGAACTTTTTTAAAAAATCCACATAACCTAACCCGTTATTGGGGATAACGTGTAGGTTAACCAAACCAGTTATCACCAATAATGGGATTGGTTGAAGAATTCCAACAGAGAACTTGAATTTATTCAAAAAAACCACATAACCTAACCCGTTATTGGGGATAACAGGCCCAATAATGGGTTAGGTTAATTAAACTCGTTACGGGTTAGGTTAACCAAACCAGTTATCACCAATAACGGGTTTAGTTGAAGAACTTTAACAAAGAACTTGAATTCCTTCTAAAAATCTACACAACCTAACTCGTTAGATAACGGGTTATGTTAATTAAACCCATTATCACCAATCCCGTGTTTAGTTCTAGACATTCAAACAAAGAACTTGAATTTCTTCCTCCCAACTCTAACCCTACCCCTAACCCTTGCATCTTAAGTTAATGAACACAACTTTGCTCTAACTCTCCGAAGTTCACTTCAATAAACACAACTTCGCTTTAACCCTTCCAACTCATCCTCCTGCAATAGAAAGTTTACATGAAAGTAGCTATAGTAGCGTTATTGGACTCTCTTAATATCTTTGTTACATATGAAGTGACTCACTATCTCTCTATAATAGTCTCTTCACTATTAACTTAACTCGTTGTCTCCAAACCCAAGAAAGTTGACTTTTTAATTTATTATTATTATATCTATAATTATCTCTATAAATATATTTTTTTTGTTATTATCTATATAACTCTAATTTCCCTATAAACTTTTTATTTATTATTATTATCTTTATAAATATCTCTTCCGGGTTAATTTTTTTATTTTTGACTTATTATTATTATCTCTATAACAGAGAACTTGAATTTTTTTAAAAATAATTTTAGGTGTAGAAATTTTTTTTGTAAATTTAATAAACAAAATTATAATGGGATTAGTATAAAAAAATAAAATATAAAAATTTGAATAAAACTGAATAAAAAATTAAAAAATATAATATGCAAATTAAATATTAAATAATAATAAAATCTAGAAAACATTAAAAAACCAAAGAAAAAAATAAATTAAAAAACCCAAAAAATGTGCTTTTAAAATATAATTAAATATATTTTTAAAAAAGTAAATAATTGGAAAATCTGGAAAATCATTAAAAATACTAAGAGAAAATTAAATAAATAAATATTTAAAAATATAATTAAACCCAATAATAACCAAACAGTTTTTAATATTCATTAAAAAATTATAACAAAATAATAATAAAATTGCAAAAATTTATTAAAATGAAAAATATATAGGGAATAGATAGTTATAGAGATAATAAAAAAAATTAAAAATATAATATATAAAAAATGTAATACCCTAAATTTATATTAAATGAGAAATTGTTGATTTTACGTGTTGTACACATACAAATTTGGTATATATGTTTTCATATAAAATTATCTTTTTATAATCTGAACAAACAATTGTTTTCTTTCTTCCTCTTTATTTCCTAAAAGTACATTTTAAAAGCCTAAGCTTGTTTTCTAAGCCCACCCTAATTAATTAAATATTCTATTATGACCCATGAGTCTAAAGCCCACTAATTAGAAGCCCACAAATTAATTACTCTTTTAATTGCTTTAACTTGTTATGTAGACACATTTAGTAGACAATTAATTAATTAATATTGTACAACTTATTAATGGGGGACACTATATGGGGCATGTGCACACACTAGAGTGTGCATTGCACACCCTTTAGGGCATGGCCGGATTGTGCATGGAGAGATGGAGAGAGTGGATGGAGTTGAGGGGTGGTTATGAGTTCATGGAAGTTACTACAACTTCCCAATTCATCTTGATCCTTGATCTCTAACTCCTTGATTGAATCCTAGCCATCTATTCTCATCCTAAAAGTGTATAAATACCCTTAGTTTCTCTTCTCATTAGTGCACTAAAAAATTCATTAAGAAGAAAAAGAATAAGAGAGCAAAAGATTGAGAAGTATTAGTGAGTGTGCATTTGTGTGTGTTCCAACCAAGCAGAGGCCGACCAATCATCCAAGGAGTACAAGAGGAGGCTCGGGTTCTATACATTCAAGGAGGAGAAGGCAAATTGCAATACATTCTAGGAGGAGAAGACCACTTTCTTGCATTCTAGGAGCTTTCATTTCGTTTTCTCCAATAGGTGGGTATTTCTCATGCTTCTAAATCTAGATACCATGCTAGGAATGATTTGAGGAAATTACTAAAGAACAACTAGTTAGAATTGGACTCATGTTTGCTTAATTAGAGATGAGTTGGTAATTTAGAAAATGGTTGTTAAAATGGTTGCTAGTTGATTATTTGGAAATTAAAGTGCTAGAAACTATCATATTTGCCATGCTAAATGTCTATGAATTATGCTATGTGAAGAAATTTATGCTTATGAGACAAATGATGAATTGAATGCTTCATGTGAAATTCTTTGTTTAAATTAGAGTAAACTCTATTTTAGGAAAGAGGAGAATTTTGCATTCTAAATTAATGTAGATGGTTAATAAATGAGAGAATGAAGAAATAAGGTATTTTTTTAGAAATCTAGACTTCGAATCGTGTGCAAATGTGATTGTTCTCAATGTCGGAATTATGGACATTAGAACATAATTTGAGATCGAAAATGCATGCTTTATAAGTAGATAATGATTTAAAAATTACTGGTTTACTCTGATTTCATATAGATTAAATTCTGGAAAGTTTTGATTCAAAAAAAAAGAAGAAAAAGTAAAAAAAAAACATTTTGGAAATTTTGAAAACTAGTAATGAACAGAGTTTTGGACTAAAACTATTACAAACCCTTTTGGAACGACTTGGTCACTTAGACCATATGGTCGATGTGGGTGTTGGGCGCTTACTGTAGCCGTGGGTGACCTCTGTGGTAGCGGGTTCGAGTCCTAGGCTCTGACTTTTGTTTTCGGATTTTCGAATAAAACCCAAAAACGAGCCCAAAAACACTTATTTACTAATTCCTTTTACATATCGCGTGTGCACCCTAGCTCAGTTGGCTTGCGATGGCGACTGTCTACTCTTAGGTTGCGAGTTTGATTTTGGGTTTCGGCAGATTAGAAATTTTTGATTTTTTTTGTTTGTTTAAAATTGATTCTTGACTTCTAAATCCGAAAAAAAATATATTAATTATTCTAAAATCATGTAGAACTTATGAAAATATTTGTGTACCTTTTGACTTAAATAAAAGTGAGTTAGAAGTGAAAGTAGTGTAGACTCTTATGGATTTTACTTTGGAGAATTATAAAAAATGATCTTTTTTTTGGGAACATTATGCTAAGTGATAAAAGAAGATTTTCTTTTTTTGAATGAAAGAAAAATTAATTATGCTATCTATGGACTCTCATTGTTGAATTGAGTTTGGGTTATGAATGAAGAATACGACTTAGTAACGTTTGAATTAAGTGAATTGAATGAACGATAGTATGAGAATTTAATGAAATTGTAGAGATTAATTTTGAATATGAAATGCATGAATGACAATTGAACTATATGTATGAGATTTGATTCATAGAAATGATTAGAAATCATGCTAATTGAAAAAGAGAATTTATGAGTATGGAAAACTCAATGTTGTAATTATGAGTTGAAATTAAGAACTAGGGTGTAGCTAAGCCTCATACCAGCAATGAAAGAAATGTTGAAATGATATTTGAAATGAAAAGACCAAGATTTGGGTCATGTAAAATGAATGAGTAAGACCGGTATAGTGGAAGTGCTAACCCTAAGGGATTGATTTTGTTCATGATTCAATTAAAATAAGGACTAGATACATAGTGAAGATGTGACGAAAGTAAGAGAAAAATATTGAGTATAAGGGCCATTGGATTAGCGGTGCGAAAGTATCACAGGATGTCCCATGATGCGTCATGAGTACACGTGGATACAAATCCAGAGTACCGTCCCGGTGGCGATGCTCATGGGATGTTTGGCGACTGCGGGTGGTGTCATGTCTATGGTAGGAGGTGAATTACCACAGGATGCCTGCATGATGAGTCATGTGACAGTGCGTTAGGATTCTCTCCTGGGCACCTAGACATGAGTTCGTAGTTCGTAGAACATCTAGGATACTTACCGTAGTTACAGAAGTAGATTAAGTCATAGAGAGGGATTGAACCCTGCAAGATGAAGAACGGTTAAGGGCTTGCCCTCGGACCTATGTAGTATGGGCTGCATAGACTCTAAACAAGTGTGCATTAGTATCATATAAAATAAATAGTTGCATTAAGGACTAAGTGTGCATTCATAACACGACATCAATAGGCTAGTCCCTTTAGCTCTGTTTGTGAACAAATTTGTGGTTTGTTAAGTATTGAGAAACGTTATACTGTTTTCGGCATAGAGAGGATGGCCGTGTATAATATTTCGTCAGTGAATGAACTGACGTGCCCACAGTTTTCTATGCAGGATAAACTACATGAAAAAGACTAAAGAGGAATTGATGCTTAAAGATTATTCAACTGTTGTTGTATTTCATTCATTGTTGTAAATTTTGCTTCCGCTGTATAAGTGTTAATGTAAATGTAACTCTGATGTAAAGTAAAGTTTTAATTTCCTTGTAAAATTATACGAAGTGAAGTACAAAGATCATGTGGAACTCGAATTCAGCCTGTTTTGAAATTCGGGGTGTTACAAAAAATTTTATGGGAATTAGAGTTATAGAGACTAGGAATTTACACGTGCGAAGCATGTCTTAATATTTTTTGGAACAAGTAAAAACTTCAACGTAGTCTTACCTCGAACCTGATACCTCCTTCATATTAGTTATGTACGCGCGATATACGTAAGTTGGTATGTTTACAAACAGCAAATCAAACTCTGACATGTTCGTTAAACTTAAGATGCATGGGTTAGGGGTAGGGTTAGGGGTGAAGGTGGAGTATGAGTTGGGAGGGTCAAAGATAATTTTTGTTCGTTAAAGTGAAATTCAGAGAAAGCTAAATCGAAGTTGTTCATTAAAGTGATTTTTTTGAAGAAATTCAAGTTCTCTGTTTGAATTCTTTAACTTAGCCCGTTGTTGGTGATAAGGGATTTATTATCCTAACCCATTAGGTTATGTGGATTTTCGAATAAATTCAAGTTCTCTATCTGAAATCTTGAAGAAGTATTGAACTTAACCCATTATTGGGAATAACGGAGCTCTTTAACTTAACACGTTATTGGTGGTAACTGGTTAAGTTGAATATGGAATTGTTCAAATTTGTTAAAAATAATCAAGTCTCTGTTTCAAATCTTCTACCTAACACGTTATCAGGAACAACACGTTAAGTTAACTTAACCTGTTGTCTTCAATAACGGGTTAAGTTGAAGATGAATATGTTCAAATTTGTTGAAAAGAGTCAAGTCACTGTTTGAATTTTTAAACTTAACTCGTTATTGGTGATAAAGGATTAAGTTAATCTAACCTGTTATCTCTAAAGAGTTAGATTGAGTAATGTGACTAAAAAATTCAAATACAAAGCAGCATAAATAGCTGCATACATAGACAACAACATAAATTCTAACAACAATGAACACATATTACATACATTCACATTCACATTCTCATCCTCATCTCTTCCTATTCACATTCACATTCACATTCTCATCCTCATCTCATCCCATTCACATTCTCATATCATCACAATTACATACATTCACATTCTCATCTCATTCGATCATCACAAATATATTTACAACAATAACAACAATAACAATAATAAAAACTATAATACACAAATAACCTCCAATCAACTAACACCAACCAACACCAACATATATATACACTTTACAAAACATAAACTCCAATCAACTAACACCATCATACATACAATTCAAAAAATAAAATTAAAATAAAATAAATAAAAATAAAAAATATATATAAAATACACCAACCAATATTCACACAACCGCACCGTCATCCTCGCATGACCTCCAATTAACTACAAAATTTCTTAAGTTAAAAAAAAAATGTATTAGTCAACTAAGAAATGAAATGATATATACAAATTACAATTTCTGCGTCTACCGGGAATTTGTGTCAATTGTGATACCGGCTCATCCGGATTTTGCTCTTTTTATTGTATATCTTCTTCCTCTGATACCTCTAGTTCTTGTTGTGGTGGTTGTTGTGGCTCAGATATGCGAAGTGGTCCCTTAGTCATGCTCTTACGTTCTGATACACGTACAGTCAAATTTAGGAAAGCTTCAAGTCTCTCCCCATCACTAGCTTCAAGACTACGATGGCATGGTTCATGATCTTTTGCATAACCTCCTTGATGCTCTCGGGCACGATACTGGATAACATATGAGCATCTATCCCCACAATCTCTCATGTGTTATCAATCTACAACGATAATAAATACATAATAAACAACATAGTTAGGAAATCATATATACATCAAATGTTAAGTAAACACTACATCCCTACGATATTTATGCAAGATATTTAATTGATATGAGATAAGACATGCATCATGAAAAAGAAATTTGTTAACTTGTTTAAAAAATGACTTAGTACACTAACCATGGCTCGATACGACGACATTTTTGGCTAATACATTGGTTAAGAAGATGAATACATTGGTATTCATTCCTCTTCTGTCGCGGGAATCAGTATCTGGATTCTCGCTGGTACAACGGTACGCTGAGATACATAAAATCTTGTAATGCTCTTGTACCACATCATATAAACATCTTACCTTGAGCCATCATAAGGTATTTAACGTCCAAGTACCATATGAAATCACCAGTTCCAATTTGCCACATGTAATCGATGAAAATCGCCCAGTCAAAATTGGGTATGTGACCTATTCCTTTCACTTCATGTAATTTATTGTCATAAGAGCGGACTTCATGGATCTTCTGCTGCAATCCGAATTTTTGAAGTGCTCTATCCGGATAGCAGAACTCCACAACACTGAAGTTGACGAGTGAGGCTCTCATCAACCAAAGCTTGCTAGGGGCTGTACACGCAAGTGGAAGTCATTGCAATCAATCGGGAGTGTATGACACCTAGTTGAAACTCTCGTCGCCCAACTCATCCAACTCGTCTCTATAGTACGCCAGTGATGTACGCGGGTTATCGACCCATGTGTGTCGCTCGGCCCAATATACTCCTAAAGGAGGCGACATCTCTGGGGTCGATGGAGCAGCCAACCAAGGCAAGTGTACAATTTCATATACTAGAAAACGATATGATACATCAAGTTCAGGATGGATTCCCAGCCGGTGAAGGCTCAATCATGCGGGGACGAACGATGTGTGTATGCTCCTAACTCCAAATCTGTAACAACACCGTTGGCCCCTTCATCTGTTGTTCAATGCAAATGTACACAAAAACTCGTACAATGAAGCTAACGCTGCACATCCCCAACTATACCGACCAAGCATACTGAAGTAGCCCAACAACCGTACATACATAAGTGGCACAAGATCACCGGAGAAGTTTGGGAAGAGCACACCTCCAATCAGACTTACAATGTAGGCATGTGTGTAGTATTGGACATCTTCATCAGTGGAGTCTTCTTTCAAGTACTCTGTGAACCTTCTTTTCAGCCATGCCAGCCAGAAGGATTTACCGTAAAAAACTGCTTTAAAATTTTTTCTTCTTCTTCTTCAGCTTGAGCTATAGCTACAACTTCATCTTCATATACTGCTGCAACTTCAGCTGCAACTACAGCTTTCTTAGCAGCCAATTCACCTTCTAAATCAACACTGAGTTAATCACGTACATATTACCCATCACGACCACCCCATCTATCGGAAGCCCGGAAATCATCACTACATCTTGGAGTGACCGCCATCTCAACTACCGGTAGATGGAATGTGTGTGTCTTTGGTCTCCATTGCTTGACAAGAGTTTTAAGTAAGTCTCGAACGAGATTCACACCCTTTTCAATCTGACTCCATAGAAACCAGCTTAGACCAAGTTCACATGGGTCTGGGGGTCCATGGAAAGAGTCGCGTGCATCCGAAAGTCTTTGCTGACCCATCCCACACGGCTTAAGATCTGTGTATGTGTTGCAACACGAGTACGCTTGGGACATCCGGTCTTGGAGGTGTACGTCCAACCGAAGACAACACATCGACATCGGCAGAAAAAGAATTGTGGCCACCAACCTACACGAACGTATACAAATCTTGTGATTATTGATACAATGTTACGTATTCATATTCAAAACCAACACTAATAAAAATCTTACTTGTGTAAACCGTTGGCCACTACCAGACGGCCCTGACGATCCCCTCGTTATGGTCATTTCTCTATCAACAATAACACCGCAATTCTCAGTAATAGACATCTATTCATATAGATCAAACAAAATTTATATAATGTAATAAAAATCTATCAACAATAATAAAGAAATTACATCACTAACCATTCTATTTATAACTATAGTAATCAACATTCATTTAACCAATTCATGATTCAATCGATATTTTCTGATACGGGTTAAAAATCATGCTTCAATGCCGTTTATAGCTCTCCCAACACTTTAAATTTGTGGGATTGTATGATAGCATACAAAGTGTAGCAAAATATTTAGAATCCAAGCTAAATTGATAAGAGTTTGAATGAATGTTAAGATTCTGATATTATAAAAAGTGAGCGAAAACATGGAAAACTGCACAAACAATAAAAAATTACGAAACTTTACGAGTAGGTCATATTAACCACATACAGGCTAACGAAACTTGTAGAAATGATTTTTGACTCATGGTTTGGAAGATACGGTCATGCATCACTTTTTTATTGCTTGTAGACAAGTAATACATTGCAATATCTTGCAAACCGTGAAACAAAACTCATTTCTAGAAATTGTGTTAGCTTGTGTGTTGTGAATCTAAACTACTCGCAAAGCTTTGTAATTTTTTGTTGTCATTTGTGCAGTTTTCTATGTTTTTTTACTCAAAATATCCAAATCAATTTTCTTACTCAATAACATTTAAAGAAAAGGAATTGTATATTCCAGCCCTACATATATTATGGCTTTGGTGTGTAACTAATTGTGTGATCAACATATCTAAAGAGTTAATCAAGTATAGATGATACAGAGTTGGAGGTTGGAAGGAATCAAGCCATAAATTACAAATCTAGAGGAGGATAAATGGAACTTAAGCTTCATTACCCAAAAATATCATTATCAACCTTCAACGGAGATACTTTAGCCTCGAATCAAGAAATACAACTTTCAAGTGTACTTCCAAACTAAAAGTGAAGAATCGAGCTATAGAAGTCTAACTTGTATCTTAACTTGACCTCGAAGCTTGCAATTGGGGAGTGTGTCTCATTTCATAGGAATCATGTTACTAATCAAGAAAAGTTGGGATCTAAGCTAAAGTTTCTATATATAACTCTGCTAACAATAATCTTCTTCAATTTGACCAAAATGTATTAACCAAACCAAACAAATTACCAATAACAATAATTACCGACCAATCCATATTCTAATCCAAAATTCTCACAACAATTAACATTTCAATTATGCAGGTAATAATTACAAAGCTTGGGTTTTGGACTACCTTGCACGATATGGAGTTTAACGGCGAATTTGGGTACGAGTTTGTGATTGGGTTTCAAAATTGGAGAGGCGCCAGGTGAGAGTATTGGAGGAGGCGCGGGATTAAAGAAGGATAAGGAGCTTGAGAAGGATAGGGGTTATTGGGGGGTGTCGTTAGGAGCTTAAGAAGGAGAGGTAAATGTCGGGGGGTGTCACCGAAAGAGAGAGGTCGGAGGTCAGGGCTTGAGGAGGAGGAAGAGAAGTTTAGGTTTTGTGGGTTTCGGGATAGAGAGAGGGACGGTAGAGGGAGGCTGAAAAAGAGAGAGAGCGCGGGGGGGGGGGGGGGGGGGGGATTGTGAGATTGAGTGAAGGGGTAGGTTTCGGGGCATGAAGAAGGGGGAGAAGGAGGAGGAGTTTCAGTTGGTTTGGGTTTCGTGGGTTTCGGGAGAGAGACAGTATGTGAGAGAAAGAGAGGGAGATTGTGAGAGGTTGAGTGAAGAACTTTTTGGGTGAAATAACAAAAATAACCCTTCACTTAAGTGAATGGGATGGGAAGAGTCATCTTGATCCTACGACCAGTAGGCACGGTTTGCAAATGCAAACTGTTTGCCGTTGAAGCCCCATATATATATATATATATATATATATATATATATATATATATATATATATATATATATATATATATATATATATATATATATATATATACAGGGATTTTTTTTGTGCAAGCAGGATTCGAACTCTCGATCTCTTGCTCACCAATGAATAGGCTTACCAGTGGACCACACTGACAATGCAAGCTTGTAACCCAAATTGAAAGCATTAAGGATGTTGTGTGTGTGTGTGTGTGTGTGTGTGTCTATATATATATATATATATATATATATATACAGGGATTTTTTTTGTGCAAGCAGGATTCGAACTCTCGATCTCTTGCTCACCAATGAATAGGCTTACCAGTGGACCACACTGACAGTGCAAGCTTGTAACCCAAATTGAAAGCATTAAGGATGTTGTGTGTGTGTGTGTCTATATATATATATATATATATATATATATATATATATATATATATATATATATATATATATATATATATATATACAGGGATTTTTTTTGTGCAAGCAGGATTCGAACTCCCGATCTCTTGCTCACCAATGAATAGGCTTACCAGTGGACCACATTGACAGTGCAAGCTTGTAACCCAAATTGAAAGCATTAAGGATGTTGTTGAAAGGTTTCAACCATGGCACATGATATATGTGCTTCGCAATTTACAACAATCAAAAGGAGGTACCTTAAAAAAGAATAAGTTGCTAGGGTGTATTTCTAGCTAATTTATCTGGAGAGATATTGCAAACTCATATTCAATCATGAAGACATCAAGTATATTCGAATACGCTAACCATTAGACCTTAGTGACACTTGCAATTTAGCAAATTTATCTTTTTATTCAATTGATGAATGATATACTTTTTTCCATAAAGCATAAAAGGAGGGGTATTTTTTTTAATCAGGTCGTAGCCACTCACACCCACACTGATTTTTTTGTGCAATCAGGTTTCGAACTCCCATTCTCTTGCTCATCAGTGAAGAGACTTACTAGTGGACCACACTTGACAGTGCAAGCTTGTAACCCAATTTGGCAGCATTAAGGATGTTGTTGAATGGTTTCAAGCATGGCACATGATATATGTTCTTAGCAATTTACAACAATCAAAAGGAGGTATTTTAAAAAAGAATAAGTTGCTAGGTTGTATCCCTAACTAATTTATCTCGGGGATATCGCAAACTTATATTTGACCATCCAAAAATGAAAATTTAAACCATTAGGTATTATCTACAGAAAAAATCTATTTTTGTTCATATATGAAATGAATTTGATGAGTTTAAACCACTCATCATTCAACCTAAAAGTAATCTAAATTGTTTATAAAACTTCAATTTTTTGTCACATGATAAACAGTTATATCTCATAAAACTGATCTGAAAATTTGCACATGCTTCTTTCTTAAGGTAGTGTTGATTTTGATTTTAGATGGTCGAGATGTGAGTTTTGGGATGTCTCTCTAGCTAAATTAGCTATAGTGAAACTCTAGCCCCTTATGCTCATTTTAGAATACTATGCATATCTTGTATTTGAGATTTTTCTAATTTGTATGAAAAAAGGATAATAATTAGCAATTTTTATAATTAAAAAGAGGTATTTTAGAATACGTCAATTTTGTTAACATATGTATATGTTGTATTGGAGATTTTTCTTATTTGTATGAATAATGATAACAGTCAGCAATTTTTTTAATTAAAAAATGAGGTGTTTTAGAATACCTCAGTTGTTATTATATGTATATGTTGTATTGGGGATTTTTTCTATTTGTTTGAAAAAAGATAACAATTAGCAATTTCTTTAATTAAAAAAAAAGAGGTATTTTAGAATAACTCAATTTTTTTGTTGTTGGTTGTTGTTGTTTGTAGATTATCACTAGTATAATCCTGTGCAATATATTACACATAATTTTTAAATATAACATTGTGTAATATATAGCACATAATACAAACATGGATGCTAACACATGAATAACACAACTACAAATATGGTAATAACTTAAAATAACAATCTCAATATTCACAACCACATAAGGTCACTCATGTACATACATCCCAACTCAAACTAAATAAAAAAATGCATAACATTATAGTTTAAATCGGCAATCCACATATATTACTAACCACAATGTACATATAGATAACAATACTCATATATCATAATTCCATATTCATACAAACACACCACAGTACATTAATCTCAATTTAATAGTTGCATATCCTCACATCACATCACATAAAATAACAGGAAGTACACACATTATAACAACAAAACAAAACAATAAGTATTTTATAAAATTATATTCTACGAGGTATAGATATTCAATTACTTACAGTGGTCGGCGAAATGACAAGTAGCTATGAGACCTCCACCAGACTCCTCAATCCAATATACATCTCTTCAATAATATAAATCATAGATTTCTTCTACAAAATCTAGGGTTCAACAAAATATATACGGATCAATATACAAACAATGGATTAATTAGATTTTACTAATAGAAAAATGTAATATAAATTTGAAATTTCTCTTTCTCATTCTCCCCCTGTTCTCTCTCTCCTTTTTTTAAAAATTTTTTTATTTTTTTTTAAATTTTTGGTGGCGACTCCAAGGAAAGGAAAGGAAGAGAGAGGGATCGAAAAGCAGAGAAAGAAATAGAAGATTTTTGTATAAAACCCCCTTTTTTGCACTTTTACAAAATAACCCGTAATAATTATTGTTTTGCATAAAAATAACATAAGTATTCATTATTTCTTTCTATATAAAAAATATTAAATAACAATATTTTTTGGGGGGTTTTAAAAGTGAGAAAATAACAAAACCATTTTAAAAAAATTCTCTAATAATATATATACAATATTGCATGCTTTTTAAGATTTGATTAAGAGATATGATTGCACTTCAAAATTTGAATGGAGTAAGAGTGGGAAAGTTGCCTCCTACATTTGATCTCCTTTTTTTGTTTTAAAGATAAAAAATTAGAAAAATCTTTGAACCAAAAGTGGTTTAGCATAATATATTGTATAGATTCCTCCTACTATGTATATCTTGTATTGAAGATTTTTTTGGTTCGTTTAAATTGTTACATTAAATAAGATCTCATCCAATTCGTGTGTGGGTGGGCTAAGTCGGTCTACTTTAAAAACGTTTTGCAGGTGAATAATTGAATCCCTTACAGTATGCATGCCTTCTCTAGGATTGATTTTCTTTTTATTGGCTTGACCGTTGAATGTAATAAAATTATGTGATTCCACTGTGTTTTTTGCACATGAAAAAGAAGAATTAGCAAAAAAAAAATTTGCAAAATGAGTTATTTTAGAATACCATTATTTTGTTAATATATGTATATGTTGTAATGAATATTATTCTTATCTGTATAAAAAGGATAACAATCAACAATTTTTTAAAATAGAAAAAAAGAGTTATTTTGGAATACCTCAATGTTTTTTTTTAAAAAGAAAAGGTGGAGTATGGCCACCCTGTTTCATTAATAAGGGATTAATTGTAATACTCCGAATTCCAAAATACAACTGAACTCGAAGTTCCACAGGATCTTTACACTTCTTTCGTACAATTTTACAAGGAAATAAAATATTTTTTACATCAGAGTTACATTACACATTTACATTTTTACAACGGAAGCAATTTTACAATAAATTACACGAAACAACATTTAAATCAATCTTGAGCAGCATGTATACTTCAATTATGTCAAGCATCTTTACCCTGCATGTAAAACTGTGGGCACGTCAGTTCATTCAACTGATGAAATATTATACACGGCCATCCTCTCTATGCCGGAAACAATATAACGATTCTCAATACTTAGCAAACCACAAACTTGTTCACAAACAAAGCTAAATGGACTATCCTATTAATGTCGTGTTGTGAATGTGCACTTAGTCCTTAATGCAATTATTTGTATTATATGACACTAATGCGTACTTGTTCAGAGTCTATGCAGCCCATACTACATAGGTCCGAGGGCAAGCCCTTAATCATTCTTCATCTTGTAAGGTTCAATCCCTCGTCATGACTTAATTTACTACTGTAATTACGGTAAGTATCCTAGATGTTTTCTGACCTACGAACTCATATCTAGGCGCCTTGGAAGGAATCCCAACGCACTGTCACATGACTCATTATGCAGGCATTCTATGGTAATTCAGCTCCTACCATAGACATGACACCACCCGCTGTCATCAAACACCCTACGAGCGTCGCCACCGGGACGGTACTCTGGAGCAGTATCCACGCCCTTTCATGACGCATCATGGGACATCCTGTGAATACTCTCACGCCGCCAATCCAATGGTCCCCATACTCAATGTTTTTCTCTTACTTTCATCACATCTACACTATGTATCTAACCCTTAGTTTAATTGAATCATGAATAAAATCAAACCCTTAGAGTGTAGCACTCCTACTATACCGGTCTTATTCATTCATTTCACATGACCCAAACCTTGGTCTTCTCATTTCAAATATCATTTCCACATTTCTTTTATTGCCGGTATAAGGCTTGGCTATACCCTAATTCTCAATTTCAACTCATAATTACAACATCGAGCTTTTCATACTCATAAGGTCTTTTCATGATTAATCACAATTCATATTTTCATCAGCATAGTATTCATGTATACACATCTTTCATAACTCATCACAATCAATAAGTCAACTTCACGTGCAATTTATGCGTAAGAATAAATTTCAACTGGTAGTAATCCATAATTCATTTATTTCACAAATCTATTATTCTCATTTCAAAATCTTACTACAAGCACAAGTTATAAGTCCAATTAATTACACAAAATCATAACTTTGTAAAATTCCTCATTTTTAATTGTCATCTTTATAACTCACAAATCTCATTTATTTTCCTTTAATTTAAAAGACAAATTTTAATTTTAAAAAGAAGTCCTTTCTTGCAAAAAGCCTCAATTTCTCAATTACACTTTATCAAAAGTTATACAAATTTTTCTCATAAGGTCCAAATAATTTTCAATAATTAATTCCATATTTTTTCCAATTTTTAATCTATTTTTAAAAAATCATTTTAATTGAAATCCCATAAAAAAACAGTTTTTTAAATCCAAACCCCCAACCGGATTCGAACCCACAACCAGCGGCCCAATAGACATCGCACAAGACCAATGCGCCAAAGCCCCAAGGCGATATAACTAGGGGTTATAATCCCTAAGTATCGACTCTCGGTAAATCAGATTTTTAACAAAAAAATAAACGAAAAGCCTCAGTATCGAACCCGAGACCTCCTTTCTACTGTAGCGATCGAAAGCTCTACCGACCAGTTGGGCTAAGTGGCCATTTCGTTTTGAAAGTAATTAATTTGGGTTTTGATTTTGCTCTCTGTTCATAGCTATAATTCATGAAGTCTCAAAACAAAAAATTGTCCCTTTTTCTCCTCTTTTGAAAACAAAATTTTTCAGAATTAAAATACACCAAAATCTACGGAAACCCGTATTTTATACGTATTTTTAACTCTTTAAAACATGCATTTTAGCCCTAGTTTGTATTCCATGTTCATAATTTCGACATTTGAGAACTAAAGCATAATTCTTTATGATTAAAGATAGGTTCCCACAAAAATCACTACATTATTGTTCTCTTGCTGATTGACAACTACTATGTTTTTAGAACACAAAATCATCTTTTCTAATGAATAAAACTTCTATCTTTATCCACTAATTAACACATGATGCATTCAATCATTTGTTTGCAAATACAATCTTTTTCATTTATTCTAACATTCATATGGCACATATAAAATGGAGAAATCCACTACAAAAATTAACAATTATCTTTTAGTAATCATTCCATCAATTTATCTCTAATATTACTACTCTATTTTAATACTTTAATTAAACAAAGATGGTTCCAATCTCTTACTAGTTAATTCGCATAATTTCATTTAAAATATACCTAGCATGCATTCTAATATTAGAAGCAATGAAAAACACCCACCTCTTTGGAGAAAAACTAATTAAAAGTTCCTAGAGTCTCCTAGAATGCGAGAGAGTAGCCTTCTCCTCCTAGATTGTGATGCAAAAGTCCTCCTTCTTGCTCCCTTGCCAAAATCGAGAGCTCTCGTGTGGATGGGATGGGCCGGCCTCCAATGTTGGGACACACCAAAGAACACTCAAACTATATACTCTCTTATGTAATTCTCTCTTATATAAATTCTTTCTTTCAATAATTTCTTAGTGTAGAATACATGTAGGTGGGGGTATTTATACTAGTTCTATGATGGATTGGAGGGCTAGCATTTCATTAGATGGTTAAAGATGGATGGCTAGGATAGGAGGGGAAGTTGTAGCAACCACCCACAATCAAATAACTACCCATGCACACACACACCCACTCCCCATCTTCTCCATGTACAAACCGGCCTCCCATAGGTGTGCAATGCACACTACGTGCATGAACGTGCCCTTTAGTAACCCCCCCCCCCCCAATTTGAAATTTGTACAATTTTTAATTAATCAATTGTTCACAAATTGTGTCTACATGACAAGTGTGACAATTTAAATGATTAATTAAATTTGTGGGCTTCACAAATAGTGAGCTTAGACTTGTGGGCCAAAATAATAAAATAATAAATTATTAAAGTGGGCTCAAAATAAGAAAATGCTGTTTTAGGCTTTATAAAATAGGCTTTTAGGAAAATAAAGGAAAGGAAGAAAATAATTGTTCATACTACCAAAAGAAATTTTATATATAAAAATAAATAAATAAATATACATACGAAATTTGCACGTGCACAACACGTGAAAATCAACATTTCTATTAAAAGAAAGTTTAGGGTATTACATTAATAAAACAAACTCTGAGTACTGAGCCAATTACAAGGTCCTACAAACATAACGAAAGTACACAAACTCCACCCCAAACATGGGGGGTGGGACAAAAGAATATCAGAAAGGCCGCAAAATACATGCGACTAAACAAAATACATCGCATCCCCTCAACAAACCCTGGGGCAGTGGGTGTCTATCAACAGTAACGGCTACGCTGGCTGTCAGTCGATCGTCAGACCGATCTTGACTTCCTCATCATCAAAATCCTCAACCTGGAATACGCTCGATATCCTCCCCCTGGAACCTGCTGCTGCCACATTAGCCCAAAATGAGATAAAATGCATAATGTGAGTCAAGTTACCAGAAATATTATTACAAGTTCTGCAGAAATAAAAATTATTCCTGTTTAGACAAAGAACCCAGGTCGTTGCGGCAATAGCGATGTACCACGCTTCTTTCATAGTTCTTCTCTTAGTAGCAAATTTTGAACCTACCCACAGGTCCTCGTACACACTAGGGTACTGATTCATCTTCAGGGTGCTGAATACCTTAACGAGTACCGCTTTTCTCCTAGGACACTATAGGAAGAGGTGGTCTCTAGTTTCTAGGATAGCGTGGCAGAACCCGCAACGAGGGTCCACATTCGGTTAGCGTTTAGTGAGATTGTCTCTAGTCAAAATCACATCATTCAGCACCAGCCATAAGAAAACTTTGATTTTCAGTGGGGCTTTCGTCCTCCAAACGACGCATGGCCACTTTGGGGTACATGCCCTAAAGTGAATGCGGTTATATAGGGAGCGAACGGTGAACGTGCCGTTCTTTTCCAGTCCCCAAGATTTCTTATCTGGACCTTGAGAGCAACTAATTTCAGCATTGGTGATGTAGGTCTGAAGTTCTATGAGTCTAGTCTGAGAGCCCAGATCGAGAGATTGTTTACATGGTGGTTTCCAGACGCCTCTTTTCCAGACTGTGGCCACCGTGCAGTGTGGTTGTGATGCATGATCATATAGATCGGGGAATAGGGCTCTAAGTATGTGATCACCACACCACTTATCCCACCAGAATCTGGTGAGTCTGTCGTTACCGATAACTGATTTAACACGGCTAATGAAGGGTTCGTAGGCCTTAGCGATGCCTTTCCAGAACCAGGAGACACGTGGCCTACCCTGAAGCCCAAGTTTCTTGTTCCATTCCCATACAGATATTCCTGAACAAAATCTTGCCACCCTTCTCCATTAGAGTGAAAAACCTTCCACCACCATTTACCCAGTAGAGCAAGATTCATATCTCGAAGATCAATGATACCTAATCCTCTATGTATCTCTTTCACGCATGCCTTCTCCCATCTGATAAGGTGGTATCCACCACGATCCAAGTCTACCCCTTTCCATAGAAACTGTTTTCGGGTCTGGTCAATTCTCTGAATTACCCATCGCGGCATTTCAAAGGACAGATAATAGGTTGGAAGATTTTATAGGACTGCATTAATAAGCGTGACCCTCCCTCCCAATGATAGGGCTTTACCTTTCCAACCTACTAGATGGTTCTCAACCCAGTCAATAATGAGTAGCCATTCAGCCTTTTTGAGTTTCCCGTGTCTCAGTGGCAATCCTAGGTATTGAATGGGGAAGCTCTCTGTGGCACAATTGAGAATTATGGCATGTTCCAATGCCTCCTCCGTTGTCAGGGCAATGGGGATAAGAGCACTTTTGTGGAAGTGTACCCTGAGTCCAGACCAAGCTTCAAAACTATATAATATACCTTTGAAGGCGGTTGTTTCCCCGAGGTTGCCATTACCAAATAAAAGAGTATCATTTGCATATTGGAGGATTGAGCAACCTTTGCGGTTTACTCCCTTGGCCACCGGTACAATCCAACCTGCTCTACTGCAATTAGCCATCATGGACCGAAGAACGTTTGCACGAAAATGGGTGGCCCAACATCCCATTAAAAAAATTGCAGTTCTACTGGTGGTAAGACATGTGTGGATCCATATGATCCATCTAACCTCAAAGTCTCTTCCAGCAAGCGCTTCCAGGAGACAGTCCCATTCGACCGAATCATAAGCTGTCTCGAAATCCAGTTTCAGGAGATAGCACTTAGCATTCGATGTGTAGTATTGATGGATAGTTTCTTCAGTCGTAGCCATACTGTCCTGAATACATCGTCCTTGAATGAACCCCGTCTGATCGTGGCTAATGAGACCATCCATTACCTTTCCCAGCCTATTAGCGAGAGTCTTGGTAATGATCTTGACAGAGCAGTTAAGGAGACTAATAGGGCAGAATTCTCCCACTCGGTGGGAGTCTTCTTAGGAATCAGCACAACCCTC
The DNA here is from genome assembly GCA_017893485.1 of Hemerocallis citrina. Lineage (NCBI taxonomy): Eukaryota > Viridiplantae > Streptophyta > Magnoliopsida > Asparagales > Asphodelaceae > Hemerocallis > Hemerocallis citrina. The sequence continues at coordinate 434,821,940 of CM030358.1, read as the reverse complement.
CGCAAAATTAATCCCTAATTTGAGCTTATGGTCGTAGAAATCAGCGAACACCCTCAGCAAATCGCCTTTGATTTCCTCCCAGAATGTCTGATAGAAGATCATCGGGAAACCATCTAGACCTAGGGCTTTGTCTTTGCCAAGTTATTGGACTGCCTCCCGGACTTCCTCACAGAAGGGAGCTTCTAGGGATTGCAGCATAAGTTCAGAGTTGCCCGCCGAGTGCTGCCAGAAATTGTGACGAAGAGGGACTCTCAAGTCTGCTTTGTGTCCAAAGAGTAGTTTGAAATGGGACTGGAATGCCATTCTGATATTCTTGTTGCCTTGGACCATTCTAGAATCTGAATGGATCGAGTGAATGAGGTTAGATCTACGCCGGGCACTGGCTACTCGATGGAAAAATGTTGTGTTCGCGTCTCCTTCTTTGAGCCATGAAATTCTGGACTGTTGTTGCCATTTGATTTTCTCAAGCCTATAGAGTTGGTCAATTTTCTATCTGAATTGGAGCAACCTATTTTGCTCTTCCTGAAGTAGGTCCCTAGTTTCTTCAAGCTTCTCGAGTTCCTCAATACTATCAAGCAGGGACTCGTTTTCCTTCCAAATAAGTGCAAATTTGGACCGATTCCATTTTCTGAGCATGCCCTAAGTCTTCTAATTTTCTCACACCATATTGCGGTTGCTTCAATCCCACCATAGTTGGATGGGACCAGCTCTCATAGAGCTGGTGATGGAAACCTTGGATTTCTAGCCATGCTCTCTCGAATCTAAATTTTGGTGTTCTCCTAGGTTGAACTTCTCTGGAGGAAAATATAATAGGAACATGATCCGAGGTGGGTTTAGGAAGTGACTTGGCCGTAGCCAATGGGAACTTGGTCTCCCAATGGTGGAGTCTAAGATCCTGTCAAGTTTAGCTAAAATGGGCAGCGCTTGCATGTTTGACCAGGTGTATAGCCTATCAGAGACGGGAATGTCAACCAGTTCCAGGTCCGTGATAACCTCGTTGAATGCTTCCCTATCCGATTCTGTGGTTCCTCTGCCTCTGTGTTCATAGGCGAATCTAGTAATGTTAAAATTGCCCCCCACCCCCCAGGGGTGTGGCCAACGAGCCTGTATTGTTCTAAGTTCTGTCCAGAAAGTCTTCATAGCAGCAGAAGAATGTGGACCATAGACCAAAGTAATAGAATGAGTCCACATGTCGGCTTTACGTTGGAGCGGAACCAAGATTGAGTATTGCCCATCGACCTCATCTAGGCAACAAAACATGTTGGGGTTAAAGCCTAGAGCAATACCCCCAGACGCCCCTATAGATGGGCACATCCTCCATTCGGAGATTCAATTTCCCCCCAACCTACTCAGTCTAGATATGTGAGTAAGTTTGGTCTTTTGAAGACCCACAATGTTAGCTTTTGATTTAGCAATGACCTCCTTAACCATTTCCCGCTTGCCCCACCTGCCCAGACCCCTAACATTCCAGAATAGAATCTCCATTAACTACGTAGAGGTGAGGGAACGTGACTCGGTACAGGGATCGAGTTTGAGATAAGGCTAACTCTATCGTTCTCCCAACCCCTAATCTTATTGAGAAGGAACACATTCCTATCGGTATCGCCTGCCGCAAGACCACAGGTTTTGGCTAGACTAAAAATCTCAGAATCAGACATGAAGTTAAAAATCAATTCTAGGAAGGAACGCGTACCTCCGTCGCTAGTCTTCACAGATTTAGCCGCCGCCGCAATCTCAAGATAATCGTCTAGGGACTCCTCAATAGCCCTCTTAGCCACTTTCTGTACTCTAAAATCTTTTTCGCAACGAGTAGAGGCAAGGGGCAACAGGCTGTAAGGGAGGGAGACTGGATGGTACAAAGTCAGGAGATATGTCCATAGCTTCGTCAGCAAACTCTTATGATTCCAAAGATTCCTCATCATAATAGGTAAGATCAACTTCGAGATTTAGTCTCTCATCATGATCCTCCTCCTCGATGTGGCTCTCTGATATGTTAGCTGACCTAACAAATCCAGGACTTTTTGTGGCACTTGTGTAGTTGGGTTGTTGCATCTTGTTTAACAAATAAATGGGCTTTCCCAGAGACGAATTTTCCAACTCCTTATTGGACCCCTCAATAGGCCCATTGTACACAACTGAAGACGTTAATAACACAACTGAAGGCGTTGAGCTCGAGGTGGGCCACGTAGGTTAGCCACGTGTCCCCTCTTCACTTGCCCCCATCCTCGAAAGAGGCGATAAGCTACAAGAACGAGGTATTCGTTGTCATCGAAGCATCCCCCTTTTATCGCTCTGTTTTGCACCCTTTCCTCTTCCTCAACCCTAAGCATTCCTCTTTTCTCATACAAAATCCTCTCCACAGTTTCGACCTCTCCCCCTTTTGTCTTCTTCCCCAAAGTAGCTCCATCTCTCTGTCGCTCCCTTCCCAAAGTCTCCAACTTTTCTGTTTCTCTCATAAGGGCCTGCTCATCTTCTAAAAAGCTGCCTCTTTTATCGTTTGGAACCACCTTGTTGGTTTTGATTGAGCCCCCGTTCGTCCTCTTCCACAAAGTAGCATCCTTTTGCAACCGCTCTCTCTCCAAAGCTACCACCTTTTTCCCCTTTGGTGAATAGCTCTGTCTATTGGCATAGCTGTGGGTCATACGCTCCCCTTGAGGCCTCTCCTCAGAAGCTGGTGGGGGTTAACTTCCTCTTTGGGCATTTTGTCTGATGGATGTTTCAAGGTTGGGCATTGGGTCTGCAGATCTAACCTTTTTTGGGCAAGACTATTGTATCGCTAGTGGTTGAGCCTCTTGGTTATTGGGTTTTTAGGTAAGTCCTTTGTTTTGGTCGCCGCAGCGAGTCGGAGTTCTCTGTGGTTCAGAATTCGCCATCTCCTGACCTTGGTGCTCCTCCCTACCTCTAGCCGCTCTGATTACTTCACGGTGTGCATGCTCTATTTCGTGGGCACCATCGATGGCAAGGTCCCACTCTTTTGAGACCACCTATTTGTAAGAACGACCATCTCTGAGTGCGGCGGTAGGGGATGAGAGAGCCAGGGGCTCCGTCTCTAGCTCCTCTTGCTTGTCCAAGACAAACCTGATGAGGTATGACTCCTCAAATGAAAACACCTTTGCAAATCTGGGCATCATCGTGATATCGGGGCTACGAATTAAGATCCTCGCAGATACGATCTCCGACCGCCTCACCGTCTTGTCGTCTATCTCTTTGACAGTGCCAAACTCCGATATGATCTCTTGGAGGGCTTCATTTTTCCAGAAGTGTAACGGTACATTGCGGATCCAAATCCAAAACCGCTCCCCCTTCAGCAGTTCAGCTCCAAATCTTGGTGACCACAGGAAGAATTCCAACTTAAAGTGCCCAAAATCGACAATTCCCATTGCTGTTACCTCAGTCATCTTCTCCGGCGAGGGGAATGACACAAGAAATTGGAGATGACACATCTTTTTAGCTACCCAATCTCTATGAGCTCTCATCGGCCATTTTGTATTCAAAGCTTGGAGTAAATGGTTCTCCGATGGGCACCCTGCCGCCACTTTGGCAATGGCACACCATTGGCGAAGCCACCACTCTTCACTCTTGATTGTGTCTAGGTTGTTTTCCAGTCGGATGAAGGTGGGGTTATCTGGTGATCAGCCCCTTCGAACAGGCCTTTCGTCGTCGTTATTGGAATCCTTAACGTTTGTACAAATGTAGGACATGTGCCCCCACTTCATACATTTCAAGCAATGTATCCCTTTCGTAAAGTCCTACCGGAGATGCCCTAGATCACCGCAATTGAAACATGGCACTGGTTTGCGTTTTCCTTTCCTTTTCTTCTTCCTGGTTGGTTTGAGGGTGAGATGTTGTTCATTTTCTTCTTTTTACTTTGCACTTCACTCCAAGGCTCCTCCTCTCTCCGCTCCCCACTCCACACTGTTATGCCCCCAATGGGTGCCCTGTTCTGCGGACCCCCTTCTTGGGCTCGCTCGACGGTAGGCTTAAGTGGGAGATGAGCTGCATCAGTTTTAAATGTGGATGGGATTGGGGTTTTGAGCAGTGGGTGTGTGTGTGGGGGGGGGTGGGAATAGGTTGTTTGGGAATGTGGGTGGTGGGTGTGTTGTGGTGTTCTTGGGCAACAATGGGTTTAGCTTTCCAATTCTGAGGCTGGGGATGGTGGGGGAGATCGTGATTATGGTAGAACCTGTTTGCCATGGTAATGTTGTTGTTGTTGTATGTCTTTGGCTGGTGACCCCTATGCCATGACTTATGGTGGGAGGAATGATCCAATGGCCCTTGAGCAATCCTCTTCCCCTGAGCTATCCCTTTCCCCTGGTATTGTAGGTGATGATATCGCTGATCTCTTCTTTGCCCATAGTGGTGGCGAAGGTCCTTTGGGGGGTTCTTTTACGCTCGAACGAGCTGGTAGGAGGACCCCCTCCGTGGACCCGTCCTCTATGAGGCGAAGATGTGTGGCGATGATGACTATTCTCTCCCCCATAACGATGTTGATGCGCACTCCGGTGCGCACGCTCAGGGGATTGATGTCTGAGCCTCCTTCCTTCAACAATGTCACCATAGGGTCGGGGCGGGTGGACAGGGTGGGTTTCTGTTGGGAGAGTGAGTTTAGCTTCATTTAGGCCTTGTGGAGGGGGAGGGGGGTACGATGGGTGTACGGTAGGATCGGAGGGTTGTAGATTGGTAGGGGAAGTGGTGGGGTGATCTTCTGTTCGGGGTTGAGGGCGTGGTGGGGTGTCGTCTCATTCGGCCCACAACCACTCATCTCGACTTTGGAAAGCATCATGGTCGAGGTGCAGTTATAAGTGGGTGAAGTGGAAACAACTCAATAGTAAAAAATGGTGACTAGTTGAAACCTTGGAACTAGCAATTGCAATCACAGTTGCAATGGAAGACTGTGAAATAGTTTTTCAGTAGCAGTGTTGGTTGGTTTGGCAACAGAGGGTGTTTTTGTTGTCTATGGAGGAAGACAGAGCAAAGAGGGAGGGGGAGGGGTAAGGCTTTAGTTAAAAGAAGAAAGGTAGAAGGAGGAAGGAGGAAGCAGGAGGGGGACTGGTGGGGGCCGGTTAACTGGAGGTGGTTAAGGAGGAAGCGGGGATGGCTAGGGCTGAGGCAAGGTTTCTTGAGGTAGGGAATACCTCATTGTTGTTAACATATTCTTATTTGTACGCAAACGGATAATAATTAGCAATTTTTTTAATTTTTGAAAAAGAGGTTTTTCTTTTTCTTTTTTTGATTGGTAAAAGGTAGAAGAACATCTTACCTCACGTTAGCATATATATATCAAGGGAAAGTTAATGTCTATTACAAAACATCTAAGGGATGGGGGATCAGATAGGGTTTAAAGTTGGTTTTAGACTAGAATTTGAGGCTACATATTCTTGAGTCGAAAAGAGGGTAGTAGACGTCTGTCATGCACCCCAACTTGCCTCTTAAAGTTGGTTTTAGACTAGAATTTGAAGCTACATATTCTTGAGTCGAAAAGAGGGCAGTGGACGTCTATCATGCACCCTAACTTGCCACAAGTTTATGAGTTCTAGTCCAAGCTATCTCCAATCAGTCTCACCCTGATACAAAAAGGATCCCCCCCTACATAAACAGAACAATATCTAAATATAGTTACAGACAGTTATGATAAAACAAGGAACGACATATGGCAATTTAAACAAAATAGACTCAAGCAAAAAGTGATTAAGTTGATATGCAGTGTGAGTTCTTCCTCATCTCTAACTCAAACCAACGTTACTTGCGGCTTCACTTACTTGCCAAGATGTTGTTGGTGGTCTTCCTCCTAAAAGCATTGCACCTACTTAGACATCCTCTAGCCCCTGCAAATTCTTCTCTTTTTGCTTGAAGCTCTCACATCCATCTAGCCAATGAGAGAACTAGAATTTAACATTAGCAATATGATTTTCTTTTGAGTGCAACACATTTGAAAAAACTCAACCATTTATACAGACCCATAAGGTCCAATAAACAGCAATTGTAACCAAGTGCCGAATGCATGAGTATTTGTGACTGTGTTAAGCAAAAAACCAAGTTGTGAAGCAATCATAAATGGAGCCAGGAAGGTGTGTGATGTTGAACATTGATATGGAGTGGTGCCAAATGCTAAGAGTTGTTGGGCATTCAAAAAATATGTGGAAGGTGGTCTCAATCTGACATGCACAAGCTGTGCATGTTAGATCACTATCCTATCCTCTAGCATGATGCTTGTCCTTGGAATTGAGCTTCTCCCAGCTCAGAAACCAGTTAAAGGTCTTGCACTTAAGGGGGACAATGTTATTTCAAGTAGGTTTGTGAAATGGAGATAGGAGCCCTGAAGTAATGAAGAAGTTATAGAATAACTTGACTGAGAAATAATCTGTTGATTAGTGCCTCCAAGTTGGAATATCAGTAGTAACTGATGGATTAATGTGGGCTATGAGTTGCAACAACTGGTTCTTTCTACAATGATAGTTGTGTTGGAGGTGCTATGAAGTCGGGGTCTCCAATGACATGTACCATCTGCCTAATTCCCTTGAGATAAGAGAGTAGCTTCATTATTCCATGCTGCTAAGAACAAAGAAGAGAAAAGTGATTAGATTTTATTGCCCTCTATCCAATTAGAATACCAGAATTTGATAAATCTTTCATCACCACATTGCTTATTTAATTGTTGCATGAATTGGTATTTAAGATGATGAGTTCCCTTCCAGAAGTATGAAGCCTGGATTGGGCATATAAAACTATTAGTGGATTCATTTTAGTATATTGATAATAGTGTCTGGCTTACTAGAGAGTTTGTTGTAACAATCTTCCACCACCACTTCATAAGCAAAGCTTCATTGAAGGTTTTGATGTCAAGAACCCCAAGTCCTCCATGCTTTTTAGGCTAGCAGATCCTTTTTCAATTCTTGCATTGTAACCCCTGTTTCCAATTTTTCAGAGTTTCCTTTTTGTAATTCTTTTCTCTTCACATTCGTGTGATCAGTTTATTTTAATGATAAATTCTATTATTCATCTTCAACCCAATTTTATTCTTTCAATCAATTTTATTTTCCTATGTTGAACCCTGAGATTATTTTGCACTCTATTTTATTTTTATTATCTTTGTCTTTTGGGTATTCTATTAACCCACTAATTGGCTTAATTTTTTAGCCTATTTCTTGTTGGATCCTACCCAAACCCGCAAACTCGTTACCCTACTCCAAACCCACATCTTAATCCCCTATAAATACCATATTATTAACCTAACCCTAATCTTAATTAACTCTTAATCTCTCAGTCACCTATTACCTTCTCCTTCCTGCGCTTCGATCCCGCTCACCTCCTCGACGCCCCCTGACCACCTTACTCCACCCCCGCTCATCCTACAGCCACCATCGATGCCCTGCAGCACTCTGCCTTCCTCCTCCTCCACCTCTCGACATCATTGTGACGCTCCTCACCACCGCACCTCGGTCCCCGACCATCCTCTTCGTCATCTACACCCCCTCGACCTCTGTCTTGCCCTGCCTTCCACTGCTGCAACTGACTACCGCCACTGCCATCGATCCATCACCAACTGCAGCCGACCCCAAGCTCCGCAACCCGAAGCTCCACCATTGCTGCATCCCTTCGACGATCACCCTTTTCGCTGCTGATACCTTTCACTGGAACTTTCGTCGAACCTTGTCGCTGCTGCACCCGCCTGCACCATCCCGTAGTCGCTGCACCCCGAAGCTGCCATTGTCGCTTGTGTCGTTGTTGTCTCTTGTGTTGCCACTGCTGTGTGTTGCACTGTCTTCGTCACTTTTGCTACCATGTGTTGCCACCGGGACTCTTATTCTCTTTATTCTTTCATATTCAGAACAATCGTCATCCAACAGGCAAGTTTCCCTTGAACTAGTTTATTATTCTTGTTCAAGAATCTCTTTTGATCTACACAAGTAATTCCTTTTTCATCTATCATATCTTATTTGCTTGATACCTGTCACGCCCCGCTTCCCAAAAGGAATACAGAATATGGTACGTGACTAAGCCCAGCAAATAGTTTTCACCATCCATAAGCTGTACGGATCTGCTTGGCTCATCATAACAGTAAATAAGGCAACATACTCAACTAGGCATGCAAGAAAAATCATAACTCAATAGTATTTATTGCATCAATAATAAATTTCCCAACAAATATTAGATCTGAAACAAACAATAATCCTGGGACAATAAGCCCAAATATAAGTCTCAATACAATTCATGAAATAAAATAGTTCATCAAAACATTTAAGAAAATCGTTCCAATTGCGCAGCTCAAAATTTTTGCTCACCAACTCCAGTAGGCAATGGATCAGCAAAAACTGCTTATATGGCAATTACAAGGAAAATAAGGAAAACAGGAAAACATAACGTCCGTTAGATGCAACTTCCGGGCCGCAAGCAATGCAAGTAGGAAAATAAAGGGAAACCTAACTAAATTAAACAAGTAATACTAATATGGAGAAGCATTAAATATAACAGTCTACAAATGGTAGTAAACAACGGAATAACAGTAAAAGTATAGCAGTAACTCTATGGGTCAACAGTAATAGTGAATTAACAATAACAGTAAATCAACAGTAACCGGATGTGACAGTGTAAATAGTTATTCTTATGTCTAATGTTCATTACTAACTAGGTAGCACTTCATGCGTCCCAAATTATACCACATGGTTGCTACAGCAAACAGTTTCGTTTTAAGATTTCGTAGTGGAACTTCTATAGGGCAGTATATTCAGACAAACAGTAATAATAACAGTAATAACAACAAACGGTGTCATGGATCATACCCTCATGCATCCAGAGATGAACAGTAGGTACCACAGTAAACAGTGGCAAAAACGAGTTCCCTCTGAATATGCATTTCTATATTGTCCACTACTCGATCTTTTTCCTTAAAAACCTCGGCTTGATTTGTTTTCATTATTAACAAAACATGTGAACGAAATACAACAAGATAAAGACATGGCATGAACAAAGGATAAGTCTAAGATGAATAGGAAACACAAACGATTGATAAAGTAACTCATAATAGTCCAAACAACGAAACTTTCAGTTCTGGACAGCAAGACACTACTGTACCAAATCTGAAATTCTTATTGCTACAGAATAGAAAATCCAGATCCGTCAGAAAATCTAAAAACTATACTCTCTACCGATTCCAGCACATATATATAATTCACATATCAGCCACAGAAATAGGGTTGAAAACAGCATTTAATACAGAAGTTATGTTCAGCTAGAAAATGCAAAATCTTGTTTATAAGCATGAAAAGAGTTTAAAATCACCGTAGTTAAATCTGATAAAAATCTGGAAGATTCCTTAACATATCTAGTATCAAAATATAAATATCATGAATTTATATTATAGATAGTATAGTCAACAAAATTGGGAAAGTGGAGTAATGCAACAAAATCTAAATTCTGAAAGTTCAGACATAGCAGTACCAAAACTGAGATAGTTAACAAAATATAATTCGAAATCCAAATCCATAAAAAGAGTAGTAAAATAGACAAATCAGGCCACAGTTTATATTTATAAAGTTTTCATCAAAAACGAATATTTTCAGGTTGAAAACATAGTTCTTTACTGAACAGCATGCAGTTTGGAAATATATCGATGTGTTTCACAAGTATGAAATGAGATATAAAAGTCATTAATTAATTCCACAAAAATTAGAGATTGATCCCAACAATGTCTAAACATACTCAGTATAATATAAAGTTCAAATTCTACTTTTAGTATCAGTTTTAAAATAAAATATCTTACAGAATACATATTGTTCAGAATCTGGAATATACGATATGACTGCAGTAAAACAGCAATAACTCATGCATCGAAAATCGGAATTGAGATCCATCGAAAGTTCTGGAAACTAGAAAACAAAGGATACAAATCATGTTCACAAACTTATTTAATTTACTGATGTTAACAGGGTCGTAATTACTGTACAAAATAAGGCAGCAGCAAAACAAAAGTTCTTTTCGACATTTTATCAAACAACTATACTACAACCGGTCCAATCTAAGATGTCATACGCAACATGGAATATGTGGGTTACTCAATTCAGAATGGCATGTGAATCAAATAGTCCATAATGAGATAATCCATCCAACCAACATCTATGCAACAGTCATCTACGACATACGGTATGTCACAAACAACATACTGTCAAGATGTCTACTAATCTAATTGTTTTCATGCAACGGGTGTCAACTATTGTAACTAATCATGATCAAGAGTTGATGTCAATAGTTAACCTAACAAAATAGGATCATCATGAGAGTACAAATATTTTCATACTAGATTACTTACGGTATTTAACTTGTATGACAAAAAGAACACATATAAGCTACTTGCCTGTGATGAAGACAACGGAAACGAAGAACAGAATTGTAATATACCAAAATAATTTGATTATATATATTATTTATATTTTTAAAACCAAGTTAAGACTTGAATTGTATTGGTGCATGATTATTGATTAAACAACCATACACATTTGTGCACTAGGGTTAGGGTTAGGCTAGGGTGAGCTAAGGTTAATAACCTAGGGTTAAGCTAACCCTCATCATGAAAGAAACCCTAGCACAAATCTTCATGAAGATCGAATGGTTGGAATTACACCAAGAAGAGTTCTTCATGAAGACTTCAAGTTGACTCAAGAAACTTCTAGCCTTGTGTGTTGGCACTCACATCTACCATTCCCTTCCACTAACTCAAGCCTCTCTCATCCTCACCCTTCAAGTCCACCCGGCCCATTTTCCCAAAACCCTAAGCTCTCCATTTTTATAAAAACCCCCCACTCCATTCACTTCTCATTCCTTCTTCTATCTTGTTCTTGTTCTTCCAAAACAAAAACAAAAAAAAAGAGAGAAGAAAAAAAAGGAGAGATCTTTAAGTGGTAGTAGAAGAGTAGAAGTAAAGTGTAGGTTGCATCTAGGGAGCAAAACCTTGAAGAAGGAGGAGCAAGGAAAAGCTTGCAAGGAGTTTCTTACAACACAAAAGTGGGTGATACTCTAAACTTTAAAAGATTAGTCTTTTCTTTGTATTGATGTTAACATGTAAAAGTAGCTAAGAAAAACTTGATTTGCCATGTATAAATACGGATATGCTAAGAAAAGAAAAAGTTGGATGGTAGAATAACTCATTTTCAAGATTTTTTTAAGAAACATGTTCTTGGTGTTTAGTTTAGGAATTTCTAACTCATAAATGGTTTGGAATTTTGAAATCAAATTTTGGGGGATGGTTTTTCTATGTGTCTAGAGATCACATGAAATTTTTTCATAATATTTGGGAGTCATCTAATAGCCCAAACACCAGTCCCATTTTCGAACAGCAGCCAACTGTAGAAACTGCTGTTTTGAGAAATCCTTTTGTGCCTTCCAAAAATCATAACTAAATATTGGTTGAATATTATTAGCTAAAAAATTTCATGGATGCTCCTGTATGTGTCTAAAACCATAATCCCAAATTTTATATTTTTCTGTATTTGTTTGATGCCTCAAAAAATTGCTAAGTTCCAACTGGTCTGAGAAGACAAAACTGAAATTTTCTGTTTAGGGCCTGAAGTTCATATATGCATAAATACTTGTGTATCTATGATATTGCCATGAAATTTTTTCAGTAACTTTTGGTATGAGTCTATTTGATGATTCTAAAATTTTAGAATTTTTAGATGATATTTGATAAGTTTTCAAAAATAAATCGTAAGTAGAAGTAAAAACCTTGTCTGAAAAGCAGTGGAAACTTTGTGATGTATTTGAAGAGACATATCTCTCTGCATAGTAGGATTCTAAATTCAAATTTTGGACACAATATATTGGTGTATGTCTAGTTATATAATCTTAAATTTCATGAGCTTTGGACAAGAGTCTGATTTTATATGGAATTTAGACTTGACTGTGTTCAATACGTGGTGTTGATTGCATAGTCTGTACAATTGTGATTTTCTGGGAAAATGTGTTTGGAATTTGCCAAAGTGATGAACTAGAGACTTATAGTAGAGACTCTAAGCTTTCCAAAAAACCCAAGAACTTGTAATTCCAAGTTGTTTAGAAATTGATATGATATTTCAAAGTGCTGGACAGATCTAGCCACCCTTAGAAGTCGTCACCTTACATATGTGTGACTTGTTCTCAACTCTCAAGTGTTGAATTGAGAAGTTAGGGGTATTCCTATACCCCAATACTTGGTTATTTTTCGTCTTAGGTTGATTAAGATACGGGTAGAGACTTGAACGACATTGATTCGTCGACCTTGTCTAAGTTAGTTGCCTACAATTATCAACCATTAGGCCAACTTGGGGACTTCCGCCCTAACAATTGAAAGTGACTAACTCGGGCACCAATGAAATCATGGTAGATGATCAAAGACCAAGTTGAGGACGAGACTCAATGGGGAAAGTGGCGAGCATAGTGATCGCGTCGCCGGAGCCACAGGTTGATAGGCAGGAACGAGGGTTCTAGTAGGGAAACCGCTTAATACTAGGCATAACTTAGACTAGGAATCAGTTGGTGACCATGCCCTTGTAACATGTCTAGGTAGACTTAATGTTAGTTAGTTTGGACGTCACCTATAACTGCATTTAGTTTCTAGTGAACTAGTAATCGGGTGACGTACTCTCCTGTCATTAGGGATACGTACTGCAGTGCGTATTTTGTACTGTTGATTCCTGAAGTACGGTGGTAAGATTGGGATGGGATTTCCTGGTGGATAGGGGGATTAGACCTTTGAGACAGTCAAGTTCTATGCTGCTGGACACGAATGGATCATATGGGCTTCGGTCCTGTGAATCTTCGGCACCATAGGTATGCTGCAGTATATCTTCAAGTTCATCATGACTTTTGAGTAGGATCTGGGCGTCGGGCACTAGTGGAAAATCGAGACACCACTAAGTGAATGCAGAAACCGATGTGGACCAATTAATCTGCAGCCTCATCAACCACAATCAGGAACAGGACGAGTACAAGAGTAGGTTGCATGGCGAGGGTTCAAAACTCTGAATTTGGAAACAACTGCTTGATTTGGAAAGTATGTAGTATGGGATGCATACATTTCCAAAGTCTCGTTTGCATTAGATTAAGTACATTTTGTCCTGTGCATTAGAGTACTAGGGCATGTCATACATGGACACCTTGGACCCGACTCCACCTTCCTTTCTTTTGGTCACTTTTCTATTTAATCTTGATTTGTCTAGTTTGGAGATCGCTGCTTTTATCAGTCTCGCGTCAATAGAATTACTGACATGTCCACTCTTTTAGGTGCTAGACTGCCGACCCAGGGAGCCCAGGAAGCCCAAGCCAGATGGAGTGCCCAAATGACAGTATCAAGTGTTCATCCTTTACATTTTGGTTATTTTTGTAAAAATCTGATTTGTAATTTATGAGACAATGTATAATTGTAACACTTAAACTTGTACATCATGGAATAAATTTTGTTTAAAATTTTCCTGCATTTTCCTGTATTGTGACTGTTTGAAGGAAAGATTCTGGTTTGTGTCACGAATCACTAGTATGGGGATTCGGGGCGCTACAAGAATAACGGGAACAGATCTCGAACAACGAACCACGTGCACAAGACGTTCGTGCACACACCTAAAGAGACAGCAGCAAACAAACAGCAAGGCGGCAGCAACAGTGCCGACCTCGACAAAAGAGAAGACGATAGCGACTTGGAAAGACGGCGATTGTCAACCACAACAACGGGCTGCAATAGCAACAAGGGTGACAGCGACGGCACAGGCGGCACTGCGAGGGGCTGGGTCTGGGCTCGAACGGGGACAGGGACAGAAGGGGTGTGCAGCGGGAGAGGAGAGAGAGGATAAGGGTGCGGTGGGTGGTGGCCGGCGTCGGGGGTCGACGACGACAGCAAAGAGGAAACATCAGGAAATGAGGTCGGGGGTAGGGGTAGGTGACGACTCAGAAGAGAGAGAGAGAATAGTATAGGGTTTGGTGATTATGGTTAGGATTCAATTAGGGTGTTTATATAGAAACAATATAGGTTTGGGTGAACGGGATAGTATCCTGTAGGAAGAAAAGAATCCAATAAGAGACAAATAGGCTATGAAATAGGTTTAAACAATAGACGAGATCAAGAACAACACACCATACAAAGGGAATGAAATTAAATACAATCAAAAATAAAATAAATAATCAAGAATTTTATTAAATATAATTAAAAATACAAATATGGGCAATAGGGATTACAATACCTCTCAAAGAAACTATTACGGATTCATCGGCGAAACCAAGTAGTAGTTTTCTTTTCGTGTCATTCCCTTGATTCAAACTAAAGCCTTGTTATACATCGTCATATGCATACACTACATGAATACATAGATTAGAAACATGTTATATAGAAGAATGATGATTTGAATTCTTTTCGATTGGATATGATGTTATACTAGCTACGTGAATTTAATGCTATGTTAATAATAATTTGTCTTGTTAACAATAGAATTCCACCCCAATGATTGAGTATAATTTCCTGTTGATTAATTGCCATGAAGCTATATACTTGTGTATCTTGTTTGTTGTTAATTAAGAATTATTAACTCGCTGGCCTCCTATTTATTCCATGTTGTGTTGAGATTTTGACCCAGTTTCTGTTATAATTAGGTAGAATTTTGTAAACAACAATTGTAGCCCTCTGAGTCTATTTTCCAAAACTTTTTACGGATCTAAATTCTGATTTATAAACTGCATTTTATCGTAGTTTTAACACTGCTATGTTTAAATTTTTAGATTGTCGTTTTCAAGCATATCGACATGAATTGTTAATTAAAAAAAATGTTAACAGTAAAATTAGAACTTGAAATTATCTAGGTTGTTACTAGACATGATTATGAGTCACTTTGATATTTTTATAGGATTAATTGATGATTTTCCAGACTCGTTATATATATGAGAACATGACCCTAGGTTGCTGCCAGAGCACTAATTTAGTAAAGAACAAGACTTTTGACCTAGTTGTAGATAATATCATTTATAACTTATTAAATAAGAGTTGTCTCCCTCTGTGTCCAGAATCCATATTATCTGACAGTTTTGCTATCCGACTTACAAATTATAAGATATTCAGATTCTCGTGGTGTAACGTCTGAATTCTAGAATACAATCTAAAAATACATTATCATGTTTAACTAATTGAAACAGTAGATTAAATTAATAAAATAGACCTGAGATTAATCGTGTTTTTACTGAACACTGTTAGGAACAAAATTATGATTTTCATAATATTTTTAAGTGATTTTACAACCAAATTTATATATAAGAATTTGACCCTAACATGCTGCCTGAAAATGAAATCAGTAAAGAACGAAATTATACACCTAGTTACTATAGTTATAATATGTCATGTGAATATGTGTTGGAACCGGTAGAGAGTCTAGTTTCTAGAACTCCTGACGAAATCTGATTTACTTTTCTGTAGTATAGGGAAATTCGATGTTCTTACAGCAACGTCTTGCTGTCCAAAATGTGTGTTTTGTGTTTTTAAGTACATCTATATTTGATTTTGCATCTAGTGAATAAAATTAGTTATACAATGCATTGCATAGACTTGACATATTCTTGACATCGCCTTTATACTTTTGTACCCATTGCATGTCCACATTTGAGTATAATAAAATAATAACAAGTCGGGGTATTAAGGGTCGACTTGGTAGTGAACAATCGGAGACTGTACGCAGGGAAGGGTCTCTTATCGTTCGATTGATTATTTTTACGGATGGTGGATTATTGATTGTGGATTATTGGTTGTTGATTATTGATTATTGTGCCGAGTACACGATCTGTAGAGTCCACCACTATAGTCTAAACGATCACTGTTTGCATGCACCGAACCTGTGGTATGGGACGTAGAATTACATGCATTAAATAGGATAATAAAAGACTAATAAACCTAGGACTGACACTTGCACTTTTATCATGATTATAGTTATCAACATGATTATGGATTGTTGTCTCGATTATTGCACGTTTGATTATAGTCTTTGACCGTATTATCAACCCTTGTTATTGACATTTGATTTTTGTTATAGTTCATTATTTCTTGATAAACCATATTATCCTTGCTTCTTTACTTCTACTACTTACTATCCGTAACTTGCTTTAACAGACACTCTCCCCCGCCCACATCTCTAGTTGATGAGTTTGCAGGTACAAGAGGAGATTTGACTAAAGGACTTGGTGAGAAAATCATCTAGAGAGTGGAGCTAAATCATTAAACTACTATAATTATTTCATTCATGTTATTTCCTTTTCCGCATTGTTACTTTTATCGTACTTTGTATTCCGGGCTTATATGACCCGAAGTTTATTTCTTTCTCCTAGATGTTGGATATTATTTTATAAATTTATTTCATGGATCTTTTGAAGTTTATTCATTGTTTATGTGGTTATTTATTCTTGCATGGTTGTGATCTTTTACATATTGTTGAGTTAATCAGTTACAACTATGGATAATGTACACATCATTCACTGGGCCTTTGTTACGTGCTCGTATTTTCGTATTTTAGGAAGCGTGGCGTGACATGCAAGCACGGCCTATAGCATCTGTGTCAGAGCGCACCCAGAAAAACATGCTTCTGATCTGATCAATCATCTTAATCACCCACGTAGGAAGCTTTTAAAAGGAGGCATAGTAAACAGGCAATGCACTCAGAACAGAGTTGATAAGAACAAGTCCACCACCTCTTGATAACATTTTGTCTTTCCATGTTGAGAGTCGTCTTTGAAATTTGAGGAGGAGAGGTTGCCACTCTGCCTTCCTTGGCTTCCCCTTAGCCAAAGGCAGCCCTAAGTAACCGATAGGGAGTGATTCCTGCTTTGCATCCAATAATAGTGGAGAAAGCTTGTAACTTTGCTCTAGACCTTCCAATGTAGACAATGGAAGATTTGGTGAAGTTATTTTCTAGCCGTGAGACATTAGCAAAGATGTGAAGGAGTAGTTTCAGATTGATCGCATCTTATTCATCTCCCTTGCAGCATAACATAGTATCATCTGCAAATTGAAGGATAGACAAAGATGAGAGAGATCCTCTAAGGTTGAGGGGGGAGAATGAGCAATTTCTTCTTCAACTGAGAAGCATTTGAACCAAAACATCTACAGCAAGAATGAAAAACATTGATAACAGAGGATCTTCTTATTTAAGGCCCCTCCTGGACTTAATAATCTTACAACTGACTCACATTAACCAGCACCGAAAACTTTGTGTATCATGTGAATCCACCTGCACCACCCTGGCCTAAATCCTGTAGCTTTTAGAAATTGGTCATGGAATTTCCAGCTAATTGTATCAAAAGCTTTCCTAAAATTAATTTTTAGCATTAGAGTGTCTAAGTGTCTATTGCTGCACATGTTGATGGATTTATGGACCACCAAGAAGCAGTTCACAATAGATTTGCCTTGAAGAAAAGCACTTTGGGAAGATGAGACGAGGGAGTCAAGAAGAGTACTCAGACTGTTGTCTAAGATCGTGGTAAAAAACTTGAAGGAACAATTAATCAAACTGATTAGCATATATTCAGTGACAATATTAGAACCTTCACACTTAGGAAGAAGCACAATGCTTGAGTAGTTAAGGCTACCCTGACCAGCTTCTCCTCTCTGAATTGCTTAGAGCATGTGAAGTAAATCTTCATTGATAACCTCTCAAAATTTATGGTAGAAGCTCATAGAGAAACTAACTGGCCCTGGTGCTTTACCTCCACTCATGTCAAAAACTACATTTTTCACTTCTTCTGGACTGAAGGGAGCATCTAGGTGTGCTAAAGAAGCACTTTGATTTGGATATAAAGCCTGCCATTCAATTTTGAATTCAGCTTGATGATTTGAATCACAAATGTCTTCAAAGTGAGTTTCAAATCTGGATCTGATATCAGCTTGTGAGGTTAGTAGGTTTCCATTGTGCATAAGGGAGTAGATGTGTAATATCTCGGTCGGATATTATGTTTGTATAAAAATTATTTTTTAATTAAAATATTTTTTATGGAAATTTCTTGGTTTTTCTAAATAAAAAGTTATCTGGATATATATACTAATAAGTATATACAGGTATTGTATCAGTTTTGTGCACTTGTACAAAACCCTGAAAAATGCATTTTGAGAAAATGGCTGGAAAATTCCGGGCAGGTATTTAAAATTATTATTTTATTTTTATTTTCAGAATTGAAATATTTTTGGTGGATATCACCCGTTTTTGTTAATAAACATTATCTGTGTGTATATACCAGTCTGTATACATCTGTATTGTATCAAATTGGTACTGGAATCTTTCGAGACGATAATAAAATTTATTTTATTATTATTTTTGGAATTAAATTATTTTAATACGGATTATGCGGTTTTACAAACAGAAATTATCGGTATACATATATACATACGTATGCGTATTGTACCGATTTCATACGTTTGTACAAATCACGTAGTATGTGTTTTGAACAAAAATATCTTATTTTGTCATGATTAATCAACATTGGATGGCTAGGATTTGTTTGGAAGCTTAAATCTAGGGTTAAGGACTAATTAAGATACATAAGAGTTAATAGGTGGATTTCTTCTAGTAGTATCTCCTCCACCTCACCCCTCCACCTCATCCTTCTAAGGCCGGCCAAAATGAACCCCAAGGGGTTTATTGCAAATGTGTTGGTGCATTTGCACTCTCCACCTCTCTTTTGTCCTATAAAAACTCCTTCCCTTCACTCTTTGTCTCATTTTACAAGAAAAAAAAAGAGAGAAAAAGAAAGAGAAGGAAACCCTAAGTGTTCTTCAATTGGGGGTTTTCCATAAGAGTGTTCTTCATTCAAGTTGTAGTAGAAAGCTAAGGAGGAAGGAGAAGGTTACTAACTAGTCCTTCCTACAAAGAGATCTAAGGTGGGGATTCTCTACTTCTCTTATTATGTTTTTGTTCTCTTTTTATGTGTTTCTTTCTCTTTTTATTTTGTTATATGTGAAAAGAACCCATCTTTAAGGGTTAGAAATGGTTGTATGTGAAAAAGAACCCATCTTTGATGGTTGTTTGTTGTAGGATAAAAAAGAACCCATTTTTATGATGTGTAGTTGTTGTAGGTAAGTTTCTAAACAACTTGGACTAATTTATAAGCATATAAATGGTTGTAAGTTAAAAAGAACTCATCTCTATGATGTGTTGTTGTGTATGTGTGTTCCTAAATAACTTGGACTAAAGCCTAAGCATAAACAAGGTTGTAGGGATCAAAATGATCCCATGAAAAAGATGGATGAGAGGACTTAAATAAATGGCATAAAGATTGAGTCTTTAAAGACTTTGTTGTGGTTATTTTTGCTAAACTAATAACTTGGACTAAATGGTCTGGGCATATGAGTAGTGTGAGTCTAAGAAGATCACATGAAAAGTTTGAAAGCAAGAACTCACTAAAGAACCCATAAAAATGGAATCTTTTGCTTAGTATGTTTATTATTGTTATTATGGTTGTTTTGTTGAATACAAAACTTAACTTGGACTATAACTATGTGCATATAAAGGTTAGCGTAGTGAAAATATTTACATGACCATCTTAGGGTTGTAGAACCCACCTAGCTTTTTAAAAATAAGTCTTTTGTTGTATGTTGCTCTCTATTTTGTTAATAAATCAATCTTGCTAACCCTAGTTCATAAAAAGTTGATCTTGTTGTATGTAGGAACTTGTAGGATTGAAGAAAAGTGGGTTGTAGCATGTAGAAATTTGTAGATTCTATATATGTAGTTTTTGTATTATCTAGAACTTGTAGATTAAATAAAAGTAGGTTTTGTAATATGTAGGACTTGTAAATTCAATAAAGATAGATTCTTGTAATAGTTAAGTAGGACTTGTAATTTACAAAAGAAGTAGTTTTTGTAATAGCTAGATAAAGTCCTTAGTAGCTTTGTGAGTTTACTACCATGCTTAAGTTGATTATAGTAAGTATACCATGCTTGAGTTGCAGTAGAGAATCATGCTTGAGATGTAGCAAAGAAACCATGCTTGAATTGTTGTAGGTTGAAGTAATAAAGAAACCCATGCTTAAGTTGTATACCATGCTTGAGTTGTTGTAGTAAAGAAACTCATCATGCTTGAGTTGCTATTGTAGTAAAAGAATCAAAAAGAACCCATAAACCATGCTTAAGTTGCATACCATACTTGAGTTATTGTAGGTTGAAGTAATAAAGAAACCCATGCTTAAGTTGCATACCATGCTTGAGTTGTTGTAGGTTGAAGTACTAAAGAAACCCATGCTTAAGTTGTATACCATACTTGAGTTGTTATAGGTTGAAGTAGTAAAGAAACCCATGCTTAAGTTGTATACCATGCTTGAGTTGTTGTCGGTAGTTGTAGTAAAGAATTCATGCTTGAGTTGATTATAGTAAGAAATCCATGCTTGAGTTGATTATAGTAAGAAACCCATGCTTGAGTTGTATGGTTGTTTTAGATTCAAAAGAATCCATGCATGTTTAAGTTATATGTTGTAGTGGTTTTTATTAAATTCTAAAAAGAACCCATGAGTTTAGCTTGCATGCTAATCCAATTGAACTATTGAAATGAACCCATGTTCCATATTTGTTCTAGTTCGACTTTTAAGAAGAAACCCATGAAACTAGCTCCATGATAGTTCTAGTTCAATTTGGCGAGAAACTCATGCATTTAGGTTCTAGGTGGTTCTAGCTCAACCTTAAGAAAAAACTCATGAACCTAGTCGCATGTTGCCCTAGTTCAAATTTGGGAAAAAGAACCCATGAGTTCTAGTTATATGTGGTTCTAATTGAAATTGGACCATATAATGTGAACATGCTTCATCTTCAATGTATGGGTAATAATGATTGGGAAAGTCACTAGTCTCATACATAGCTTACTTGGCTCGTATGTATGATGTTCTCTCGTACGAAGTTCATTAGGCTCGCATGTAGGTATTGTCTTGAATAGGTAGGCTGTGAGTGGATCCGAGGAGATCTCGTGAAGTCTAGATTAATACTTGGTTAATTGTGTCGACAAATTGTTGTTGCACTCTCTAGAAGAGGGACACGTACGGTGTTTTTTCATATGAAGTTGGAAGCACAGTGGCATGTCTCGCTTGTTTGGTTAGAAGAGGGACACATACGGTGCTTTTTCATGTCTAGTTAGAAGCACAGTGGCATGTCTCGCTTGTTTGGTTAGAAGAGGAACACGTACGGTGCTTTTTCATGTCTAGTTGGAAGCACAGTGGCATGTCTCACTTGTTTGGTTAGGGTTAGTGACATCGTTAGGATAATTACAGTTACTGAACCATTTTTATCTATAAATTGCCGAAGAGTGATAGTTGGTGTTAGGGGTGATACCCTATAATCCCACCTCTCCTACAGGCTGACACTAGGTGGTGTTATTGGGATGTATTTTCCTGACAAAGGGATACGGACAGTGCTTTTTCTTGACAAGTTGGGAGCACGAGATCCGTATCTTGATTTTTAATTCCTGAACTGCCATGATAAGAATGGGAGGTTTTCCTAGGGAAATAGACCCTATGATTCCATCAGGTTCTATGCCTTCTCATGATAAGTTGAGGGCACGGAAGAAGGTTGACAAGTATCTTGTGGTTCGTGTTGGCTTTTGAGCGAAGTCCGGTTCGCTGGGCAATAGTGGAAAACAGGGACACCACTATTGTGCTACAGTAGCGGAACTAGACCGTACCTGCAACCTCATTAGTTATGCAGTATGTGTTAGGAACAGGATGGGTACAAAAGTAGAATTCATGGCGCGGGTTCAAATCCTTATATATGAAGAAACGGCTTGATATGGGGCGTATGAAGTATGGGCTGCATACTGTCCCAGAGTCTTGTTTACGTTAAAATAAGAGCATCATTACATTAGTGATTCGGGCATTAGAGTCTAAGGCATAGCATATACTGACACATCAATTATATGTACATGTTTCTCTTTTCATCAATCTGTTAGCTTAAAGTAGAGAATCGCTGCTAGTTATCAGCCTTAAAGCGTCAGTATATGTACTGACGTCCCTATTTCAATAGGTACTGAATTGCAGAAGTACAGGTTCAGGATTCAGGAGGACTCAAGGCGAGAGAAGCAAGATTCGTTTTTATTTCCGCTGTAATAGATATTATTTACTATTTGTAACAATTGTTGTAATTAATTTATTTGTCGGGAAGCATCCAAGTGAAGTTTCAAGTGTTGTTCTTTATTCATTATACTCTGATGTAAATTTGTTGAAAATTGTAACACTTGGGCTTTTAAAGATATTATTGTAACATTGATGTAATGTATTGCAGTTTATTACTTTCGAACTTGTAATACATTGTGTCGAATAAATTTTTTTAGATTTTCCTGTTTTTCTGTGTATTGTGGCTAATTGAAGGAAATATTCTGGCTTATGTCACGGTTTTCCAGTATATGAAAATTGGGGCGTTACAAGATATAGTTCCTTCTTCTTCTACCACTGACAATGGAGTGAAAGAATCTGATGTTTGCATCACCCTCCTTGAACCATGTTATTCTTGATCTATGCCTCCAATTTACCACCTCATACTTCACTATTTCCTCAAACTCTTGCTGTGTTGCTATGAGTTCATCGGCATTGGTTGTGCTTTCCTTTGCCTCAGTCTCCAATTGGAGCATCTTTTCCAAAAGAGTCTTCTTTTTCAGGGCAATGTGCCCAAAAACTTCATTCTTCCATCTCTTGGTTCTTCTCTTTAATAGAGTGAGCTTTTGTGCAAATATATGAACATCAAATCCTCTACAAACAAAGCTTTTCCACCAATCAGTGATAGCAAGAATCAAACTGTCATTTGAGAGTCATGCTTTCTCAAATTTGAAGTAATGTATCTTGTGCACTATTACTTGTGTATCAAGGACAATTAGGCAATAATCCAAGGATATTCTTGGAAGTGAATGTATGATGTAATTGGGGATGTAGTTACTCCCATTCACTTGATATCAGGAACATGTCAAATCTTGCTAATGCAGGATTAGCTCTCAAGTTGAATCAAGTGAACTTTCTGTCTGCTAAGAGGATATCAATAAGCTGAAGATTCTGAATGAAGTCATTGAACTCTCTCATATCTCTGTTGGAACACCCCCCCCCCCCCCTTCTCCTGTTTGTGTTTGAAATGGCGACATTGAAGTCTCCACATACCACCCACACATCACATAGCCTTCCCTTTCTTTGGCTAATTTCATGAAAACAAAGTGTTTGATCTTCAAGCTCAAACGAAGCATATATTGAAGTGAGTGACCATTCTTGGCCAGAGTCTCTATTCCTCAATGATGTAGAGAGGGGTAAAATATCTACTGCAGTGTAGATACAATCCAGTGTATTATCATCCTGGCCTATGAGAACCCCTTCACAACTCTCCAATGCATCAAGTTGAACCCACTTGTTGATGAGATTCCCTCCAATAGATGAAAGCTTTCTACTGCAAGACTGCTTGAGCTTTGTTTCCTGTAGGCAAATATAACAAAAATCCCTGAGCTTCTAACACCTTCCTTGATGAACCCACATTTATTAGGGCTCCCTAACCCTATAACATTCCAGCTAGCTATCTTCATTTAGACATAAAATATCAAGCACAAACAAGACAAATTTAGAAGCACAATAAGAATAACAAACAATCAGTTAGATTGTCGCTGTTGATCGGGGTGATCAACCACGACATTCTCTGATTGCTTGATTTTATCAATTAGCGCTTCTTCCCAAGTGATCACAATATCAAGCTCAAACAAGACAAATTTATAATCACAATAAGAATAACAAATTTAGCATGTCGTCAGATACTACCCTTTAAGCTTCCTCCAGGGTTGGAAATTGGACATGATATACTGAATCTCCCACCTTCTTAAGAGTCACCAGCCGCCCTACTTCTTCTAGGAAAAGTTAAGCGCACATACAACTTCCCTGGTGTGCGACACCTCACGGGGTTAATGAGGTGGAGGAACGCACTAGCATGCAGAGCAGGAAGCGCTGCTGCAATCTTGGAGTTGTGGGGAATCTCGACCTCAAGGAACTCTCGTCGATTGAGGAGAGGTCATTCTCTCAGTTTGTGCCCAAACTTGTGGCAGTTGAAGCAGTGGATACCAAGGCACCTGCAGTTCACCGTGGTGTGGTTGCCATCGCCGCACTTCATGCAATGCCTCTCCATATGCTGATTTGATATAGGAAGTTTTGGCTTTGGATTGGGGTATTTTTTGGGGTAGGGGGTTCTAGGGTTTGGTTGAAAATAAAATTTTGGTGGTGGTTTTGGAAGTGAGGATGGACCGGTTTTGGAGAAAGGTGGGTTTTGCTGCGATTGAGGGAGACGAAGAGGTAGGGGAGGGAAATGATGATGGGTTGCATGGGGTGGTGTGAGGAGGACTTGGGCAAAAGATTTTCTCTTTTCCCAAGATCGCTACTCATTCACTCTCCTCACTCCTGTCGTTATTTTTTTACTTTAAAAGAGGTATTTAAGAATACCTCAATTTTTTTGTTGTTGGTTATTGCTATTTTTTTACTACCATTGCTTGAACTACGTATATCTTGTACTGGAGATTTGTTTTATTTGTATGAAAAATGATAATAATTAGCAATCCTTTAAAAAAAAAAGAGAGGTAGTAAGAATACCTCAATTTTGTGAACATATGTGTAAGTTGTGTTGGCGATTTTTCTTATTTGTGTGAAAAAGGATAACAAACAGCAATTCTTTTTCATTAAAAAAATGATGTATTTTAGAATACTTCAATTTTGTTAACACATGTATATGTTGTATTGGATATTTTTTTTATTTGTATGAAAAAGGATAACAATTAACATTTTCTAAAAAGATTAAAAGAAAGAGGTATTTTAGAATATCTCAATTTTATTGTTGTTGGTCGTTGTTGTTTGCTAATTACCATTCCTCGAACTATTTATCTTGTATTGAAGACTTTTCTTGTATGAAAAGTCTTCAATACAAACAGCAATTCTTTTGTGAAAAATGATAATAATTAGCAATCCTTTTTAAAAAAATTAAAAAAAAAAAGAAAGGTAGTAAGAATACCTCAATTTTGTGAACATATGTATACGTTGTGTTGGCGATTTTTCTTATTTGTGTGAAAAAGGATAACAAACAGCAATTCTTTTTAATTAAAAAAATGATGTATTTTAGAATACTTCAATTTTGTTAACACATGTATATGTTGTATTGGATATTTTTTTTATTTGTATGAAAAAGGATAACAATTAACATTTTCTAAAAAGATTAAAAGAAAGAGGTATTTTAGAATATCTCAATTTTATTGTTGTTGGCCGTTGTTGTTTGCTAATTACCATTCCTCGAACTATTTATCTTGTATTGAAGACTTTTCTTGTATGAAAAGGATGATTAGCAAATTTTTTAATTAAAATAAGTGATATTATAGAATATCTCAATTTTGTTGTTGTTGTTTATTATAATGGAGATTTTTCTTATTTGTATGAAAAAGAATAAAAATTAGCAACTTTTTAATTTTTAAAAAAGAGAGGTATTTTAGAATACCTCAATTTTGTTTGTTGTTTGTTGGTTACCATTCCTCGAACCCTGAATTTCTTGGATGGTAGTTATAAAGTACAACCAATAGGACAAGGTAAGGATGGTGTACAACATTGCATTTATTTCATTCTATATAAATCATTTTGATAGTCCTGCTTATTCTACTTTTACTTTCTAGGTATAACTGGATCAATTTCACATGGAAAGTCACTCATTCTAACCAATATTGATAATGAGATTCTAAAAGATAATATCAATCATATTATGTGACCTGCAGGTGCCACAACTCTTTAAGGTCCAGTGATTTGTTTGTTCGCTAGTTTTGAGGGAAATGGCGGAGCTTAACTGTCAACTTTTACTATAAGCAAATAATAAAATATGACATTTAATTGTGAAAGTACAAAATAACCACTACGACAGTGACGAAAACAACAACAAAAAAGGAAAAATTGCAAAATACTTCTTTTGTTTACAGTTATTGTAGTTGGATTTTTTTTATATATAAATGACCATGATAGGCCCGTCTACAATTATTTTTTGTTGTTTATACTGTTCTTTTAACCTTAGGTCCTTAAAATGAGATTAATAAGCTCAAACAATAGTCCAAGGGTGAGGATTTTTTTCTTCTTCCATTTTTTCTAAGCCAGGAAATACAAGCAACTAAATATAAAGTACTAATAAAATGAGATCGTTGAAATCTTCTAATGTCCTCCTCAGCACAAGCTACAAGCTCAGCATTGGTAATTACATTCCACATAAAATTCTGAACAATCTTCCAACCTTTTCTTACCGCACAATCAGCATAGATATTGTCTGATATCAATCATTCAGGAACAAATGAACATTGTTCTTCAGACACTAATGAGCTAAGTACAGGCTTTATACGATTAACCAACAACTTGGCGAGGATCTTATATGAAAAATTACCAAGGCTAATAAGGAGAAAATCCTTCGTAGTTGATGGACAAGGACCCTTCGGAATTAACGTAATAAAGATTGATTTCCATTGAGTAGGAAGCAAGAATCCCTATTCAAATAACGCTTGTAGAATGTATCGAAAAAACCA
Organism: Hemerocallis citrina; assembly: GCA_017893485.1. Classification (NCBI taxonomy): domain Eukaryota; kingdom Viridiplantae; phylum Streptophyta; class Magnoliopsida; order Asparagales; family Asphodelaceae; genus Hemerocallis; species Hemerocallis citrina. The sequence goes on along the minus strand of CM030358.1, from coordinate 434,795,414 downwards.
TCAGGCTCAGTCGATTTATTAGATGGCATCAAATGAATCACACCCAGAATTTTTGTCCCTATGAAGGAACGAATTAACTACTCATTCATCTCATTGTTAACCTCATTATGGATACAAGAAATTGACAAATCTTGACGATGAGCAAGGGTTGGTGACCACTTATCCTTGAAATACTCAACAAAACAATTCGAGACCTCTACTCTCCCAACATGAAGTGTGTTAGACTGACTATGAATTTTGTCAATGGAATTACATGTGCGATCCACTAAAGTGGCACGATGAAAATAATTGGTATTGTGGTCTCAACCTTTAATCCAGTCCACCCTAAATTTTCTGATACCAAAATTGTTCTTGCATAGCCAAATTATCTTGCAACTGACATGTTCGCAGTCTAAGAATGTCAGCTTGAAAGGATGAAAGTTGGCCAACACAATCTTTAAACTGCAAATTCTCCACCTCCTTAGTTAATTCTCTCCCTTTCGTAAATATATTCCCAACGATATTACTATTCCACTCTTTCAAGGCAAGCTTCACATTACAAAATTTAACATCCACCTTGTGAAGATTACTACCTAACTCATCTATATTCCTGGCTGAGTGCACAACAATCTTGGACCGAGGGATGAAAGATCAAGAGTTTTCGAAGTGAAAAAGGCTTCGGTCCACTAGCATCAATAGCCTTTGTATTAATAAGTAAGGGGAAGTGATCAGAGGCAATTCTTACCATGTTAGACATCGAGACAATAGGGAAGAGATCGAGCCAGTCCACCACAGACAAATAACGACCAAGTCATTCTCATATGCGAGCTAAGCCCCCTCGATCATTACACCAAGTAAAAGATGCTACAGAACATTGCAAGTCATGTTGACCACATACACATACCAGTTCTCTGAACTCATTCATACTAATACCACTCGCCATAAACCCACCTTACTTATTTGAGGGATCAAGAATACTATTAAAATCCCCTAAGCACATTATTGGAAAACCAACAACAACAACCTACTTAATAACCTCTTAAAACTGTCTACAAGTTGCAAGACAAGTACTAGCATAAATACCCAAAAAAGCAATTTTTTTAACGCCCACCTTCATTAACCCACGTCATAAGTTCCCCTTACAGCATCCAGACAGCCTGGAGGGGAATCCCACATCATGACATGACGCATCATGTAGACAGCCTATGGATAATTCGGCTCCGTCATGGGATGATGGCACTACGTAGTCACCAAGCACCCCACAAACGTCGCCACGATCCCGATAATTCTGGAGAAATTCACATCATGACATGATGCATCATGTAGACAGCCTGTGAAAACTCTCACACCGTGAATCCGATGCCCTAATACTTATGTTTTTCTCTTACTTTCATCACATCTCCCCTTAGTGCCTGTCCTTACATTTTTAGTTTGTTTTAGAAGAAAATCATCACAACCTAGAGCTAGCTCACCTTACCGAACTTAAACTAATCACAAGAGCAAGTCAGCCTACATTGGCTACTTCTCAAAGAGAGTCAACCCAACTGATTACTACTCAAATCTCATTAATAAAAATACTGCCGGTCACTAGGGTCTCACCTAGGCTCTAGATTCCAACAACTATCTCGTTCTAGAGATCAACAATATGTTATATTCAATCAAAATAATAGTTCAATTTCTTTATTCAGAATCGCTATCTCAAAGGAAACATTTTTTTAGTCTCATAACATGAAGTAACTCACTTCAACTTCTTTATCAATTTAATCACTTATAGCATTGTATGCAACATCAAAGTATTCTTAATCAAAATGAATAACTATAGAATCTTAACAAGAGGAATCCGATTGTATCTCAAATTTTTATCTTCCTTTAATCAACCAAGATTCACATTTTAAGAAAAATGATCAAGTTCTTCATCCCATAGTTTTATTATGAAATCCACTTCCAATTCTCACAAAGTATATCAAAATATTGTGGAAATATTTTTTATAAAGTCTAAATAATTTTAGAGGAATAATAGAATTTTTTCCCAATTTTTTATACTCTTGAAAACTCAAAATATATCATAGGAACAAAAAAGAAATTATTAAAAGGCCAGGGGTTTGAACCCATGACCAAGGGAAACCAAAAGGCAGCGCCCAAAGTCAAGCCCGAAAACTAGTAAGCCCAAAGTTGATTAGTGAAAGAAACCCAAATGATTTTCTTATATACAGTTGCACTGTGTTATTGAGAAAAATCAAATTTTGGAATAAAACAGAGCCCTTCAAAACTCGAACTCATGAAACCAGGCACTGTTCACAGCGCTTTAAACCCACACCGGGAACCAGTATGCCCAAACTCATTTTCTATTATAATTAGGAGTTGAAATAACCTTATACTTTCTGTCTGTTTCTAACTTCCTTTACAAAAATTTTGATTTCTCAATTAGTTTGTATCTTTCAAATCAAAACTTCTTCCAGAATAATTTCTTTAAAAATACAGTATAGCAGCAAATAGTAAACTTTATAAAACTCTTATTTTTAAAACATTGTAATAAGTTTCTTTCGAATTTGCATTTAAAGAATATATTTTCCACTTTGAAATAAACTATGGTTCCTCCTCCAAAAACACCAATATAAAATTTCTTTATGCTAATAAAAATACACATTTGTGAAATTATTTTCATCTTTCTCTACTATACTAGCGTCTTAAAACTTTTTCCATACATTTTGCATTAATCTGACTATTATGTGAACATCTTAACATGCATCAATTTGGAGATTTTTATTCCAACAACCCACTAAATGTATTTTCTTGTTCTCTTTCAATTTCACATGAGTTCTAGCATTTATTATAATCACAATATCATTTCAGCACATCATGACAAGATTAAAATAAGATTATGAAATCTACATTCATTCTACCAATCAAAATTCAACAACTAAACCATATATCAACTAGCATGCATCATACTCCTAAAATTAGAAAGAATTTAAGAAACACCAACCTCAAATTGAAAAATACAAAATTAGAACTCCTAGAATGAAAGCTCCTAGTAGCAAAAACTCCTTCAAAGCTCCAAGAATCCACAAATCCACACAAAAATTCACCAAAAATTCAACAGCAAAAGCACTCCCAAAAGGCACCTCATTTTCACACACACACACACACACATATATATATAATATTACAAGTTATATGTATATATATACATGTGAGTGGGTGAACGAAACAAGATGAATTGCTGGGTTTCGGATTTGGCAGAGAAAGAAAGAAGGGAGAGGTGAAGAGAGTGAATGGGTGTTGGTAATTATATAAGAATTGCTGGGTTTCGGATTTGGCAGAGAAAGAAAGAAGGGAGAGGTGAAGAGAGTGAATGGGTATTGGTAATTATATAAGTAATTAGGAGATAGCTATATCAACTAATTGTCCACTAATCACCCTCTAACCCCACTCACTCTCTCCCATCTCCCAACGTTCAAGACCAAGTCCATTCTCATGTAAAACACGTGCACGTGCACTGCACGTGCACACTTCATATATATATATATATATATATATATATATATATATATATATATATATATATATATATATATATATAATTTAAAGTATAGGTTATAATATATAGTAAATGTTTAAATAAAATTAGTTTAGTTTAATTATAAATTAGATTTATCATGCACAAATAAAATAAACACACACAGACTTCAAAATTTTATTTTGAAAGAGAATGCAACTATCACGTGCGTCGCACGTAAATATTCAAATATTCAAATATGAACTCAATTATATCAATGGAGAAATATTTTTAAATAATCGGAATGTACATACGAAAATATATTTCATTATACATATACCATAGTGTAATCAAAACGTACACAGAAAAACACGCGCACCGCACATATAAAAATATTTTAATTAAAATAAGAGAAAAATGAATTTCTATTTATAAAATGAATTCGAACGCGCCATTAAATAAATAATTGAAATACATAGAAAATATTACACGTAGCGATGAAAAATATGTAATCGATACATGCATCGATAACACGTATAAAGCACGTAAAAACGCAGATATTGGAATTTTATATTTGAGTTGACTCAAATAGGATAAAATAAATTTTGAGAAGACGGAAAATGCATAAATAGTTGAAATACAAAATAAGTATGATATTTATACTGAAATGCGTTACGGATATCACAGTAACGGTACAAAATACACGTGCGTAACACACGAGGGGCAAAATTGTCATTTCCAATTTTGCGGGGTGTTACACGAAAAGGAGGTTAAAGGCATCCCTACTAGCAAAGAAACGCCTCCTGCTTCTAAAGCTCTCAACTTCCCTACATTTTGCTCAATTAATGTTTGCTTCTTATTTCTTAAAGCTTTCCCCCAATTTAATCACTTGGATACCTCGATCAGCTGGCTAAGTTAAACCTGAAGATAAAGTAGATGTCTCTCCAATTATCCCACTCATTGAAGCCTTGTCAGTCCTATTTCCAAAATTAACAGGCCTACTTAGATTACCCACTAGGGGACCATGTCAGATTCGACAATTGGCTCTACTCGAAGTCTACCTTCAAATTCCAATGTGGACTACTGCTTTACAGGTGACTTAGGAGGCTCATTACTGAAAACAACCGCTTTCTTCGTACCAGCATCATGACCACTTTCAAGTTTCCACTACGAAAAGGATTGGAAGTGACTTCCACCACCGGACATGCTCCTTTGCAATTGAATTTTCGAAAATCTTGAAAGTAACCAATTACTTGGAATCCATACATGTGAGATTTGTGAAAAATTATTCTCCTTATTTGGATTTGACCACAACAATTTTGCGCCAATAGTTCCCTAAGATCTCGCAGTATTGGCATGCCCTAGATTTCGAGCACTATGGATTTCGACGAGGACACCATTTCTGTACCATCATCCACTATCCGAACAACTCATCTTTTGCTTCAACTACCTCCTCCTCGACAATAGGGGCGTAGTACTGACTTTTGCAGATGTTGTAGCTTCTGTAGGCTTGTTAATACCATCACTCTTAAAATGTACAGACTGCTCTCCGACAATTTCAGTCACCTTCAGTGTAACCTTACTCACAACTGGGCATGGACAAACAACAACATAATGGCCAATAAGCTCGTATCTATAACAAAATACTCTCACATTCTCATACACAAATTTCTGCCAAAATTTAGCACCACTATGCGGGCCAATAAATCTCCCCGGACAAAGCGATTTGTTTAGGTTAACCTCCGCACAAGTTCTTGCAACAGCAACTCACAACATGGAACTTGTGCACACATCAATTTCCAAATGTTTTCCTGCAATATGAACTATATCCAACACCATATCTTGTTCGTAATACTTCGATGGAAGATCATGATGGCGCAACCATAGCACCACCATTTGAATTTTGAATAATGTCTGTTGATGACAACATTTCAATTACAAAACTACTTTTAATATGCACGTGCTTTGCACGTCGTAATAAATATATATCTTAAAGTAAATACTAAGACGTAATCTGACCTCGAACCTGAGACCTCTTTTTACTCATCACATACTCTTTACAAATTACCCTTAGTGACACTAACTTTTATATTATATAAGTGACACTTTTGTAAATAATTATGTTGTAAATAAATTTAAATTTTGAGGATATTATGGTAACTAACAATAGTTGAGTAAATGAATAATTAATATAACTTTCTCTTTAAAATAAATGGTTAAAATTAGATGGTTGATTGTTTACAAATTACAAGTTGTCAACAAATGACAATCCCAACTCTTCCATTATAATATTAGAGACGAGAGATTAGAGATCAGAGATTAGAAATGTATAATTGGATGATTGGATCAAATTCATCTGGGAAATCACACTGAAAGGACCTCTTATAACCAATATTCATAAACTCCACCCGAAACTATAATAACCTATCAAGTGACCTAACCGACAATACTTGTGATTAAGGGACTCATTTGAAAAATACCCTTCAAAAGTGGGTTTACTTTCAATGGTGGACTCCTCATCTCTTCTTCTTCCTTCTTCTTCTTCTTCCTCTCTCTCTCTCTCTCTCTCTCTCTCTCTCTTCTCGCTCTTCTCAATCTTCAACATGAACAGTGGTCCTTCTGGGTTCCGTAAGCTTTCCACAAAACTCTTTTTTTTATTGCAAAAAGATCCCTTTTTTATCACATTTTTGCTAAAATTTCCCATCACTTTTACTTTAATTGCAGACAATGCTCCAGTTACCAGAGCCTTCGTCAGTGCCAGTGGCTTGTTGAGCATCTTTTTGGGCTTTCTAGGTCGCCCTCTAAATCTTGGATTAGCTTATCAGGTTTCTTATCTTTCCAATTTGAATGAATTCTTTCTATATCTATCTATATCTAAATTTATTTGGAGAGATTTTGGTAGAAATTTTGATGTGGGTTTGATTGGTTTAGCCTAATTGTAAAGGGGGTATTTTTGGAATTTAGTTAGGGTTTGTAACTGCAATTGCTAATTAGAAATACTGAGAAACCCACATTAGAGAGAACATTCTCATAAATAAGTCCATCAACTACCAACAAATGCAGTGACAACATTGAGAAAGGTTATCTTACTCTGTAAACATTGACATGTTAAGGTAAGAAGATAACCTATGCAAGAAATGAAGATCGGTTGTTGTAACGATGTCATATGTTGATGTTATTTACGACAACATCAGATGTCCAATATAATTGTCAAAGTTGTCGGACCTGTGAATTCTATTGAACTGTTTTCTCTGTGATGTATCAACTGTTTCTTAACCTTCGCATACATCCTACAAATGATTTTTGTGTCTTGTCATTAGGTTATAAGTAGTAAAGGTGACTTCATGAATCATTTACCCGCACGTCTCCTGATTAGATTATGGCTTCCATCTAGATCTTGAAACTCCGTAATTATTGCCTAGTCTACTCTTTCCCCTGAAAACAGACCTAATTACTGCTCGATATCTACTCTTCCAGCTACGCTCTCGCTGCCCATTCTTTACATCTCCCCTAGATCGTATGCCAATCAATGTGGGTACTTTGATTGACGAATTAGTTTTAGATGCTCTTCCTCTAATGTCATATGTTTCCAGACCCCAATAAAATGTTCTGTTCCAGTAGCTATCCCTTAATATAGGCTTAGGAAAAGTCTCCAGTCTGCATGATTCAACTCCAAAAATTTGATCTTGTAATCTCTCTACTTTTGTCTCTCTCTCTCTCCAGTTCTCATCCCTCGGTCTACAGTCCTCAAAAGATCAGTTGTTTTTTTTATATCCTGTGTTTTCAGTACATATCACGACTTGCAAATGACTGATCAGTCATTTGCTTTCCCCTAATCATATGCTAGACCAATTAATTAGTAGATCAGTGGATGCACTTCTGTAATGGACTGATAGTCCGGCATGAGGTTTACTTCATTGATATTTACTTGGCCCTAACCTACGAAGTTACTTATTGGCCTCCAACTTGAGCTATTTGAATGTACTTGTGACTTCATTTATTGATCTACATGCTGACTCGATAGAAGATGATGTTAGATCTTACTATCTTAGTGTACATCGAAAAAATAAAAAGAATATGTTTTAAAAAGCCACTTTTAAGATATTAACTAAGAGTGCCATCAAGATATGCTAGAGTTGTGGGGAACATAGCAATTGCCTTATATGCCTGTTGTTGAGGACATGCAATTGAGAAAGTATGGCAATCAATAGAAGTTTTTGTGGTGTTTGATAAACTCATAATGGCCATGCAATTGAGAAAGTATGGCAATCAATAGAAGTAAACTCATAATGGCCATCAAGTTGATGAAAAATAAAGCACACGTAAGCTGTGGACAAATGGAATGGAAATGCATATTGTTTCTTTGACAAATGCCTAATACTACTATTCATTGGATCATTGATTGTGAAACAGGTATCTTGCAAAAGGTGATTGTTCTCCTTCTTTTGATGTAACATATTTTAAAAGAAAATATCAAAGACTGTTTTGAAGGACCATGGATGATTGCGACTGGCTTGTGTTTGACCAAAGTGACTACATCTCCACATTGGTAGTTAAATTAATAGCTCTGGTTAATGCAGAAACAATTTGCATTGTAGAACTCAAATTTGAATCACGGATGCTATGAATTAACTACCTGTTATATTTACATTTCCATTTTCACCAAATCATTAGATGAGAAAAGTCGATAAAACTCTTTCTTATAGACTTTTTGACGTCCACATTCTTAATGATCTTGGTAAATGATTATTACATTTGCTTCTTGCTACAAGTGTGAGTAATATTATTTGTTAGGATTGTGGCATCAAATACACTTAGATACGGAGTACTTGATGTTGAAGAAGAAGAGAAGACGAAGACAGCAAGAGACAACAAGTAGAAGATGTGCAGTCTGGAGAGTTGCGGTCGACCGACCTTGATTGTACGAGGTTCTTCGAGTGTACATGGTTCAACAGAAAGCGGGACAGTCGACCGTGCGGTCGACCGGTCAAGAGTTCAGGAGTTGGCTTTACACGTTGCAGTCGACCGACCTGTGGGTGTGGTCGATCGACATCGGCGCAGTGTGTTATTTGGGCTGACGAGTTTAAGGCCAAATAAGCTGGATTTGTGTTTATCTTTTAGGGTTTACTTGGAGGCTATATATATGGCTGTAGACTCTAGGGTTAGTATCACCGAGGAGATCAAGAGGTGAGCCGTTATCATTATTCAACTTCAACAGGGGATTATGCCAAGTATTTCAAAGGTGTGAGAGAGAGATTGAGAGTTGTAATCTCTTTTGTAATCTTTGTATTTCTTGAGGAATAAGAAGTATTGGTTATCTCTGCATATTGATTGTGTTCTTGTGAGATCTTGCATATATTGTGGTGGCTTGTTCTTGGTTCATCTTAGTCTTGGTAGTTTTTATTGCTTGTAGTGTACTTCCGCTATTAGCACTACGAGTTGTGGTAGATTCTTCAACAAGTGGTATTAGAGCTTTAGGTTCAAGATGGCCGATAGCAAGTCGAAGATCGAGAAGTTCGATGGGAGTGACTTCGCGATGTGCAAGATTCAGATGATAGTGTATCTTCGTCAGAAAGATCTTGATGGTCCGTTGTTTGATGAGAAGTCGGAAGGTGGAGACAAGGATGCAAAGGTCTTTGTGGAGTGGAATCGTTTGGATCAGAAGGTGCTAAGGCAGATTCAGTTGGGGCTGAGTAGGAAGGCATTATTTCATATCTCGAAAGCAAAGACCACAAAGGAGGCTATAGAGATTCTCACGGATATGTATGAGAAACCGTCGACATCTAATCAAATTCTTCATCTGAAAAAATTAGTTAATATGAAGTTGAAGGATGGGGGTTCAGTAGCAGAGCATGTGAACAATTACTGTATGGTTTATAACCAGATGGAAGCTGTAGGTTTGAAGTTTTTAGAGAGGGGGCAGTCATTGTTACTTCTATCTACTTTACCCGATAGTTATGGTACGGTGGAACAGACTATTACAGGCACTATGACAGATTTGACAACTCTACAGGATGTGATGAGTAGCATTCTGATGAGGAGGTGAGAAGGGTGAGAAACGAGGGATATCCATCATCATCTTCTAGAAATTCAGCAATGTCTGTTCAGAGGAGACGTGGGAGATCTAAGAGCAGTTGAAGAAGAAAGGATCAGAATAGTTCATCTAAGAGTGGGTCTGATGACAGCGATGGGGACATGGACCTGAGTGTTGGTATTGTCACAAGAAGGGTCACATGATGCACAATTGCAAGGCTTATATGAAGAAGCAGCAGGAGAAACTGAAGAGTGATATCCCAAAGGAAGCTCAAGTGGGACTTGTTGAAGAGTTATGCTTATCAGCTCGGGAGAAGTTGGGCACTCAAGATTGGTGTATTAATTCGGGAGCTTTTTTCATTACACTCAGAGGAGAGAGGTGTTTGATGCTTATGAGAAGGGTCCTTTTGGAGATGTGATCGTGGGGGATGGTCACCGGTGTCCTATACGTGGGGTTGGTACTGTTCGTGTGAAAGCCAATTGATATGAATATTTGCAAATGTACAAAATCGCAACTAGTATAGTTAAGTGAAAAGAGTGTCGAACCCACATGGACTAATTATTTTATTGAGTACCGATATTATTAGATTAACTACTATTTGGAAAATCGAAATTCAATAAAGAAAGCAACTAAATTAAATTAATCTAAAGAACTAACTTCTCCCAAACTTAAGATTTTGCTTGTCCTCGAGCAAAAAGTAAAACCATGAATAAAGGAATAATAATCAATAATAGGCTCAACTCATCACACTAAGAAATCTTATTATGTAAGCATCTAAATTTTCCAATTTAAAATATAAATAACATCAAATAAAGTAAAACTAAGCATACTTACTTTCTCCGGTGCAATTATTCATTCATAATTCCCAACACAATCATATTTGTCATGCAATTAATGTAATTATAGTATGTAACAACTCATTTTGTGATTACTCCTTCTCACTACTACAAACCGAGTAGCAAACTAGGTTTTTTTTTCCGTCTCATCTCTAAGTTGTCACTTGCCTTTTGACACAAATGCAAACATTTATGATGAATTCACCCTGTTAATCAACAAGCCACACTATTAAAGTGCTTTTGCATACTCATATTTCAAATTGCCGTTTGACGTAAAAGTAAACATTGGTGATGAATACCCCTAGTTACTAAGCAACGCAAAACATTGGAGTAGATAGAACTTTATTCATTCAAAAAAAATTTGATCATTATCACTCTATTTACTTAAACTCTGTTTAGGACTGGATCAAAGGGGATAATCACAAGAAAAAGCATCACATTTTTTCTTTTATGTATAATCACATGACTCACAATTTTGTAAGGAATTTTGAAATTTAGTAATCCTAAGTAAATAAGTATGCTTGATCTTGCTTTATAAGATATTGTATATCCTTAAAAAAAATCAATGCTTTAGCATAATAAAGAACTCAAAAGTGTAATAGTAAGCCTAATTGCATTGCTTTGTTGTTTTGTTTGTTTCTTTTCAAATATATATACAATAAAATAAAAATTATACCCCTTTCCCCAAACTTGAATATCACATTTTCCTCAATGGGTAAAGAGAAAGAAAAACAAGAATAATGAGAAAAGTTCAGAATTTCTCCACCGATTCATGTTAAATTCTGCAAGCGCGAGGTTCATTGTTTTGGTCATATCTGGAGTTGTAGATATCCAAATCTACTGATTCTTTTTGTTCTGGAAAGCTAAGATAATTTCCTTTGATCGCTCTTCGAAATACTTTTCCAGATTATGACTCCATCCTGCTCCATCAATGTCGGTCCATAAAATAGCTTCGCCTGGCGACTTCCAAACTCATACAATCCTACAAAATAAAATCAAAAATTAAAATTAAAATAAACTAAAAGAAAAAGAAAATTTAAATGCCATAAAAGAAAATATGGGTTGCCTCCCAAGAAGCGCTAAGTTTGAAGTCTTCAGCCAGACGTTGTAGCTGAGATGGTTATGTAACGCCAAGATCCAACAACATACGAGCCTTTTTTCCAATAATTCTCTTCATATGTGGATTAGATTTTTTCTGTGCATCCGTCAAGCTTGATGGTAATGGCTCAAATTTCAGTCGTTTCTTTCTTAAAGATGGAGTCATTGATATCCCCACCTCCTTGAATGTCAGCTGAGAAGAAAAAATAATAGATAGTGCAACTTGAACGTATTCCAAAATCCTTTCTTTCTCAAATTCAAGAGTTGCTGATTTTGTTGGACACATTTTAATTGGTAATTTCTCAACTTCTGCTTTGTGTCTTTCCCACAATTAGATTAGTTTCACAAACTTAAAAATATGAGTGAGCTTCAGCAGCAACCTCCATAGATTTAAAAACATCAAACATTACTTGCTCATCCTCAACCCTCAAAATAAGTTTTTCTTGTTGAACATCAATCAAAGCCCTCCCCGTAGCTAGAAAGGGTCTCCCCAAAATCAAAGAGATTTGTTTATCTTCCTCCATGTCAAGCACTACAAAATCAGCTGGAAATATGAACTTGTCTACCTTTACCAAAACCTCTTCAATTATTCCTCTTTGGTACTTGATAGATCTGTCCGCCAATTACAATAAAATTGTGGTAGGCTTTGCTTCTCCAATACCTAATTTCCTGAAAACAGAATAAGGCATAAGATTAATACTTGCTCCTAAATCACATAATACTTTTATCAAAAGAAGAATTTTCAATAGTGCAAGAAATTGTAAAACTCCCTGGATCTTTAAGTTTAGGAGGCAGTTTTTTTTGTAAAATTGCACTACTCCCTTCGATTAGCATCATCGTCTCATGTTCCTCCAATTTTCGCTTGTTTGATAAAATATCCTTCAAAAATTTAGCATATTTAGAAATTTGTTCCAAAGCTTCAATAAGAGGAATATTAATATGCAATTTCTTAAAAATATTTAAAAATTTAGAAAATTGATTTTCGAGATTATTCTTTTTAAGTATTTGCGGAAAAGGAATAGGTGGATCATAAGGTGAATTAGGATAAGTTTCAGAATTAAACTCCCTGAAATCCATTGTATTTGAAGCTCCTTTGCTTTTCTTGGAATTCTCAATTTGGTGGTTGGCCACTTGTTGCGTTTGTTCCTTCAAAATTGATTCGTAATCATCTTCCTTTTCAACCATATTTTGTTCGATAGTTTCTTCTTGTGGCTGCTCAATTTTTCTCCCATTTCTCGGTGTTGTTTCTTTGACATGCTCTTTAGGATTTGTCACGGTGTTACCGAGTAATGTTCCTGCTGTTCTCTCTGTAAGCATGTTTGAAATCTGACCATTCTGAGCCTCAAGATTGTGAATTGAAACTGTATTATTTTGTATTGCCAAATTTGTCTTCTGCATATATTGCTCTGTCTTCTGCATGTATTGCATGAACATCTCTTCAAGTGTCGGCTTCTTTTCTTGCTGTGGAAAATTTTGAGGTGGTCTAATTGCTCCTTGATTGTTGTTCCAAGAAAATTTGGGGTTGTTTCTCCATTCTGGATTATACGTGTTCGAATATGGATTGTTTTGATGTTGGAAATTGAACATGTAATTTGCTTGATTGAAATTTGATTGAGCAAAATGATTTCCCACTTGGCAATCAATACTTGGGTGATTTCCTATACAATGATCACAAATAATATTAGTTTGAATAGAATTAACATTCATATTACCTAATTATTTAGATAAAATATCAATTTGTGCAGTCAATGTGGCAATAGGATCAAGCTCAAAAACTCCAGCTGCTTTTCTAGGCATTATTCTATCTGAAGACAATTGGTAATTATTGGATGCCATTGTGATACATTTATATGTCCTGAAATATAGCTATTAAAAAAAATTAAAAAAATAAAAAATAAAAAATAAAAAATAAAAATAAAAATAATAAGACTAATCCAAACTAGTAACAATCTAGCAATTATAAATATCAATAAAAAAAATAATTAGTCTCCGACAACGGCGCCAAAAAATGGTGTGAATATTTGCAAGTGTACAAAATCACAACAAGTAGTATAGTTAAGTGAAAAGAGTGTCGAACCTACAAGGACTAATTATTTTATTGAGTACCGATATTATTAGATTAACTACTATTTGGAAAATCGAAATTCATAAAAAAACATCTAAATTAAATTAATCTAAAAAACTAACTAAATTAATTAAAAGGAGCGGAATCTGAAATTTTGTTGTTTATTAATTGCAAAACTAATTCTAGAGCTTTTGACTTTACCTAGTTAATCTCACATAATTTATAACTCTATGTGAATAAAAATATTATTTTTCCTAGTTGTAGACCAAAATCTCCAAATTATTCAATAATCTCTCTCAAGCAATATCAAAAATATTCTCAGCTAATTATTTGTCATAGTTCATGCACAAATTACTAATTGAAAATTCATTAAGATCTATGGATTTCTGAACGGTCACATTAACAGCGATTCGCTCTTGTAACGGTGTTTAATTTTATTAATTCGAAATCATAAATTACTAGTTCGGTCTCTCCATGATTTAATAAATCATACAAAAATTGGTCAAATAATTGTAAGCATTAAGAACAAAAATCAAACACAACCATGGAAAAATAGAAAAATAAAATGGAATTAAAATTGTGTTCTCAAAATTAGGCTATATCAAAGCCTTAGAAAAATAAAATTAGTTCATAATAAATTTGCAACTAACAAACATGGTCTTTGATTACATAATAAAAAATTAGAAGAGAGAAGGAGAAAAAAAACTCTGTTTGTTGCCGAAAATCCAAGTCGAACGCCTTGAACTTTGCACCGCAACACAGAACCCAACTTCTCTGTCTTTGACCGCTGACGTCACCGCACTTGCACTGACGTGGCCGCCTCGAAAGCCGCGCAACGCCCCTTTTCCTTCTCTCTCCTCTGTCTCTGCTGTGTTTCGCTGTTCTCTTAGTACTTTTTTTTCTTCCCTGGAATCCCCCCCCCGAGCCTGTAGCCACCTTTTCGTCTTGGTCTTCATAATGCTGTTTAAATAGGAAATAGAGAATAGGGTTAGGTTAGTTAATTAAGTTTAGTTAATTAGTTAATTAATTAACTAGAATATTTATATTAGGATTAATCTATTAACCTAATTAACTAAATTTTTAACTCTTTTCTCATCCATCAATCCATACTGTACTTTTAAAAATTATATAATTTCATTCCAACCCTTAATTGATATTAATATTTTCTATTTAACTTTTCACATTGCCAAATTGTAAAATTCAAAATTCAACAAATCAATAAAAATTTAACAATCATTTTCCTTGTATTTTTTGTTGATTTTTACTAAAAATCTTCACCTTTTGCATCAAAAAAATCTTATTCCTTCAAAAATAATTAATTAACTGAAATTTATGGAAATAAGATAAATGATTAACATGATAGACGAATACAAGCAATTTTTATGGGTAAATGAGTACAAATGTTTATATAAAAATTAGATAGATCACCAATGATGATCAGTGTGGTCTTGCGGGAGACAAGGCATATTCCAGACTTGAAAGAAAATCTTATCTCAATTAGAAGGCTAGACAAAGGGGATATGTCTACTACAATTGGTAGTGGGGAGTGGTGTATAGCTGCAGGTTCAAGGGTGATTGCAAAAGGGAAGCGTGAGGGAATGTTGTTTTTGCTTATCGACGTAAGAAGCGTTTCTCCTATAGTTGACTCTCAGCCGGAATTGGGTAGTAGGTTGTGTAGAGTGCAACCGAGTTCTTTCAGTTGTGGAGGGTAGGTTACTAATTTAGTGGGAGATGCTGGCCATGGAAGTGATCCTAAAGGACAAGATGTTGATGTGGTGAGGGTACTTTGCGATATGACAATTGAAGCTTCAAGTCACTCTTGTGAGGTAGAGAGCATTGATATCGATATGCGGGGTGATGTCAATGAGGATAACCGAAATGGGACTGTAGGGGTTGAACAGTATGCGGATATTGTGGAGGTGTCGTCCACAGAAACTTCTAGTGCAGATGGTCCATTGAGAGGCTTTAAACTATGACCTGTGTTAATGGAGATTCTGCGAGTTGGGGAGTCTTGTAATACGGAATCCGACATTGGAGGTTGTTTCTCTAGTATTCGTGCTCTATGCAATTGGTGGAGCACATCCTTCATGAGGCGATGAGAGGTAGTTGGTGACTCCACGCGGTGGAGTGGCGGAGGTGCTCTTCATGAGAGTAGGGAATACTTGGGTCTTCCATGAAAGTGGGAGATTGGCAGAGATAATGCGAGATAAATATTACAATAACTTTGAAGCGTTGTGTATTTGGTACACGTGGGAGATTTTTAGGATTGTGGCCTCAAATACATTTAGGCACGGAGTACTTGAAGTTGGAGAAGAAGAGGAGAAGACGAAGACAACAAGAGACAACAGTAGCAAGTAGAAGATGTGCAGTCTGGAGTTGCGGTCGACCGACCGGGAGTGCGGTCGACCGACCTTGACTGTAAGAGGTTCTTCGAGTGTACATGGTTCAACAGAGAGCGGGACAGTCGACCGTGCAGTCGACCGGTCAAGAGTTCAGGAGGGAGTTGGCTTTACACGTTGCAGTCGACCGACCTGGAGGTGCGGTCTACCGACAACTGCGTTGTGTTATTTGGGCTGACGAATTTAAGGCCCAATAAGCTGGATTTGTGTTTATCTTTTAGGGTTTACTTGGAGGCTATATATGTGGCTGTAGACTCAAGGGTTAGTATCACTGAGGAGATCAAGAGGTGAGCCGTTATCATTGTTCAACTTCAAGAAGGGATTGTGCCTAGTGTTTCAAAGGTGAGAGAGAAAGATTGAGAATTGTAATTTCTTATGTAATCTTTGTATTTCTTGGGGAATAAGAAGTATTGGTTATCTCTGCATATTGATTGTGTTCTTGTGAGATCTTGCATATATTGTGGTGGCTTGTTCTTGGTTCATCTAAGTCTTGGTAGTTTCTATGGCTTGTAGTGTACTTCTGCTATTAGCACTACGAGTTGTGGTAGATTCTTCAACCTTATTATGGCTACCTTTTTTCCAACTAGTTACGGTTGGCTACATGAAACCTGGTTTTCTATTATGCTCGGTTTAACATAATATCTTTTGTAAGACCACAAACTATCATATTTTTTTCACCGTTTCCATCTAAGTTTAGGTCTTTTCCTGCCTCTAACTCTACCTTCAATACTTATCGAATACTTTTTCTAACAGGGGCACTGTTAGGTCTACGTGTGACATGTCTAAACCATCTGAGATGATTCTCTCTTAATTTATCATGGATAGGAGCTACCTTTACTGAATCTCATATATGCTCGTTTCTAATTTTATCCTTCTTGGTTTTATCACACACCTATCTTAGCATCCTCATCTCCATTACACTCATTTCTTAGACATGTTGTTTCTTTGTTGCCCAACACTGCTCCATACATCATTATTGGTCTCACAGTTGTCCTATGGAGAAAAAAAAATTAACTTCAAAGGTATACATTTGTCACAGAAAATACCATTAGCGCTTCTCCACTTAAGTCACCCTGCTTGGATCCTATGTATAACATCTTCACAAATGTCCTCATCTCTTTGTATAATCGAGCCTTATATCGGAAACAGACTTTCTTAGGCATTTTTTGACCATCAAGCTTCATTACTTTCTCATTTGTGTTCCGAATATCACTAAAATTACACTCCATATACTATGTTTTAGTTATGTTTATTATAAAGCCTTTAACTTTTAAAGTTTCTCTCCGAATTCTAATTTAGCATTGATTTATACGCTAGTCTCGTCCATTAAGACGACGTCATCAACAAAAAGCATACACCAAGGCACCCCATCCATAACCAAAGCAAAGAGGTAGGGACTTAGAGCCGAACCTTGGTGTAAACCTATTGTAATAGGGAATTCACTACTCTCTCCTGTGGTGGTCATAATTGTGTTCATTGCCCCCTCATATATATCCTTAATCACGTCAATATACTGAATCGTTACTCTTTTGTTATTTAACACCCACCATACTATGTCTCTAGGGACTTTATCATATGTTTTTTCTAGATCTATAAATTCCATATATAGAACTTTCTTATTCTTCCTATATTTTTTTATAAGTCTCCGCAGCACATAAATTGCTTCCATTGCCCTTGTAGTATAAGGAAAACCCAAATGGAACTAGAATCCAAACTCCTAGTTGTTATTTTTGATAATTTTAAAAGTAAGTTAATCCAGTCTGAAAGAGAGCAATTAAATGTAAATTAAATTAAATAGTTTATTCTTTTTAGAAGAGGTTAGACTTAATTTTTGTTTGTGTGGTGGTATGATATAAGTGCAGGGTTTATTCATCTGATGTAGTTGATAACTCAGTATCATTATAAAAAGTGTAACTGAAAGATGAACTGCTGTTGGGGCAGGACGTGTACCAAAAGGTTCGGTTTTGGAGACTCGTTGCTTCAGTGTTTGCCTTTTCATCAACACCAGAGTTAATGTTTGGACTATACTTGCTCTATTACTTCAGGGTTTTTGAGAGGCAGATTGGATCAAATAAGCACTCTGTGAGTAAATTCGAGTTTAAACATTGTAAAAAGAAATTTTCATTTTGTATAAATTAGGAAATTGAGTTTTGTTATCATAGATTTTCTTATGCTATCATTCTCTTTATAGTATATTCTGATTAAATGAAGGACAGCATAAGAATGGATACTTCTAAAAACTGTGGAGTTTTGGATTGGTTTTTAAAATTGTTATAAGCAAGAAAATTTGAACTTATTGGACTCTACTTTACAGGTTTTTATATTGTTCTCTGTGATTGTATCATTTCTGTTTGAGGTCCTAGCTCTGGTATTTTTGAAAGGTACGAGTTAATGTCAGACTTTATCTCTTTCTTGTTATTCGACATGACTAAACTAGTTTGCAGAAACCCTTTTTTTCTCCTAACATTTATATAACTTGGACAAATTATCTTTGTATTTTACCCCCTCCCAACAGATTCTTAATCAATACCTTAACTGACACCTAAATTGACACCTAAATTGCAGTGACAAATTTAAGGTTCATGATTCACAAAAGCGGAAAAATACACAAATAATTTGCAATATGGAAATCAAGACTTGGTGTCACAACTCTATAAATATGTGGAGGTAAATGAAATCCATAGGATCAGTTAATGAATAATGTGACATGTTGATATGCTAGGGCAAAATTACGATTCTTCACATAGATGCAGAGATTTTTTTAAAGATTGTATCAAAATAAGAAAGTTTTTGACAGGTGATATAAACAAAGATCCATTTTTTTCATTATAATCAAGTGGTGTTGAAGAGTTCTTGGCTAAAGTTTTGCAAGGCCCTTAAATAATTACTAGTAATTTACACGTGCGATGCACGTTCTAATCAATATATATATATATTTTAAAGTAAAAATTTCGACGTAGTCTGGCCTCAAACCTGAGACCTCTTTTATGTTAGTAATGCACGGACAATGCATGTCTTAATAAATTATTATTAATTTTTTAAAATAAAAATTATGACATGGCGAGGACTCGAACCTGAAACCTCCTTCATATTAGTTACATACGTGCGTCAGTCACACGCGTTGATAGATTGACAAATGACACTAAGGCCTTCTCCCATTATAATATTAGAGATAATTGTTTAAGTAATTAACTATTTGACACGGCGGCTTATGTTATTTAGGATGCATGAAAAGTGAGTAGTTTGATACTTTGATGGACCACTGTTTCTCCCTAGGGGTAGTATCCATGTTGCTTAACATATTTCCTATAGTAACTTTATATGCTATGAACTATTATCCTTTTCGTAGACATATCTCACCTTGTTGCTCTCTCTGTAGTTACCAGTAGATCAAACATTTGTTGCAGATGTGAAAAATGAAAATAAATGAATAAATAAATAGCAAGATTTTAATATAAATCCAATTATCTTTAGATACACATTATCCAAAAATTACTCTCTTTAGTACTAATATCATTGATCTTTTTAAGAGTGTTAGGTATTCCATGCTGCAGGAACCCAACTTTGATATTTTGTATAAAAGTTATGGTTTATATGATGGCAGGTACATGGATTTTTTTTTAATGTTGTTTGAATAATGTAAAGATTTACAATTGTTAAAAAAGGGACATGATTAATAGATACAAGATCCATTTCATGAGGGATAAAGAAAATTTAAGTCACATGAGAAAGGGTTTTAGATAGATGAAGTTATTGGTCTACGTGAGAGTCGAAAATAAGCATTGAAGAATTGAACTACTTTTAGATCCATTAATTTTTTAACAAAAGCAATATAAGAGAAAATTGCAGAATTCTTCTTTTACCAACAGATGATATATAATAATGATTTTAAGATTCTCTTGCTAGAATGCTTCGAAAAAGGATTCTCTGGCTAGAATCTCTTTGGTATCTTCCAACTGGTTCTATTATAGTATAGTAGTTTTGCATCCAAGTTTGCATAGGCTCACTTCAAACATGCTCCGCATTGATCTTTTTCATAGTCATGCTTTCTCTGGATAATATTACTTTTAAGCCATGAATAAGGTTGGTATTCTTTTGATAAATTAACTTATTGTGCACCGGTTCCTTCTCGCTGCAGATCCTTCAACCTCATTGGCATCTGGGCCTTATGGTCTTATTTTCGCCTCTTTTGTCCCTTTCTATTATGATATTCCAGTTTCTTCAAGATTACGTGTCTTTGGCGTACCATTCACTGATAAATCATTTATATATTTGGCTGGTCTTCAGGTCAAGACTTTTTACAATATTGATTTTTAACATGTTTAATTTGCTAGTTGTCACTAGGTTCCTACTGCCACTGATTTATTTATCTACAGCTTCTCTTCTCATCCTGGAAACGATCTCTCATACCTGGCTTGTGTGGTGTACTTGCCGGCTCTTTTTATCGTCTAAATGTGTTCCGCGTCCGCACAATAAAGGTTTGTTTTCTTCTTTTATCCGGCAATGAAGTGTTGAAGAACATTCATTTTGCTATGATAAGTTCTCCTTTTGATCACTAGTTCATGGAAGGCTGAGTTTCCCTTTCATCTTATTGAATCCATTATATTTGTGAGTATAGTGTCAGATAGCTTGCCAGAAAATTAATATGGCTATCATAAACAAACTTAAATAGCATACTAGGAGAGAGGGGAAGAGTCTTTGGTTCTGAATCCATAGAATATTAGCTAACTATGTGGAGTGTCTTTGCTGCTACAACAAACTCTGAAGTTATGGTGGGGAATTATCTTGATACTATCGCACCCACCCCCGCCCCCCTCTCTCCACACACCTCAGCCCCAAGAATGCCCGCTTTGGTATGTTCTCATTAATAATCCAGTGGAAATATGCACCAAGAGAGATTGAACTTAGGTAGTTTTGGTACCATGTATGGTGACACTGCAACTACAGTAGAAGTTACATGAGGCTTGAGGAATTTTTATTTATAGTCTAACATGTCTTTCGTCTCACTCTCAGACAACTAATTTAAGACGAATTGAGTCTATGCTTTATCTTCAGTAGGTTATATTATGTATGGTTTAATGAAGTGGTATTTTTAATCATTTACACTGTCTAGGTTTAGCGTTGCTAATCAAGCTAAATGTAAACTGATTAGTTTAAAACTGCATCTTGTGGAAATCTGTTCCCTTCATCTGAATGTACTCGTGCTTGAGAGTGACTGCAATTTCTCATGACAAATCCATCACAATTACCCATCTTTAAGCTCATTTATAGTGGAGAGTTTTTAAGTTTGATCCTTGGTTGCACATTCTTAGAAGTACATGATAGCATGGTTTCTTACATAGTAACCAACCTTGTGAAATCGGTGCTGGCACCCACCACTCTCTACATGTCCATGTAGTTGGCATCAATCAAGGCGGTTGACATCAGGTTGTAGGGTAAATAGGCTTAGATGATAATAGAAATGAAAGAGGAATTTAAATGTGCCCACTCACCCTTTGCTAAGTGAATAGAGTCTGCTTCATCAGGTCTGCAGTAGATTGCATCTTTAAGAAATGAGAAAGGAATGAGTGAAGTGAAGGACGTACGACTTCGGTTCACACGTTAGTGCATCAAAAGGTCTCAAGTGGAGCTGGAGCCCAGAGCATGTTCGCCCACTTCACTTTCAACTCTTTTTGGAGCTTTGGTGGGAAAAGACTTGGATGACAAAGCATATTTAGCTGTTCATCATTTTGTTACTAGCATGGTTTGATAGTTTATATGCGACATATCTATATTGAATGGTTTGGAGAATGAAGTTGTTTGCTTTTTCTGAATAATCAATGATCTTCATTTGTTATCTTAAGCTGAGTTATGTCCTAAATATGTGATTGGTAACCATATTTAGTCTTTATCAGTGTTAGCGGAAATGCATGTACAGCCACGATTCACTCGAGTGATTTCATATTTTTATATAGTTCAATTTTTATAATTCCTTTTTGCACATGAGTTTATGCATTGAAAATTTGAAATATCGGCTGTTTTGTGGTAATGTTGTGAGATACATCTCGTAATGTTGCATAAGTTATAATTCTTGTTTACGGTCTAATGTGTTTATTTGTCGGAATTTATTGGTTGAAGAATTGGCTTGTGCCTTATTTCAACTTATCCAAGTTTTTGAACATTATATCTCCATTCTGCTAACAAATCATTTATTTTTGTTTTCTTTTTCTGGGAAATCTTTTTGTAGATAGGTTACATGGGATTTATTATTATTATTATTATAACAAAATTTAAATCTTTTTCATATCAACAGTTCCCAGACGTTATTGGATCATTTTTCTCAAGCTTATCGTTGCCATCTTCGTTTACTTCATTTCATGCATCATCAGCTGGAAACGCTCGAAGAAATATTCCTTCTTATGCAAGTCATCAGATGCAGGCAAGTGTTTATTTGCATACGTTATATGTAAACTTAGTTGTCGGTTCCATTTGAAATTGGAGATAACAGAATATCTCTTGAAATTGATCATATTCTTCTGGATTGACTATACTCCATGACTTTCTCACATATATAATCTTTCACACCACTTTTTATATAAAAAAAAGTTTGCTTCATTTGGTTCTCTTTCATCAATTGCATTTAATTCCTGTTAGTATTTTGACTTGCTACCTTTAGTTCTTTCATGTTAAAATTTTCCCACCTGGGGGCAGGCTTCAATTTGTAAAGAAAATTGGTAGGAGACTCCCCAGCTTTCTAGGAATTCTTCTGACTCCCTTATTGTTAGATGTTTTTAGCACTTGCAGCAATTTTCAAGGTGCTTACTCCTACTATTACTATCCATCAATTACTTTGCAGGGCAACTATCCGCCTGCTGCCCAACCATCTGCACCGGAATTTCCCTCTGAAACATATGTTGCTGCATTGGTGTCTATGGGCTTCGACAGCAATTCTGCACGGCAAGCGCTCATCCACGCAGGAAATGATGTCAATGTAGCCACCAACATCCTCTTAGAAGCACAGTCGCGATAGAAAGAGAAGGAGGGTTTCCCAGTTTTTTATTTAACTCCAAATCCTCCTCAAAACACTTGATATTGATATAACACCAAGAAACTTATTTTTATGATATAACCCCAAAATGGACAAAATACCCTCGGTGGTAGATACGAGATTAGGGTATTTTTGTTACTTTTGGTGTGCATTTGATAGTAACTTTTTCGTTTCATTTGGTTTATATCAAAATGGAAATGTTTTTGGTGAGTGATACCAGACACCCGAAAAAGAACTTATATTTTGTACCGTTCTAGAAGAAATTCGATCGCAAAGTTCTAACCACAGTAGGTATGCTGCTTACACAATTTCCAGTTTCATTCTTTTATATAAGAGAAAAAATTGTTCATTAGAATGAATCTCTGTTTGTAGAAGATTTATACTGTGGGAGTAGATGGACTGAATTTCTTAGAATCAGCATGTAATATTTTGTTTATACAGCTCAAAAGCACATCCTTAGAGCATCCACGGTCTTTGCTTAAATATGCATAATATGCATATTTCCACTCAAAAAGCATTGCAGTCGTTTGGCATTTTTTGCGACAGTAGATTGCTAT
This sequence comes from Hemerocallis citrina, assembly GCA_017893485.1. Classification (NCBI taxonomy): domain Eukaryota; kingdom Viridiplantae; phylum Streptophyta; class Magnoliopsida; order Asparagales; family Asphodelaceae; genus Hemerocallis; species Hemerocallis citrina. The sequence goes on along the minus strand of CM030358.1, from coordinate 434,771,920 downwards.
AAATGAAAGTGGATTTGAGAGAAATGCATATTATACAGGACGTAAATTCACTTTTCGTCCGATGAAAAAAATATATTTTTTATTCCTTCGACACAACTTCACTTTCCGTCCCTCAATTTTTTTAAAAATAAACTGTAATAAAAAAAACTCAAAAAAAGTAATTAAAGCAAAAAAAAAAAAAATACAAAACATGTCGGATGCAACATGAAGGACGCAACATGAAGTTGCGTCTGACCATTTTTTGTGATTTTTTTTCCCTCTTCCGACGCAAAGTAAAGTTCCGTCTACCTATTAAAAAATAATTAAATTTCTCGACGTAACTTCAAACTTCGTCTGATATGAAATTTTTATTATTTTAAATTAAATTGCTATAAAATACCGTTTGACGACTGCAGCAAAAAGATAAAATGCTATATGCATTTATGTATTTTCTAACAATCATGACCGTGGATGCTCTTAGAACCTTTCCTATGTTTATCTCTTAAATTTTTTTGGCATTTATTTTACTCCTTGTAATTATAAAAAATATCCTCTGAAAATCTCTTCTATAGATAATCCTTTCTCTCTATTTCTTCTGATGTTCTTCTGAATTAGATATTGTAGCTGATGCCTTGGAAAATGGAATAGGAAAAAGACATTTTTTATAAACAGTCTTAGGTATCCAAAGGGCTCCATAGTCGAGTTTGCACATGATTTGGTGTTGATGCACTTCTCATACACTAGCAGGAAATGAGAAGGTGATGAACAGAAGTATGGGACATTGGATTAGACTATTAGAGAGATGACCAGGATTGTTGGTTATGATTATGTATGTATGAGTAGAACTTGTGTTGGAGTTGTTTTTCTTAGATTTATTTTTGGGTGTAAACTTGTGGAGTTCAGTTTTTGAGTTTCTAGTTGAATTTGAGTTGTCACTTCATCTGCATGTAATCCAAGCATCCAATTGATCAAGCTCTGATTCTCACCCATTCTTTCTCTGATTGGCTCATCCCCAATATTGGTCTAAAATTTGGGTGTATTACATGACCCTTTTGAGAAAACAGAGCCTCACCTACACGAGGTGATCTCTTCATAGAGTGATCGTAATTACTTGGTAGGACACCTCATGGAAGATTCACATTGTTCATTTTAACTTTTATGTCATAATGTGTATGATCGCAAACTATCAAGGATTTTGGAGATCCTTTACACATGCTTTAAGTGATTGCAAAATAAAATTTGTTCAAAAATATGACGAATAGGCTTCATGCAATGCACCTCCAAATGCAGTATGTTTCTACACAGATGCCATATGCATCTTAACACATAAGAAGCATGATGAATAGTGTGAATCATCCATATTGAGTGTATCATGTATGAACAAGGGAATTCTCCTACAATCTACGATTTTATATTAAAGAACCATATTAAAGAACCAAGCTGAAATGGTTCAAGCTCTGAAATCAAATTTCACTCTCTCCAACAGTTATGTATGAAGCCATGAACTCATCTACAGATAACATTTGATTTTGATTTTTAAGACACAGGAAATAGACAACTTCCAGAACAATAGGCTAGGTAAGCATTTTAATTTATTTTTTGGTTCACACTTCACACAGTGGTAGGCAAGGCAGTTATTTAGTAGAGTATGCCTACTTCATACAAACAGCAGACTCAAATGATTTTGCTCATGATCTTATGTACATCTATATAGACCTACAAACTACAAAGCCAAGGGTGGTATTACACCCAGCGAAACAAAACATACAAATAGCTGTCTTATGAGTGTATAACTAATGCAATGGCTTTATGATCTTTTTGGCCATTGCTCATTGTTTCTGCAACTTTTGTTGAGTTAGTTTCACTTCATTCAATCTTCCTCGTTGAAAAGCGAGCTTGAGTAATCATGAGTATACAAGTAGTGGTTGTTCATTGCACTTTTTCCTGAATTTTCGATATCGAGCTTGAGGAAACCCCACGGAGTAGCTTTATGAATCCGATGGAGCTCAGCTTCCCGTCGGACTGTCGGATCCAATCTTGGATGACAGTGTGAATAGGGACAGATGGGCCGAGCCCCAGTTCCTGGTATAATCAAGATCATGTATCAGCTGATAAGTTATATAAACATAATTTCTCAGGGGTGAGAAACGAGAATATAATGCATAATGGTATGGTAGTTTAGACTAATGAATTAATTGTCTGATATGACAAGGAATTGGAAAGTTCTTTGTATAATTCGGTTCCCTGCAGCCTAATTCAGACCGACTGTAGTTGCATTCTTTACTAGAATACTAAAGTTTGATATGTGTATAGAAATTGCAATTTCTCTAGGAAAGGTCTTAACAGTATTGGGGTTTGAACAAACGTTATGTACATCATGCATACATTATATGTACATACACATACAAATGCGTACTAAATTCTTTAGCAGCATTTAGCAGCATAGCAAGTACGCACATGTAGTTTAATGTAAACCATCAAGATCCTCATTCGTTCACCTAATGCCAAAAAAAGGTGCTGGGAGAACTATAGATTGTTCGATTTTCCGTTATTTAAAAAAAAAAAAATCCATTTCTTTGTGCAATTAACCCAGTATGGGTTCACAATCAATAACAAATTCACTGCCAAGAGTAATGACCAGTCGAAGAACACGGGTGGTGAGGTAAGACTAAATAACATTAACTCTTAAATTTTACAGATGTTGACAAAAAATTTAATTTTCAAATAAATAATCTTACCGATGCAAGTTCCTGGATCATGATGGCCCTGTTCCCATCCCTGTCAAAGAACTCATAAGCACGCCGAGAGTGCTCCTCCCAATTATCGAGCCCTTCCAGCTGATACACATTTATAGCAGCAGCAACAAATTCCTCAAAATCTAACTTCTGATACTGAAGAGAACTGACCTATATCCATGAGACAGGAACCATATCATTTATCTTTTGCCATTTTTGAAAAAAGAAACAAAGCACTGATACTGTAATTAAGTTCTCGAGTGGAAGGTCAATACCAAATCTACAAAATCAAGAATTCTGGAATCCTCCATTGCCTTTGTCGAGTTTCTCATCAAAGCCTGCAGATTATGATTTCATGTTACTAATGAATTGATGAGGACATCGGTTTAGACGACTCAGGTGTTTCTACGGCGTAGACGTCATCTAGGATGACTATTTTATTAGACTATTTATCTTTATTTCAGCATTCATATTTATTTTCAGCAATTTTAGTCATATATAGTAGTTTGCAATTTGCACCCTTTATTTTCTGCATTAAAATATTTTGAAGATTTGTATTGAGATTTTGTTTTGAGCATATATATAGGCCTTGAGAATAATGAGACGATATGCTATTATTGATTAAAAACATTACTGTGTTGATGTGTAATACCATAAGAAATTATTATGGTTTGTGAGAAATCCTAAGATATTTTAGGGTTTGTGAGAAAATCTAAACTATACCCCAAATCCCCAAATTATTAACTACCAAAACCCTACATCTCCACCTTCTCTCTTTTCTCCTTCTTCTTCTTCTCCACTGTTTCCAAACTCGAAACCCAAGCTTTCTCTCTCCTCCCTCCTGCTTCCTCTTCCCGAACCCAACACCCCGAGTCCCTTTCTCCTCCATCACGCTCCCTCTTCCTGAACCCAACAACCCGACGCCCCTTGCTCCCTCCTCGTCGCCCAGATCCCGATGCCTTGCCGCCAGCTCCTCCACTTCGAAACCCTAATCCCCAAATTCACTTCCACCTGAAACCCTAATCATCAAACCCAATTCAATTCGAAACCCTAACTTCCCAAATCCTCCGCCGACATCCTTCAACCACCACGACGCCATCCGACCACCGAAGACGCCTCCATCCACTGTCATTCCCCTCGCAGCCACCACCACCAACTCGAAGCTTCACCATCTTGCTGTCGTCGACCTCCCGATGGTCCTGTCTTCATCGCCGACATTTTCTTTGAACCCGGTAATATTTTTTCACTCCTCCATTTATTTATGATACTATCTATCGTCTCTAGAATATTATTTGATTTATCTGTCGTCCACAAATATTGAGTGTGCGCTTCTTCCTGCTAATTAGAGTATGAATCTTTGTTGCATATCTTATATGCTAAGAACGATTAAGTATAATTGTTGATTGTTAGGCGTAAATTTTTTAATTGTGCTTGTTAATCTTATGTCATCAAACCAATTAGTAGTTTTAATTTCTAACTTAATCGGCATTACATGTTGGTAAATTTAGTCTTTTAATATTCTTGGAAATTCTACTTAGGGTTAAGTTTACATCATGTATTTATTTGAGGAAGTGTTACAATTTAAGGTTTTCTTTTTAATGCACTTCGAAGTTGATTTCTATTTCGAGATAACCTCAAGAAACTTGATATTGTGATATAGTTCTCATGCAAAAAGTTTCATAGATACACATTGAAAGTGACAAAAACAGCCTTGTATGGATCCAGAAAGGATCATTCTCTTTTCCTTTATAGGGATTTTCAGGGGTTACACCAAAATAGAGAAGTCTTTTGGGACACACGCACAGACCCTGAAAGTGTTTGAAATAGAAACTAACCGTCTTGAAGTTCTGGAGGGAAATAAAGCCACTCTTGCTTGGGCCTAGCAATGCAAATTGTTCTCTCAGATAGAAGAGCTGATCCACTGATAATGTTTTGGCAAGGGCCTGCAACAATATAATGAAAATTAAGCCAAAATTTGAAGGATTACGAGTATGCAGTGTGGATTTATGTAACATGAATAGCCCCATTCTTAAAACAGGTACAAATACTCATTATTAAAGAAAGATAACTTGGTGAGAAGATGAGAACAAAGGATTAAGTTCATTGGATTACACTAAAATGAAAAGATGGCTTAGTCTAAATTTGAAATTTTAAATTATACTTAAAAATGCACACAATTTAAATGCAACCAAATCCTAATCACAAGCTAACCCAAACCCAAAATGAAATCTTTTAGTCCAATGGTTCATATACCAACATATCAGCGTGTAATACACATGCCTAGCTATTCAAAATTGAGCTAGATGTCTGTATTTACTGAGATTACTAATGATAAGCCATGAGCATATGAAGAAGTGGAGAAAATGGATGGAATTTAGTTCTATGATTCATGGAGTGTACCTTCAGAGCTGATTTTCTCAAAGATGACGAACATACATAGGTTCTTACAAGCCTGTAAACAGTGATGTCTAAAGGAATTTTAACGTTGTGACAATTTCGAAGCCAAGGATGACCTGCAAACGACAATCAACCTTTACCAATTAACCACTTATTTACGAATTACATAAATATCAAGACAAGGAATATCATACTTAGAGCTTGTGAAGCAGTCAATCTCCTCCGATAGTCCTTATTCAGCAACTGCTTGACAAAATCTGTGGCCTCGGCAGAGAGAGAAGGCCATGGGTCTTCATCAAAACTGGGCTTGGCTTTCAGGACAGCCCGGAAAATTCCAGACTCGGTGCGGGCCCAGAAAGGGCGGCTGCCACATAGAAGAATATATGCAATCACACCAACACTCCACATGTCTCCTTCGGTACCATAAGATCTATGCAGCACTTCAGGGGCGACATAAAATGCGCTGCCCACAATGTCATTTAGCCTTTCATCTAAAACAATCAAATTAAGTTAGCCCATATAAATTGTATATTGATTTTACAAATTCCATACTTTAAATTAGATATGTTCAAATAGTTTTGCTTGAAATTTTGGTATTTCGAGATTCTTAAACTTTTTAAGTGCTTTCAGAAACCCTCATGGTGTCAATATCACACTATACTTCACATTACACTATATATAGAGGTCCGGCCCTGGGCCTATGTGACCGCACAGAGCCCACTAATGAGGAGGCCCGTTGGACATTAGATATAATTAATAGAGATTTTATTCCAATTTTAGCACAAAGTCAATGTGTCCAAGTGGTTAAGGGGATATACTTTAAAAATAATGGGTGCAGGTTCGAACCCTGCAGTCGATGATTTTTTATTTTCATTTTTTACATATATCTATTTATTTTCTATATATATATAGGAAAAAGGGGTATGAGCAACTTACTCATTTAGTAAATCATTTAGTAAATAAGCAATTGATGATGTGGCATACATGTGATTGGAAATCATTAAAAGAATTAGTTGTCCAATGTATCACATGCATGCCACATAATCAATTGCTCATTTACTAAATGAGCAAGTTGCTCATATCTCTTTTACCCTATATATATATATATATATATATATAGAGAGAGAGAGAGAGAGAGAGAGAGAGTAATGTTCCGTTGTGCACTAAGCCTCCGTGTGCACTCGGCCTTCCCGCCTTCGTATCGACGATCCGAACCGTTTGCATTGATCTACACGTCTAAATTAGTCTAAATATGTAAAATCGAGTCATTTGAAATTCATTTGCCCATCCATTGAAGTGTTACAAAATTGTATAGCTGAAAATCGTTGTTTTTTAGTCACATGATGGATGGACAAATAAATTTCAAATAATTTGATTTTACATATTTAGACTAATTTATATGTGTAGATCAATCTGAACGGTTCGGATCGTCGATACGAAGGCGGGAAGGCCGAGTGCACACGGAGGCCTAGTGCACAACTGAACATTTGTCTATATATATATATATATATAGGAAAAGCTTCGGTTGTGCACTCCTCTAGTGCACACGGCATGTGCACTAGGCCTTCGGGCGTTCATGTCGACGATCCGAACCGTTCACATTGATCTACACATCTAAATTAGTCTAAATATGTAAAATCAAATCTTTTGAAATTCATTTACCCATCCATTGAAGTGTTACAAAATTGTATGGCTGAAAATCTTTGTTTTTATAGTGACATGATGGATGGACAAATGAATTTCAAATGATTTGATTTTACATATTTAGACTAATTTAGATGTGTAGATCAATGTGAACGGTTCAGATCGTCGATATGAATGCCCGAAGGCCTAGTGCACACGTCGAGTGCACACGGAGGGGGAGTGCACAACCGAAGCTCTCTCTCTATATATATATAGGGAAAGCTTCGGTTGTGCACTACCTCCATGTGCACACAGCGTGTGCACTAGGCCTTCGGGCGTTCATATCGACGATCCGAACCATTCACATTGATCTACACATCTAAATTAGTCTAATATGTAAAATCAAATCATTTGCCCATCCATTGAAGTGTTACAAAATTGTATGGCTGAAAATCATTATTTTTTATAGTCACATGATGGATGAGCAAATGAATTTCAAATGATTTGATTTTACATATTTAGACTAATTTAGATGTGTAGATGAATGTGAACGGTTCGGATCGTCGATATGAACGCCCGAAGGCCTAGTGCACTAGAGGAGTGCACAACCGAAGCTTTCCCTATATATATATAGACAAATGTTCCGTTGTGCACTAGGCCTCCGTGTGAACTTTTTACACAATGCACATGGATGATCCGAACCGTTCGCATTGATCTACACGTCTAAATTAGTATAAATATGTAAAATCGAGTCATTTAAAATTTATTTGCCCATCCATCAAGTCAGTATAAAAACAAACGATATTCAGCCATACAATTTTGTAACACTTTAATAGATGACAAATGAATTCCAAATTACTTGATTTTACATATTTAGACTAATTTAGACGTGTAGATCAATGTTAACGGTTCGAATCATCCATGTGCACTCCGTGTAAAAAGTTCACATTGAGTGCACATAAAGGGTAGTGCACAACGGAAGGGCCCTCATATATATATATATATATATATATATATATATATATATATATATATATATAAAGTTTTTAACGAAAGCAACAACAAAGAAATCATTAAAAAACTTTCTCTAAAACTTTCTATGTTTCTTTCATTAATTGTTGAGATTATATATATATTTACTTTTAGAGAGAGTTTTTTTAAAGATTTCTATGTTGTTGCTTTCGTTAAAAACTTTATATATATATATATATATATATATATATATATATATATATATATATATATATATATATATATATATAAAGTTTTTAATGATTTCTATGTTTCTTTCATTAATTGTTGAGAATATATATATATTTACTTTTAGAGAGTTTTTTAATGATTTCTATGTTGTTGCTTTCGTTAATTATTGAGATTGACTTAATACGTGAAGTTTTTTTTAATCGTTTATTTCCTGCGTTGCAAGAATATGAAGATCCCTAACCACATTTATACTATTTCGTCTTAATTGATGAGACGACTAGTTCAAGATATCGATTAAGTCATCCCGGGTATTGGAGCCTCCAATGATATAAAATTTGAAAGGTATTTTTCAAATGAATTCATATAAATTTTTTAAGATATAGAATGCACCATACTCATATTTTTCAACTGAATTCGTAATATATATATATATATATATATATATATGATATCAAAATCAAAATAAAGTAAAATTAGTATTAGAATATTTAAAGAAGGCCCATTTTTTTTCTTTCCGCACAAGGCCCTATAAATCTCAGGACCGGCCCTGACTACATAGCAAGGACACATCTATCATAGCCATACCAGTGTTGGTCATGTCTCAGACAACACAACTTGTTGAACACTTCTCATACTTGTCCAAAAATTTTAACTCTTTCGTATATGTTATGGCTTACATACTTCTCAAACATTTAGTGGAGCACATAATCAACGATTTTCTAGAAATTTTCACAATTCTATACTAGCTAACTCTTACTACTTCTGCATGAACTATGCATCTTCTCTAATTTTGTAATGGACTACAAGTATAACTACTTTTCTGTGAATTTTTATATTGAATATCGAGATAAAACTATATTGTAGGATGTCATTTGTATTAGTTTTATGCATATCTGTGATAAATAATATCATATTCTATATTATTATTATATTATAATGGGAGAAGGCCTTAGTGTCATCTGTAAATCTACCAACGCGCGTATTGCACGTACATAACTAATATGAAGGAGGTCTCAGGTTCGAGTCCTCACTACGTTAGATTTTTTACTTTAATTTTTTTAAAATATATTAAATGTGCATCACACGTGTAAATTACTATCTATCTATAATATAATATATAATATCTACTATTTTAATGGAAGAGGTGGAGTTATAAATCTATCTACTTACGTGCAACACACGTGCAACTCCAACTCTCCCATTATAGTCTTCACATTTACTTTTAAAAATATATAATCATATTTATTAAGACATGCATCGCACGAGTAAATCAAAGTTTTTACATTAATTTTTTTTAAAATAATACGTGCATCGCACATGTATATTACTAGTTCTATATTATGTCAAGTCCTTGAATCCTATTTTTTTTACAAATTTGTTTTATCCTGTATCGGCAGCCAGAATCATGCTTCCTAGACATTAACTATTTACCGTCTACTTCTTCCCTTTCCCTTTTCATTACAACCAAGACCCTAAATTTATATCATTAATTGGGTATGAAGGTGGGAGGGAGCATGAAGAAAAATGAAGGGAAAAATGATGGACTTGGGAAGGATACAAGTGGTAAGAAAATCCAAATTAAACTCAGCCCAAGCGCCCTAATCCCAACTCTAATCCTAATCCTTACCATAACTAAAAATTAGTGACAAAAAATATTTAGCTTAAATGTTAACAACAATTTTAATATTAAAAAAAAGGTGACTTGGAGAAGAAGGGAATTTTCAGGATTTTTAAGAAACTTTTACTAATTTATCAGTAAATTAATGGGCAGGAGCTCTTGATTTCCATTATAAAAAGGAAGTTGGACTTTGTTTCGAAAATCATTTAGAAGATATCAAGGTGGTATATATAGATATAAAGATTTGTCAGAGTACTTAAATCCCTCTATTTTGGGGTGCTATTGTAAAAACCTTGACAATAGAAAACTTTGGAATTCTGCTTTGCACTACCAACCTGGATTTACAAAATCTGACAAACCGAAATCTATAGCCTTCAAAGGAGACTTGTCATCCTTGGTAACATATAGAAAATTCTGAGACAAAAGAAGAAAATAAACCTATGTAAGAACTTAAAGATAGAACAAGTTTTATCATCTGATAAAAATATGGCTGTGGCCTGTCACCTCTGGTTTGAGATCTCGGTGCACGACGCCTTGGAGATGAAAGAAGGCAACAGCACTCAGAATCTGAACCATGACAATCTTAGCATCTTCTTCTGAATATTTTGATCCTCTACAAACACAAGGGTAGCAGTTCCTTTTATTAGCATTAGATCTATTAGCACATGCTTTCGTTCTATGAACTCTAAACACATCGGAAATTGCCATCACTAATGAGGTTGTCGCATTTAATAAATTTTCAATGCGTGCATAAAAAGATGAATTTATGATCACGAAATAGTTGAATCAAATTGTAGCTAAAAAAACAAGTCCAATGCATGTTCTATGAAGATATCGTCTTCGCACACTCCTTTTGGAGTCGTATCTCTAGTTCACCAAAAAGAAAAAGATAAGCTAGTAAGTCAAATAAGATGATACATGAATAGTTGGTTGTATAATATATTCACCTTGATATAATCTTGTCTAAAAGCTCACCTCCACTGCATAACCTGACCGAGCAAAATCAAATAATCAATACACAAGTTCCAGTAAACCCTCATTTTAATATGTTTTTCTGTTCCTATAGTAAATTGAGATTTTCTGAATAATACGGAAACCAACAAGATAGTAACAGAAGTATGTTAACGATTACTAAACAAAAAAAGGATGGCAAAATTTTAGTAAAAAGTCTTATGCAAATAAACTAGAAAAAGATCACTAAATTGAATAGAAATATGTCAGTGAAGCATACCACTAACTTTAAAGTGAACAAATTTTCTTATAGAAATTATTAGAAAAAAAATTGCATGTCTTACTCCATAATCATAAAGATATAATATATGCATGAGAAATATATTACAGATATAACAAAGAATATAAACATTTTTTTTCTTTTTTAACCAAAAATTTTTTTTAAAAAATGGTTTTCCAATCCACACTTACTCCATCACAATATAAACATTGTCTTCATCTTCATAAGCATCATAAAATTTCACGATATTCTTGTGTCCAGTGAGAGAATTCAGGATTTTCACTTCTCTAGACACGTCCTCAATTGCAATGCCTGTAGTCAACTGCAAAGATACAATTTTTGTGAGATCAAATAAACATCATGATTAACTTTACTAATATAGAAGTAATTCTAATTCTCGAAATTTCTAACTCAGTTTATTAAATAAGCAATATAACTGCAAAGGTTTTTTTTTGTTGTTGGAGGACTTAACAAATACTAGTAAAACCAAAATTACTACTGTCCGTCCCAGAATGCATGTCATTCAAGCCGTTTTTTGTCCCAAATTGTTTGTAGCTTTAGGTTCCCAAGACGATGTCTTAACCTTTTCAAATGTTCATTAATGACTACTACAGGTATAGGCTGCGATTGTTTCGGACTTTAAACACAGTTTTCAGTTTTTAAAATCAAAACATAGGGTAATTTTGTTTGGATACAAAATTTTAAAAAACTCATTTTAAAATTTCACACTGAAAATCTACTAGTAATCTGCACATACGATGCCCGGTCTAATTACTTTTTTTATATATATAGTAAATAATAAGACGTAATCTGGCCTCGATCGTGAGACCTCCCTTCACTCATCACATACTCTTTACAAATTACCCATAGTGGCACAAACTTTTATTTTATATGAGTGACACTTTTCTAAATAATTATGTCGTAAATAAATTTAAACATTGAGGGTATTATGCTAACTAACAACAGTTGAGTCAATGAATGGTTAATATAACTCCTACTTAAAAATGAATGGTTGAGATTAGATGGTTGAATGTCTACAAATGACAACCCCAACTCTCCAATTATAATATTAGAGATTTAGTAGTGTACCAAATATGCACTGGAGGTTCTATGAGTAGATCATTCAATAGCTTTAGTTAGAAAGAATGTTTGTTTTTTTTTAAATAATCTAAGTTGTTTCTTAATATATGTGTAGAAACCTAGAATGACATACATTATGGGACGGATGGAGTGTTAGGCAACAAAAGAACCATTAACAATCAAGTACAAACATAGTTACTTTTAGGAATCAGACAAGTAGTTCATCGGCAAGTGGTACAGTGGAACTATTGAGACTGGAAAATATTTCCAACATGTTTAATACATTGAAGAGGATAACCACAGAGAATACAGAAAGACAAGGAAGTATACTATTAAGGTTTTGGTATAACAGTTTTTTGGAAGTTTGTGGAACCAACTAGTAAGGATGGCCTCCAAGTGCACTTATCTAAGCTAGATAGGCTACAATTTTAAGCAAAATTTCCCACTAATGCAAATTTAGGGCATAGTCTAAATTTCCACAACTAATGCATGGTTAGAAACAGACTCAATTTTAGGAGTATATATATGAAATTATGGCCCAACACAAAGGCTTATATTAGGGCATAAATCTAAATTTCCACAATTACACATATGTGCACCAACCCTGACAATATATTTAACATCCGAAATATTCATTGCAAAAGATAAGCTCAATCAACAGGTTTGCTGCCAAACGTAATTGGATGCAAGAATACTCAGTTTTCAGAAACACTCGTCAATGCTAGTGCGGCTACTGCTGAAGGCCCTTCAACTTTCCTTTCTGACTTGAAACAAGAGACTAACTCAACATTCTATGATTATCTCTGATTAATTCTTAAAAAGTAATTGACAAATTTGTCATTTGGGTCTCAGTTTATTCCTAAAAGTGCTTCCATGGATTCACATTACTTATGCTTTCAGCCAAAGTTTAGTTCTCTCAAACTTCTTGTAACCCCTATTTCCACTAATACGTATTTTTAAAGTACTTTTCCGTATTTAAATTCTCAGTATCTTATAACTATTTTTTCCTAATTGATTGTATTATTTAAACTATTTTTGGAGCCCAATTGTTTATTATAAACCCAAGTTTGTATTTTGATTTTATTAATTATTAATGTGAACCCAATTGTCTATTCTAAGCCCAAATTCATATTTGATTTTATTAAATTAATCTGAGCCCAAAATTTAGCCCAACACCCTAATTGTTTTATTTAAATATTTTGAGCCCCTTTTAAGCCCAAGCCCAAGCCCAAATCCATTAACCCAGAACCCATATAATTGTACAGATTTATCCTATCCATATACAATTTCTCCTCACCCCCACTTTTCTGTTCCGTACTCCAACTCTCCACTTTTCTAATCCCGTACCTGCACTTTTCCCCAAACTCCTCGTAACTGCCCCCACTCTCTCTCACCCATTACTTTATCTATTATATTAATAACCCTCTCCCCGCTTCATTCTGTCTCCCACTCTATGTCTCCCTCTCTGTTTTTCTTTACCCAAATAGAGGACCCACTTTCCTCTCCTCCTTTCTCCATCTTCCACCTCCGTCACCCATCGAAGCTTCGCCTCCCGCAGTCGAACCCACCTCCGAAGTACCCCGAAGCTCCCCCGCTGCTCCTCTCGACAACACTGTGTCACCCTGCCATCGCATTTCCCCTCCCTTCATTCCTCCGCTGCACACTCTCGACGACTCGACCGCCTGCGCCGTCCCTCGCGACCACCCCAGTCGTCTTCAACCTCGAGCTCCCTCCATTGCTGTCTTTCCCCGAGCTTCCGAGCGCCTCCCGCTCAATCCAGCGCCCCGCCAATCACCGCTCACCACCGCTGTCTTCTTCCTCCTTCCGCTTGGCCGTCCAGCCGCACCGTCTCCGCTCAATCATCACCGCCTTCCCCCTGCCACTCCGCTCGAGTCCAGTAGCTCGCCGTTTCCCCCTCTCCCCGTCACTCTCCGAAGTCGCCGCCTCCTCCCCGACTTCTCCGTCTACGTGCCACCAGCGTCGCGACCTCCAGTCGCAGCACCCGCCTCCCGTCGCTGCTCCCCTTCCCGTCGCTTCCCGAAGTCGCTGTTCCCTTCTCCCGCGCTCTCCCTTTTTCCATCTCTCTCTCTGTTGAAAAAGGTGGAGAAGGAGACAGAGTTTGGATTGTTGCTGTATGATATTTGGGTTGATTTTATTATATTGGTGTTGGGTTGCTGTTGGATTATTGTATGGGTGTTTGGTGTTGTGGGAAGATCCGATTGTGAAAGGAGTTTGGTGTGTGTTGCTGTTCACTGCCTTGGAGTTGTTGAAGTGGAGTAGTTGTTGCTGTCTTGGAGTTGTTGAAGGGAATTGTTTGCTACTTTGGAGTTGCTGATTTGGCGTGGCTGCCACATATCTTGCACGTGTTCTACTGCCCGGGATTCTGATCCCGTTATTCTTGTTTCAATTTCATCGTCGTCAACTAACAGGCAAGTATCTCTTGTACAAAATCGTTTGTTCTAGTACAAGCTCTTTTGCAAAAATACCGCAAGTATATCCCTTGACTTTATTCGTATTATACATAACCTATTGATCCCGTATTCGTACAAGATCACGAGTACTTTGTTGCCATATGCATTGCATGAACACGATACACATAAATACTCTAAGAACTATACATGATGTTGTGCATGAATTGCTTATTACTAGGTTGCATGTTGTTATAATATCTTTTATTCTTGATTAAGTGTTATGCATGCCATTAGTCGCATCAATATGTTTTATAGACCTTGAAATATGTTTTCCTGTATTGCATAAGTCTTGACACTCGTTCCTGTCATGTTACCCGCCCTTTTGTTGCATGTAGTTATTGTTCATGTTTAATTGTAATAAAAAGATAACAAGCCAGGTTATAAAGAAAAAAGATTCAGTAGTGGGTAATATAGAAGAGCGTACTCGGACGGGAGCTCGTGGTTCCTCCATGCAAATTTTAAGTTACAAGTTGCAAGTTTGCTAAATTACAGGTTTACATGTGCACGTTACAAGTTACACTACATGTTCCACATTGTACGTATCTTGATACAAGATATACTTGACATGACATGATTTCCGGGTACGTGACCTATAGAATTCACCACTAGTCTAGACGTTCACTTGATTGCGAGTAGCAACCATGTGGTATGGGACGCATGAAATGCTACCTAGTTAGGTTAATAAAAGACATGACATTAACACGTACACTTGCATGATCCGTTTACATGTTACATGTTTATGATGACTTGTTTACTTGTTTACATGTTACGCGTTCATGTTGACACGTTTACTTGCTTACTCGTTTACATGTTACATGTTCCTGTGGATTATTTACTCGTCACATGCATGCCACTTGTCCATGAAGTTTTGTTCATAATTCTGTTTGCATGTTGTATTTCTACTATTATATGATTCTTGGTTTCTTGTTCTTTCACTGCTTTTGTTTTGTTTTTATATTGTCCCGTTAGCTTGTACCACTTGCGGTCCGTGACTTGCATTAACGGGTACCTCTTTGTTTCTTCCTCTGTAATAATATACTTGCAGGTCCAGATGGAGAATTATCCGAAGATGTTGCTGAGCAAGGATTTTAGTCTTGTTTATTTTCGTGCTATTTTAGTTCTCGTTTTATTCATGTACTCCTTGTTGTAATCCGGGTGTGTTTGACCCGTAACTATGTTTTCTTTCCAGTTGTTGGTTATGTCATGTATTATGTCATGTACTTGGTTATCCTATTGTGATTTTACATATTTGCGTGGTTGATATTGTTATCTTGTTGTTGAGTTAAATATACAGCTTATGAATGATGTATTCGCATCATTCGCTGGGCCTCAGTTACGTGCCTGTGTTCCCGTATTCTGGGAAGCAGGGTGTGACACTTCTCCACGTTCAACTTCGCACCTCAAATTCCTGTCTTTGGTATCTAACATAAATTGCTTACGTAGCTCTGATACTACTTGTTAAACAAACATGAGTAATAATAAATTAAAGTCGAAGAAGAGTGGAGTCACAAATTTGGTGCATCCTAAATGGGAATCCATATTCAGATGACCAGCTATGAGAATAAGAAGTTATTATAAGAAATACAAAATGACTAACCTAAACGAGACGTGGTTTTCTATATGGCTAAACAAATTCCAGCCCAATTTTTTGACAAATTAGGATTTATAGTATTGAGCTTTAGATAAAAGAGATGTCACTCACCTTCCCATTGAGTTCCTAGACCAAAATCTCAGCTCCTCTCTTCTTCTCTTATTAGACTGATCGCTCTGTATGTTATATTACTGGAACAGCTCATGTGATTACAATCTATCATATTATATTGAGAAATTAAGGGAGCATGAATCCCAATTTTGGCAATTTAGACAAATTTTAGTAAACTATAAAATGGCAACCTTTTGCTGCCTAATATAGCTCAAATTTCAAAACCAAAAGGAAAAAAAAAAAACTAAAATCTGCTAAATATAACTAGAATCAAAAATATTTGTTGCCTAATATATAACCAGATGGAAAATGCCTAGTATGCTACCAAAGATGCACTACAAGACATAAGCATGCCGACCATTCGGAGCCTACTCCTATTAAATGCTTTTGCATCCCATATGCTGCTCTTTTAATAGTGCCAAACTAGTATATAACACTTTGTAGTATAATTAACATTAACGGTATGTAATGTTTTGATCTTCAAGTATGCTTGTCAATGTTAACCTTAACTCCTACAATGTCCGTTAACTTTGCCATTTTGGCTTTAACCAATACAACCAACTAGCACTGCAGCATAGTCTTGAACCTCTATACATTTTTCTTGTAATTCAAACATCCATTTCAATAGAGGAAATAAAAGTAAGCTATTGTTTCACAAGAGATATTAAAACGCAACCCCAAGCAAATTCACTAGTAAGAGCAAAGGCTAAGAATCAATAAATATATGTTATTTGGGTTCTTCACCATGGGCGAGACAAATATTTGACTCTAGCAATATACAGATACTTTATCCGGTAATATTCCTACATTGAGATACAAATACAAACAAATTTAACTAAATATTATAATTTAGCTATAAAGTAATGACAAAATCATTGTTATCTCTATTATAATCCAAACAATGACCCAATCGACAAAAAGAGTTCACAAGAAACATAAACATGTACTTCATTTCTGTTTGCAAGCTATTTAGATGCCCAAACCCAATCAAAAGCATACAATTTACATGTAACACAGACTCAATCAAGAATTTAAACTAACTGCATGTAAGATTTACTAAATGACTAAAATAACAATAACAACAAATCAAACCTTGCCATAAGGAATGACCTTAACACTTGCAATTCATTTCTAATGCACACTGAATTAAGAATTTAAAACAATCTACATATAAGATGTACTAAATGACAAAAATTCACAACAAAAAAATTTTTTTAAATAAAAAACAAAATCAAACCTTTTCTTTAGGAATGACCTTAACAGCCACCTCCTGCCCCTTCAACTCCCCCTTCTTCACCACAGCAGAGCAAGTATACCCAAAATGCCCCTTACCCACCACTTCACCAATCTCATACTTGCTAAAAAACTGCTTCGAAAACCCAAAATTCTTATTCAGCAACAACTCATCCTCAGACCCTTCAGGAATAGTAGCCTCATTGGCCTTCCTCTGCCTCCTAGCAAGAAATGCCTTGATGTGCTTTGCAGGTGAAGGAGGCACAAACCCCCCTTTAAAACCCCTCAAAGGGGTTGAATTGACACTTGAACTAGCTGGTGAGCTCTTGTAGTAGCTTGGCAAAGGACTTGGAATGTAAAAAGAAAACTTTGGGGGTCTTTTGGGGGTTTTGGGCACTTCTTGTGGGTTCTCATTGTAGGGAACTACAGAAGTTTCTACCTCAATTGGAGAGCTCTTGGGCTCTTTCCCATGGCAAAGTCCCATTGAAGAAAGAAAAAAAAAACCCAAAAAATATATATATATAAAACAACAAGAATTGGGTATGGGGTATAAGAAACTACTCAAGATACCATGTTTGTATCAAGCAAGAAAAGGAAAGAGCCTAGGAGGTAATTATAGGGTCAATAATTGGGGGAATACCAAGAAAGGGACATGGAAACTTTTGGGCAAAGAAAGAGAAAGCAAAGGTTCTTACTCAATGAATATGGAGATGGAGAAGAGACGATGCGGGAATAGTTGCTGAGAAACAATGAGAGAGTGGGAGAGAAAAGAAGAAAAAAAAGTAGTGAGCTTTGCTTTGATTGTTCTCTTTCTTCTTTTTTGTACAATGTGTTTTTTTTTTTTTTTTTTTTTTGGTTGTGGGAATGTTTTGAGTGGGCACTAGTACCAACTTTTTGTTTAATCTTTTTTGAGGAGGGAATCCAATTCTTGTAGTGTTAACATTGAAGATGGGAATGAATCTGATTCTGTGAGAAGCACAGGCTGTCATTTATTTTGGTATGAGCTATTTTGTTCTGCTTTTTTTGTGTAGTGGGGTGAGATGGAGAGAGTGGGTGAAGTTGTTTGTTTCTTGCATTGCCATGCGATTTGTTGGGTGAAATTTCATTTTTTTGGACTAACCCTTGATCTTGTTAATCTTGCTTTCTTTATCATCTGTACTTTTTTTGATCTTGTTAATCTTGCTTTCTTTATCGTCTGTACTTTTTTGGATATGCTCTTCATTGTACCCTTTAAGACCTCTATCGATAAAAACTCTGAAAAATCTTCTGGTGTTTTCTACATTTCTATTGACGATCCATACATACAAATACAAGATAATTGATATGTGAGTAATTACGTGAGATCTATATATCAATTGTAGTTGTAATAAGTACCATTTGTGAGTACCCCACCTGTAAGGTTTACAGTAGGTAGGGCTGCAATCGAGCCGAACCGAGCCGAATACCTTCAGGTTTGAATTCGGCTCGTTTACGAAACGAGCTCATTTTTTAGCTCGAGCTCGAGCCGAGCTTTGACCGAGTTTTGATCGTATTCGAGTCGAATAGCTCACAAGCTTAGTCTCAAAAAATAAAAAATTAAAAAAATTCAAGTTCAAGCTCGGTTCGAGCCGAGCTTTAACCAAGCTCTTGATTCGTTTGCAGCCTAAATGTAGGAGATACTTTCTCCTTAGTTGAGACCCGACTTGAAATGGTAGATCTTAGATTTTCATTTACCGTACTATTGTCCAGAGACGGTCTTAACTGTCATGTACTCCTCTTGATTTAAAATGTAGGTAGTCATTCCCAAAGCTCTAATTTATTCTTATTTGGAACGCTCTGAAGGGATCATTACAATTGCCTAGTCCATAAAAGCACACTTTATTTTCGCTAATTAATAGTATATTGGAATGTGTGGTTCCTTGAAATATTTTTTGGCATTGATATGAAAGAAAAAATAATAATTTAGTTTTGGTATTGATCTACTCGTATAATTTCCATTCAGAAATAGGGCTGCAAACGAATCGAGCTATTCGCAAGCTATTCAGCTCGAGCTCGGTCGAAGTTCGGTCAAAGCTCGACTCGAACCTTGCTCGAGCTCAAAACCTTGCTCGTTTCGTAAACGAGCCGAGCTCGAGCTTGAATTCTTTTTATTTTTAGACTAAGCTCGCAAGCTATTCAGCTTGAATATGGTTAAAGCTCGGCTTGAACCAAGCTCGAGCTCAAAATTGAGCTCGTTTAGTAAACGAGCCGAGCTCGAGCCTGAAGGTATTCGGCTTGGCTTGGCTCGATTGCAGCCCTATCCAGAAACATTGCAAGTAAGACCAAGCATATACTGATTTCAACATCACTTGCAATAGTTTCTTGCAAGAACAAAATACTACACCAACATTAATGAAAAACTATACCAGCATTTAAATCAAACTAAAAAAAATTCTAAACAAAATTAATTAGTGGAAAACATGATTAAGAAAAACAAAGTACAAACTAGGAGCCAAATCATGGTTTGAAAAACACAGGACAAGACAATGCAGATGAAGCTAAAGAGTACAGGTATGAGTCTAAATAGTACAGCCCAAAACAAATCTATATAGTAAATATTCATTATGTCACAAAAGGTGAGGGTTCTGTAATGTAATAGTCCTAATGCTAGTCTTATTTTCATGCTAAGCCCTCCCAATTTAGACACCCTACTGTTACTTCAAACTAATATGTGATGGAAGAACATGCAAAAAAAATAGATAACAATACCCAATATATAAATATGAAACAGTCCTACTTTAGGAAGTGTGTCCAGTTTAATTTGACTATTTGTTTTCACCGTTTCATTTCATCGTAGATTTTCTGGGTTTTGTTTCGTTATCTTTTCTTATTATGATACTTGATTGATATATACAAATTTTCTTCTCTTTTAAGAAAAAGAAATAGATTCATCTGAGACTTTTAATTCAGTGAATAAATATGAGATTTCTAAGGGACCAATACATTAAGAATCTTTCCCAAATTGCCTCTAATTTTTAATGGCTCAATTATGTCCTTCAATAATGTAGTTGTTGTCTGTAACAGCAAAGTGGACAAGACTATGCTATGCCCACTCTGGCACAGTGGTACATACTAAATGGGCAGCCATCTAACCCTCAACAAACTCATTAATAACCCCTCTCTGCATATGTTCATATGATCCTATGTCTAAGTCCAACATTCCTGTGTTTATTTCCTCAAGATCCACATTCTAGTCTTATCCATTTATGGGAATTTTTTGTCCATAACCTCTCTCTTCCATGTTATTTTTCACTAGTCCCTTGGCTTCCATTACGATTGCAACTACAACAATAGTTTTAGTTGCAATTTTTTTATTTTATTTTTTTTTTAATTTTTTTTTTTTTTTTTTTTTAACTGGGTATCCATCCCCCTCTATGGGTCAGACTAATCCCAGTCCCGTGGCTAGGTTTTGCGCAGGCCTATCTATAGCCCACGGCCACTGGCCATCAAACACCGAAGTGTTTACCATAGGATTCGAACCCAGGACCTTTGGAGGAGCACACTCCAAATCCCACCGCTCTAACCACTAGGCCACCATGTGATGGTTGTTTTAGTTGCAATTGTTAAAAAAAATTAGTACGTAATGAATTCAGAGCATGATTTGTTTTTCAAATAAAATAATAATAGATAACCTGTACTAATGTTTAATTTAATAAAAGTAAAGACAAGTGTAGAAGATTTTTTTTTAAAAAAAATCCCAAAATAAGATAATCATTTCATTTGATATCTAATTAATATACTGTAACCATTTTATTTACAATTATATGGAGATATTTCTAAAACATAAATATATGGAGATTTTTCCAACATTAATTACACTTCTAATTTGTATTTGTAATTGCTTCTCCACTTTAGTGCAATTATAATGTTGGGAGTAGGTTGTGAAAAAGCTTCCAAGTCCATTTGGGTTGAAAGTTTTTGTTTTTTTTTTCAAAGAAAAATATGGAATATGGTCACCATGTTTAATCAATTAGGAATAAAAAAACAAACCCACATTACTGGACAACATACAAACTACTAGCAAGAAATAAAACATGAAGCACTTGATCCGTACAAACAACACGAGATCTCTCCAACAATCCTAGACGCCTCCTCAGGTCGAGCGTCCCAACAAATTGTGGGTCGAGACCTGGACAATGCGCAATGGTTTTTTTTTTTTAATCCGCATTTAAATTGCGTTGCCAGTGGGATTCGAACCTGGGTTGCTCTGATACCATGTGAAAGTTCATGCCACTATGCTAAAACTTCGAAGTTGTAGAAGGGTTAAGGAAAATTGCATTTGTACAAATCGATAATCTTCACCATTATCGTGGAGGCTCCCTCGCTGCAACTCCACAAAAAATGCAATGGACCCCATTTGGGTTCAAAGTTATCACTCCAATCTCACTTATTACAACTCACTTACACAATAAATTGATGCAAGTTGGAGGTTTCAGATGAGCCTCATTTTTAGAGCATCTATAGTCGTTGGCTAAATATGCATATTATGCATATTTGGTCAAAAAAATCATTGCAGTCGTCTGCTAAATATGAATATTATGCATATTCTGCTACAGTAGATTGCTATAAATGAGAGCAGATATGAGAATTATGCATATTATATAGGACGCAACTTTACATTGCGTCCGACGAAAAAAGTATATTTTTATTCCTCTGACGCAACTTCACATTGCGTCCCTCAAGAAAAAAATAATTAACCGTAATAAAAAAACAATTAACAGTAATAAAAAAAAATACAAAAAACTCAATCAAGCAAAAAAAATTAAAAATTAAAAAATGTCAGACACAACTTCGTGTTGCGTCTGACCATTTTTTTTGAATTTTTTTTTAACTAAAAAAAATTCCAAAAAAATGTCGGACGCAACATGAAGTTGCGTCTGACCATTTTTTTGATTTTTTTTTCTCTTCCGACGCAACGTGAAGTTGCGTCCGTCTATTTTGAATTTTTTTTTCGTACGTCTAATCCGATCTGAGATTTTTATTATTTTAAATTAAATTGGTAAAAAATAGCATTCGACGACTGCAGCACAATAGCCAAATACTATATGCATTAGCTTAATTTACACAATGACGACTGGATGCTCTTACAACTACTTAGTTACGACACACTTTTGAATTGCAACTTTATAATTGTCTATCCAAATACTGCAACTCAGTCGTAATTTAAGCCTAGTTTTCTTTAAACGAAAGAGACTTTTACTCAAATTGATGTGTCAATTCTTGACTTTTTCTTCCTGTTCCACATTGTGAGGTGTTAAACAATGTCATCAATGTTTATATTAATAACAGATAATAACAATAATGACTGTAACGTCGAAAGAACAGCATCAGACAAGTAAAACAGATTAACAAGTGTCACAATAAGAAGAAATAAAACGTATAACAATTTATTTATTTATTTATTTATTTATTTATTTATTTATTTTTTGATAAAACATCATTTCTTTAATGATAATTAACGAAACAAAGTAGTGCTAGAACATATACAATACGGGGGCTTAACGCTCCCTAAATACAAACTCCGAAGTACAACAAAAGGTTAACATCAAGAAGCAACAGTACTACATGACAGATATCAAAATACATCAAAAGCAATAGATGAAACGCATCCTCTAGTGGCTAAAGATGCGAAGTCTCCCCTCCACGATTTGGTGCTTTACTCCTCCTAGTGGCTAAAGATGCGAAGTCTCCCCTCCACATATCCTGCCCACTCATAAATGAGAAGGAAAATTTTATGCATAGAAGTTGAAAATCTGTAATTAATATTTCGAAAGCATAAATCGTTTCGGTCTAGCCATAGACTCCACAGGATTGCTGCTACTGCTATCTCCCATGCTCTTTTGTCCTCTAATCTAATGAGCTTCTCCCTCCAATGACCCCAAACGTCTGCGGTAAAACTAGGATGCCGTGCGCAACCGAAACCCCTACAGACTATTTCCTATGTAAGGACCGCCTTATGACACGTGAAAAATATATGTGTAGTATCCTCGTCCGCATCTAGGCAACTAGCGCATCTAACGTCGATTTGCATGTTCCTTTCCTCAAGTTTACATTGGTTAAAATGGCATCATGGTGCACAAGCCAGCTAAAGACTAACTTTTAGAGACGCCTAAGTTTCCCAAATCACGTTCTCTTCTATACATCTAAGTCCCCCATCATTAAGCCATTTGTACATTGATGCCACTGAGAAGGTTTGTGACTCTTCGATGTTCCACCATCTTTCGTCGGAGTCGTTATTCGTTTGACCCCCTTCCGCTTGTATGAACCTATTTAGTGTTGGATATATAGGTATATTCTCAATATAATAGAATATTATTGTGTATAATGTTCTCTGGGGCAACACGTGCTTTGCACGTATTATATGTTTAATTGTTGGACCGGGTCGAGTGGGCATAAAGCCCAGTACCCTAAACCCAGTTCATCTCATATAAAAACTGGTCTAGAGTTAGTGCTCTGTGATATTCTAATACTGATAAGCAGGGTATAATATCTTAAGCGGCTATGAGATATAAACCCTAACCCTAATTACTCATCTTAATCTAACAATCTTAAGATATTAGAAAATAAAAATCTGAAATTGAGAGAGAGAGAGTTGATCATGTTCATCGGAATATGTCGTCGCCTATACTCGCCGATGCCGTTGCCCACTCCCACTGACGCCCACCGCGATCCCACGCTTCCGTCGTTGGATCAACCCGCCGTCAACACTCTTCCCTTCTCTGATCACGATCGGGAGTGAGGAGAAGAACCCAGATCCATCAATTTGATTGGGTACTTATGGTGTTTCTTCTTCGGGTTGAAGAGGGGATCATGGTGTTGGATTTGACTCTCCGACAGTCGCGACCGCTGCCAGCATCGCTGGCGTCGCTACGAGCCACCTGGCCGTCGTCGCTTGCTGTCACCTTCATGATCTTCGCAGTCACCGTCGTTGGCATCGCCGCCATCGATGGAGTCGCCGTCAGCTACCGTCGCTGGCATCCAATCCTCGATCACAGTCGGCCATCGTCGTCTCTCTTCTTTCACCCATCACTGATTGAAGGAGTATTGGGAAAGAAGAACAGATCCAATTTGCTGATTGCATTAATTTGGTGTTATGTGTTTAGAGTTTGATCAGATCCACACAGTACACGGGGATCTACACTGTGTTAGAGTGTATTTTGCTTAACTGCTGTGTCTGGAGAGACTACGGGATCAACCGTTGTATGCCTCTAATTTAGATCCAAGCTTTCATTACTCTTAATCTTCATCAAGATTTATGCAGGCCATGAAGATGTTGCTTGGACTATATGAATGGATCCAAATTAAAGATAAGTTCTTTAATTTCTTATACCTCATTAAAGGCATTTGTTAAATATTTTGCTGCGTGCTGTAAGTTCAAAACATTCGTTTTTCAGTCTATGTTTTGAATTATAGAATTACTATGATGCTAAGAGGTTAAGTTCAAGACTGTATTAATCTTTTGTTTAATTAAATATAAGTTGAACAGATGTTTTGGCTATGTGCTAAAATCAAATACCTGTTATTGATAAGTTAAACGGTTTGGTTTTGACTATAAAGTTCGGTTCTCCAATTAAATTGTTGTGAATTAGATAATGCTAATAATTTGTTTAATTGGCTAATCTTTAACAATTTGATGAATGTAGGAACTCCAAAGTTACTTACAAATTGTGTGTATTGGAGACGTTGGATTTGCATCATGTTATGATAAGTCTGCAATACGCAGACTTCTCCATCGAATTTGGAAAAACACTTCTAAGTTGAAGTGTTGGTATGATCTACTCTAATCTTTTTTAGTATTTTCATGTGATGAATGTGTTAACGTTTTGTGCATTTGATCATATGATTGAGAGTTTTAGATCATAGTGATTCTCGCTTTGAAAACTAGCATATTTAGGGTTGTTAAGTGCTTTATCATACTATGTGTATAGATATTTTGACAAATTTATTGTCTGCAGTTTGTGTGAGATTATATATTTGCTTCTCTTATTAAAATAAATAAATGATGCATAAGATCTGTAACAAATGTCCGTAACTTAGATAAGAGCATTTTGTAATGCAGTATATCACTCCATTAGTTACATTTTGTTCTTTCTCGTTCATTGTACTGTGTGTGCAAAATTGAATTATAAAATATTGTTCATTATCTCGTTTAGCGTTTCGAAGATGATGAAGAACGAATAAAGAAAATATAGCTCAATTTGTTTGAACAGGTGGACATTTTAGAATCACTAGAGAAAGCAAATAATTTTATAAAATGTGATAGAGTAATTTTGTTTAAACTCTTATAATGTGCATATATTGTCAACTGCATGTATAAGTTGAGTTTAACAAACGAGACAATTAATAATAATAGTTCTAATTGTGTATTGTTCCTGAACATAGCAAATTGGCTAGGATTTGAGAACTATATATTAAATTGTTTGTTCTTGTTAAAACTCATAACTCTGCTAAATGACACTCCATTAAATATGACAAATATGAAAGTTGTGCTCAGATTATGATCAATAGAAAATCATTTAGTATGGTATCCAGGAGCACACAACTTCTTGAGTCAATACATTCTGATATTTGTGATCTCAGTAGCTTTGTGACTATATGAGACGATAATTGATCAGAAGTATTTAATCACCTATGTAGATGATTATTGAATGTTTGTCATACATATATGAAGGATGTAGCACTCACTATTTTGATGAATTAAAATGTAGTTAAATGCTAAAAATCAAGGGTTCAGAGTTGATGGAGGTGGTGAATATGTTTAATAATTTTAGAGTAATTTGCATTTGGCATAATCTCTAGTGCACTATATTTACCATTGTCAAATAGTATTGATAAAGTTAGAATCAAACACTCAGTGAAATGTTGAATTCTACGTTATTGACTGTTAGTTTGACTTTGAGTAATTATGAGTGATGTTAAATTATCAATCATATATCTAATTTGTTACTACACTCTAAGTTACTTACACCTTGTAGATTAACGGTATAAAAATACAAATAATTTTGTCAAAGTGAAAAATATGGTATGATACATTTGTTAAAGTACATGATCCCAGAAGACCTAAAATAGGACCTATAACAAATATTTGTGTATACTTAGAAAGTGCAGAATGCGGTTCTATGGACAGTTTTGGATCTATCTAATTTGGGTTAGTAGAATTTGGACTTGCAAAGTTCTTTGATGATGTGTTCATCAAAGACAAATCTATGAAATTATCAATCCTACTGTCACGGTCAATGATTCACAGTTTGAATCAAGAACCAGTCCTACTGACACTTAAACTTGAATGAAAAATAAGCCAAGAAGAGTCTTTAGTAGACAATGAGATGATTTTGTGTCATACAATAATACTTTAAATTAGTTGATCTGCCGAAATGGGCTAAAACTATAGTAAGTGGGGTTTTGTAGAAGAAACTTAATTTTGATTGTTCAGTATCAATTTTAATGCACTTCTACTTGCTTAAGAATTGACTGAGATAAATGGGGTAGACTGATTTGTTGTCTACTCACATGTTTGTCATATTGCTACAATAAGTATTCTTCTTACCCTTACATCTATTGAAAATTTTTCATTCATAAAGGATATTTAAAAAGTTTTGTACTTGATATTTTGTACTGAACAATTTTGTACTGGAAAGTTTTGGACTAATATGTTTAGTGAACAAGATTTACAATTTAGTAAAATCATTGTATGCTTTAAAACATGTAATATAGCTAACGTATAAACAATTTGACAAATTTCTCAAAGAGCCTAGTATATGAATTAAGTGATTCAGATCAGTGCCAATAACTTTGTGGTGTGTCAAATATAATGGCTATTATTTACTTGGTTCTATTGACATGCTTGTTGATTGGAAGTGACATCTCTATTATAAATGGAGTTAAAATTGTGCTATCCAAATAAATTTAGCACCTAAGTGGTGTGTACACCATATTATATATAAGGGTGAGTTTTGGTTGGCAAGGGATAACCCTTAGTCAAACTCGATAAATTAATAATGTGTTTCAAAAGTGGGGATATAGTGATTGAAAGTGTGTTTTGAAACACCTTATGATTATGATAAAAGGTTGACACCTTATGATGGTGCAACTATGAGACAGGTAAATTATTCTAAAAGAATTGAAAGTCTCGTGTATACAAAGATTTGCACTAGAATAGATATAGCCTTTGAGGTAGGTATGATCTGCAGATTCACTAATAATTCCATACACATTTGAGTGTCCTTAAGAGGCTAATGAGATACCTAAGTGGTACTCAAGAGTTTGCTTTGTGCTACTCAAAGTTTAGTGGAAGTCGACAACTAGTTAATATGTGTTCACACTAGGAGGAGCAAAAAAATTATGGAGATTAAAAGGCAAACAAGCATTGCGTTCCCATCCAAGAAATCAGACCTCTATGTGTTATCCTCTGCAGGAAAAGAGGCTGAGTGGATTGAATGACTTATTGCTAATCATCCATTTGAGAAGTTTAATGTAAATTCTCTAATTCTGTTATGCGACTATCATGCTATAATGCACTGTAGCTCATAACTCACTCTATAATAGTAAGAAGAGTATATTAAGGCTGAAAGAAGCCTAGTTGAACTTTCTCATAGATAAAGTGCAATTGTGACAAGTATGGCCAATGCTCTTGCTAAGAGACTTGAAAGTGATCTAATTATCAAAACTGTGGGGAAAATGGAGTTAAAAGCTATTGAGTCAAAAGCTTTAACAGCCAAGTTGTTTTGAGATTTAGAATCCAATTGGAGCCATAGAGAAGTTCAAACTGAAGCATCAATTTTAGGCAGTTGACATGCTTTAGATAATTTGAAAAGTTCTATGTAAATTCTGTTAATATATTATTTCATTCCAATTTTGATAATGTTATATATTTTCATAATTTACTTAGAATCATCTCATTATTCCAAAAGAGAGCATGCAAACTTGTTGATGTGTTTCCGATGTTTAGAATGGTTGTTATATCATTCCAATTTTGATGATATAACTCTTTCATGGATTCATGTTTCATTCTAATTTTGATGATTCAGAATTAACCATAATTGATTTGACTATTCTATCATTCCAATATGAAACATAGTATAGTTCTTGTGCAGAAACTATAATAGTTCTTGTTCTTTTATCTTGTTAAAGAAACTTGATTGCGATGCTTGCGTTACATCTTGCTAAGCTATCGTTGAATTATACTAAGTTCTTTAGTGGAACTAGACACTTTATGAAATTCACTAGAATTCTTAGAGACGTGTCTCTTGATATTCTTGTTTTCAATAAGCTAGCAAAGATGGAGGAGTTGGATCTATCAACATAGATTTCAGAATAATGATTTGCTCAAAATGGAGGAGTAAACATAAAGCAGTTTGTAATGATATAGTTTTGGTTTATTTATCTAAAGAATAAATTTGTCACTTGCTTGATAAAACTTCTGTTGGGTTTAAGACTCCTGTGTTCATGAGCTTAAAACTCATATTTTGTTCTTGAAGTTTATTTGCTATGGTTGATTTTGAAACTATGACAGGTTTCTCTAGTTGGTTTAGTCATTGTGAACTATTCTGTTTTGATATGGTCTTTGAACTATTCGAGTTATAATTGATTTAGTCTGTGAACTATATTATTTTTGTGAGCCAATGATTTAACGGGGCATTACCTAATATATTGAGAATATAAGAGGAGATTGTTGGATATATAGGTATATTCTCAATATAATAGAATATTATTGTGTATAATGTTCTATGGGGCAACACGTGCTTTGCACGTGTTATATGTTTAATTGTTGGACCGGTCGAGTGGGCATAAAGCCCAGTACCCTAAACCTAGTTCATCTCATATAAAAGCTGGTCTAGAGGTAGTGCTCTGTGATATTCCAATTGTCACGCCCCGCTTCCCACTATACGGAAATGCAGGCACGCAACTGAGGCCCAGCGAATGATATATATCATCCATAAGCTGTACAATTATAAACTCAACAAGATCTTTATAACACATTCACGCAGGCAAATATAATAATCACATGAGCTGAAAATAGAATAACCATCATTTGGATAATACATCAACATCGGGTCAAGATGCCCGGGAGTACAAGGTGCCAGAATTAAAATAATATGATAAGCAGTTCGCTATAACAACTAGATAAAATAGCGACTGAAAGAAAAACAACATGAAGTAGTAAGGAAGCAGCAACGATCGTCTAAAGAGTCTGCTCGTCGGGTCCATCAGAACCTGTATAATTATTAACTCAAAGAAAAATAGAAAAGTTCTCGTTAGAGCAAGTTTCGGGTAGCAAGTAGCAACAAGCAGAAAAAAGGGTAATATAACAAGATATAACATGGAAGAAACAAGAAGTAGAAATACAAATACAATATGGAAGTAAGTAAGGAACAAGGACAATATGATCATGTAAGTAATAACTGTAACTAGTGTATTCTAGACTTTAAGGTATAAGCAATTGATAACCTAGGCTCAGTTAATCGATAATCATGTAATCAAGGGTCATGTAATCAAGAATCATGTAATCAAGAATCAAGAGTCATGTAACGAAGAGTCATGTAATCAAGAATCATGCTTAGTGAAAATCTCGAGTTTATCTGTTTTATTAACTTATCTAATGCACGTAATCCTGTGTCCCATACCACAAGTTCGGTGCATATCAATCATGTGACGTTTAGACTTAAGTAGTGAATTCTATAGGATTATGTACTCGGATCTTCCAGTGATAGTATCAAGACATGTAATCATGAATCATGTAATCGAGAATTATGTAATCAAGAATTGTGTAATCAAGAATCAAGAATCAAGAATCACTATTTCGGGAAACACGGGCCCCCTTCCGAGTATACTCCTCTATATTATCCACTATTAAGTCGTACCCTTATAACCCCGGCTTGTTATTCTTTTATAATTAATTATGAACATGCAGTTGGTACGACTAGTGAAACGGTATAATCAAATAGTTTAGTCAAGGAAAATATCAAGGGCAGTAATCATAGACATGAGACGTAGAACGAGTACATGTATCGAGAGTAGTTATTATAAATTATCAAGTGGTATAAAACGCATTCTATCAACCTATTATATCTATACAAGTTATTATTACAAGAACAATAATACACTCAATTCATTAATTATGAAAAATAATGGGTTTATATGCAAAAACGTAGAGATGAATTTTTAGACAACTTGACATATCTGCATTCAAATTCACTTTCCCGTTGTTACAAAAAAGCAAATCCAATTCCGTCAGAGATTCTAGAAAGTAGACTCTCTTCCGGTTCCAACGCATATTTACACGATACATTCTAGAGATAGTAGCTATGCGTACAAATTCATTCTTCGCTGGTTTCGATGTTTCGCGCGCATTCTGGAAATTCAGAGTTACAATACTAGAACTGCGGTATCTCACAATCTATACATCAGATTGAGAAACTGTAGGATGTTCCGGATATTTAGACTCGAAGGGCTACGATTTTCATGTAGAAAGTTTTTCGATCCAGTGTCGGGAACATGGTCGAATTCTCAGTACAAGATACCGGTTAGTAATCCCGTGCAGGTTCAGAAATTCACGATATGCCAGTACTAAAATCGCGATATCTCACAATCTATACATCCGATTGAGAAACCGTAATATGTTTTGGATATCTAGACTCGAAGGGCTACGATTTTCATGAAGAAAGTTTTTCGATCCAGTGTCGGGAACATAGTCGAATTCTCAGTACAAGATACCGGTTAGTAATCCCGTGCAGGTTCAGAAATTCACGATATGCCAGTACTAAAATCGCGATATCTCACAATCTATACATCCGATTGAGAAACCGTAAGATGTTCTGGATTCGGGACTCGATAGGATACGATTTTCACGTAGAAAATCTTCAATCCAGTATTGGGAACATGGTCTAATTCTTAGTGCAAGTTCAAGAAATTTTAGAGATAGTAAGGTTGAATATTCGATATTCAATAACACGATTCGAAATGTGTTAACGGTTCACTCTTGAGTTGATATAGCATGAAACAAGTGACTAGAATGGAGTTTGACAATAAAACATGATGATGACTAGACTACTTGCCACGAGTCCAAGAAAAATACTTGTACGACAACAAAAAGAGTGTACAAGGTACTTGCCTTATAACGTGACGATTACGGTGGTGGTGTTAACCACGGAAAGAAGAAGCGACGTCGGTAACGGATGGCGACACAACGGCGGTAAGAATGGCGGCAAAATGGCAACGAGTCAACAATGGTAGCAATGGTGAGTGACAACAACAACAAGGTGGCACGGCGTCGGGTTGTTTTTCGGGGTTCACGGGATCGTAAAAGCGGAGTCGTTGGCTCAAAGGTGGAAGGTAAAGTGGAGCTCGGGTGTTGCTTGAGCTCTCGGGTGTGAAGAAGGCAGAGGAAGAGAAGGAGAAGTGAAGAATGAGAGGTTGATGTGTTATGCATGTGTGTGAGTGCATGCATATATATATAGAAAGAAAGGCATAGGAGTGTGCTGCATGTGTATAATTAGGGGTGTAGAAAAATGGGAGCATAGGTTAGGAAAAATGAGAGTATAGGTGTGGAAAAATGAGAACATAGGTGTGGAAAAATGAGAACAAGGAGGAGAAGTCGTGGAGTTAGGCGTAGAATTAGGCAGGATTAGGATTAGGATTAGGATTAATCAGGGTTTAAAATTTGTATTTAAACTCCGGTCGAAAAATCAAAAAATTATGGAATTGATCAGAAAAATATTCTGGCTTTAGATAAAGAGTCCAAAGAGAAAAATAAAACCGATCTAAAAATTGAAGTACAAAAATTCACGTAATAAAATACGTACAACTGGAACAGGGAGTTACACCAATACTGATAAGCAGGGTATAATATCTTAAGCAGCTATGAGATATAAACCCTAACCCTAATTACTCATCTTAATCTAACATTTAGCTCTTCAAATTGGGCGATGCTCTCCTACGACAGTCGGTCTGAAACGATAATCGTCCGTTTCCCACTTTTCCATACATCTGCCACTAGAGTGTCGGGATTGACTGCTACTGCCGCGGCCTGCGAAAAAATATTTTTTAGTGATCTATTTCCGCACCATTTATCCTTCCAAAATCTAGTGTTCTTCCTGTTTCCAATCCCGCATCTAGTATTGGTGTTGAAAACCTCTCCTTGTTTCGCCACCCCTTTCCAGAGAAACGATACCCTTCCAAACACACTCCGCCCTCCGAACCGATATTTTTTCCTCTCACGAAATAGATCAAATGAGTAGGACTGCCATCTTTTTCTTCGTTTGCAGATCTTCCACCACCACTTGCTAAGCAGCTCATTTCATGCAAATTAATGATTTCTAGCCTGCCGAATTCTCTTCTCTTACAGACTCTACCCCACTTTACGAGGTGAAACCCTTTGTTACCCTCATCGGTTCCTTTCCATAAGAATCGCCTTCTCATCTTATCTATCTTGTTAATTACCCACTTCGGTAGTTCATAGATCGACATCAGATAAAGTGGGATTGCGCTAAAAATCGAGTTGAGCAATGTAATCCTTCCCCCTAATGAAAGGTATCTACTTTTCCACCATGCCAGTTTCTTAGCAATCTTCTCAATAAGGGGGGTCCAGTCCTCTCTTAACAACGACCCCGACCTAATTGGCGTTTCTAGGTATTTGATCGGAAACTCGGTCATCTCGCATCCTAAGATTGCAGTGATAGTGTTTGGTGAGATTGATAACTGTTCGCTAATTGGGGTCATGCAACTCTTCTTAAGGTTTACTTTTAAACCCGACCAACTTTGGAAGCAAACCAAGGCCGCTTTAATCGCTACGACTTCTTCAACTTTTGCTCTTCCAAATAAGAGGGTGTCATCCTCGTATTGAAGAATAGTCATGGGCTGGGCTATCCCTTTGATATCAATTTCTTTGATGACATTGTTATCCTGTGCCCTCTTAATCATTTCAGCTAGTCCATCGGCTATGATAGCGAATAACAGTGACGACAAAGGGTCCCCTTGTCTGAGGCCTCTTTTGCATCTGATTTCCTTTCCCTACCACCCGTTTACCTGTATGAACGATTTTCCTCCTTGAACGCATAGCTGGATCCAAGATCTCCATTTCGCTCCAAATCCATTGAGCTTAAGAGCCTCATCCAGACAGTCCTAATTAACCGAGTCATATGCCTTTTCGAAGTCTAACTTAAGGAGGAATCCGTTTGAATTTCTTTTGTTACCCCTGAATACGACCTCGTGTATGGCTGCTATGCTGTCCGTAATATCTCTTCCACGGATGAACCTGCTCTGGGACGGGGCACCACCTCATCTAGACTCGGTGCCAGTCTTTGGGCCAATACTTTCGTTACTATTTTGAACGATCCGTTTAGCAGGCTAATCGGTCTGAAGTCCTCAACCGTGCGAACTTTCCGTTTCTTAGGGATCAGAATAATAGAAGTGTTGCCGCTAAATTTGGTGTGGGCGCAAACAGATAGTATTTGTGGATTCTTAGGGAAACTGAATAGTAAACCTGCGTACCTGTTCCGTCGGGGTTTGATCGTCGCTCCCGCCGTATACCTGCAAAAAGTGCGAAACACCGGGGTTGTTCCCGGTGACGCACCCTCCGATGCTCAAGTCAGTAATCTGGAAGACTATGAGAGAGCGCAAAAACTGGTGAAAGAGTGATTACCTCTCAATGGAGATAGATGGGGGGTATTTATAGGCGTCTTAGGGAACAGATTAGGAATATAATCCTCGTGATCAGATAAGGAATATTCTCCTTGTAAATAGATTAGGAATGTAATCCCTAATCTCCATTGGAGGGATAGGCATGAATCAGGGCCGTTGATTAGGATCTAATCAGGGGCCTTAATTCTATCCCTCTGATCGGGCTTTGTTGCTGGTTGTGACCTGCGCCCGATTGAAGCGGGTCCGTTTTGTGGGTTATTGGGTCTTTATCGGAGAGACCCAGTACCCATCTCAGACCCTATTTGTGGGTGAAATTACCGTTTTACCCCTGGGCTTCAAGATTCGTGCCTGATTTGTAAGGTTCTGATTAACCCCCATTTTTAGACATATCACGAGCCCCCCACTCCTAAAGGCTGAGTTTGATCGACCTTTGTGGAGTAGTTTGACTGTTTTAATGGCTAGTGGGGTTGTGTCGGAGCCCAAGCGGGAGGTTTTGAGTCTTGAAGGAGGTATTTTGGCGATTTTTCAAGTGAGTTGAGCTCTGAGTAGCCCCCGAGCTTTCTTGGTCATGTGGTGTTCTTGCAGGGACATCCTTTTAGCTTTACGAAGTGCCAATTCGTCGTTTAGGGGTCTTAGAATATGGTTTTTGGCACTAATCGTTTGCTTGGGGACGGGAAGGCGCTCCTCATTTTTACAATTGCCTTTCCGGGGTTCTTTCTTGATTTCCCAAATTTTTACTTATTTTTTCGCGATCTCTTGGTGGATGGTTCGACCTTTTTCCTTCGTTGAGGGGCACCTGTGCTCGTCTCCTGAATCTGACCACTTCTAGAGCTCGCTCACTAGGAGGTCGGGGTCGGTATGCAGTTCGGCACCTCTTTCCGAAGAGGGGGGAGAGTTCGGTACGGTTATAAGTGTTGAGAGGGAGTTCGGCACGATTCAAGGTCCAATCTTTCCCCGCAACGGGGTCGGTTCCGAGAACGCTCGGCGGATGGTGCCGAACTCGGATTTTCCCCCCGTAACGGGGTCGGTTCCGAGAACGCTCGGGTCATGGTGCCAAACTCGGATTTTTCCCCGTAACGGGGTCGGTTCCGAGAACGCTCGGCTCATGGTGCCGAACTCGGATTTTTCCCCGTAACGGGGTCGGTTCCGAGAACGTTCGGCTCATGGTGCCGAACTTGGATTTTTCCCCGTAAGAGGGTCGGTTCCGAGAACGCTCGGCTCATGGTGCCGAACTCGGATTTTTCCCCGTAACAGGGTCGGTTCCGAGAACACTCGGCTTATGGTGCCGAACTCGGATTTTTCCCCATAACAGGGTCGGTTCCGAGAACGCTCGGCTCATGGTGCCGAACTCGGATTTTCCCTCGTAACAGGGTCGGTTCCGAGAACGCTCGGCTCATGGTGCCGAACTCGGATTTTCCCCCGTAACTCATGGTGCCGAACTCGGATTTTCACCCGTAAGAGGGTCGGTTCCGAGAATGCTCGGCTCATGGTGCCGAA
This sequence comes from Hemerocallis citrina, assembly GCA_017893485.1. NCBI lineage: Eukaryota > Viridiplantae > Streptophyta > Magnoliopsida > Asparagales > Asphodelaceae > Hemerocallis > Hemerocallis citrina. Next base: position 434,736,495 of record CM030358.1, on the reverse strand, counting down.
CTCGGATTTTTCCCCGTAACAGGGTCAGTTCCGAGAACGCTCGGCTCATGGTGCCGGACTCGGATTTTTCCCCGTAACAGGGTCGGTTCCGAGAACGCTCGGCTCGTGGTGCCGAACTCGAATTTTTCCCCGTAACAGGGTCGGTTCCGAGAACGCTCGGCTCATGGTGCCGAGGTCCTGGACTTGTCGTTTTTCGTCATAGAAGTTTGTAGCTAGCGTGCATCTTCTGAACTTCCAACAACTTCTGACAATTCTGACAGGTGGGACGTGTATTAATTGTGGTGACCTCTGGGCTTCCATCAGGTGAGACGCGCATTAAATGCAGCGCATGATTAGGCGTGGCAAACGATGCGACGATTGGGGTCGCTTTGTCGTTTTGTGTATATGGGCCTGTCGTACGGGCCCATTATCTTCATTTGGCGCACATCTCTCTATAAATCCCCACCCCCTTGCTCATTTCTCATTTCTTCACCCTTTTGCTCAGGCGATCTTTTGTGCTTAGGCGATTTCTTCCGGTGATCGACGTTTGCTTCCGGCGAAGTTTTCCGGCTGCCATTCTCTTTAAGGTAACTTCTAAATTATGTCTGTAGCTTCTGTGTCCGAAGAGATATCTTGGTCCGAACCCTCCCTTGAGGTCGAGGAGTCGACTCCGACGAAGGGGAAGAAGGTATTCGGCAAGGATTCGATTGTTGTGGATCCGAAGAGGATGGGGGAGTTCGGATAGCTGCCAGGACCGCTGACGGGGCTCCATAGAGTTAGGCAGCTCCCGGAGGATCAGGCCGAGCGAATAGTTCATGGGAGGGGGAGGTCCTTCGAGGAGAATGTCGCGAGGGAAACTACGGAGGCGGATGATGCGGCGTCGATCCTGCGCGAGGAGGATTTAGCAGTGTTCTGGGACTCTTTCCACATCCCGGAGGAGTTCGAGCTCATGTTGCCGGGTCCCGGGGTTAGGGCCAATTCGCCGTTGCCAGTGAACATGTGTTGCTGGCCGGTCGATGCCTTTATCGCCGGGGCTCGGCTTCCTCTCCACGCGTTCGCCGTGACAGTGGTGAGTTGGTTCGAGGTCAGCCCCATCTAACTCATGCCGAACGCGTGGCGAGTGATAAATGGGTTTGTTCTCCACTGCCAGGCCGCAGGGATCGAGTCGCAGCTCAACGTGCTTCGGACGTTATACCGGCTCCACCAAGGGAATAAGTCGGAGTACCGGTATTACTTAACTCCGAGGCACGGTGGCAGGCTCATGATATGCCCTGACTCCATTAAGCACTGGCGAGAGAAGTGGGTCATTGTGCGGAGTCGAGAGGCATGGACGATCCCCTCGGACTGGATAGAAGGGGTGCCGAAGAGGGCGAGGGCGCTTCCGAAGCTCTCTGTTGAAGAAGAAGAGGTGGTCCGGATTCTTCTAGATCGGCCGAAGCTTGATTGGAGGGAGCTCACGGAGGACATCCTGTACAAGGGAGGGCTCTGCCGCGTAGATCCCAGTACGCGGTTTTCGTTATGTTTTTGATTTCCGTACTCTGTTCCTTGTTATTCGCAAAGTGTTAACCAATTTTTGCTCTTGATGCAGAAACCATGGACTACGACGCAGTGCTGGCGTTAAGGGCGGGACTCGCGAGCAAGGCGCCAAAGAAGCGCAAGAGGGTCGTGACCAAGCTGCCATCGACCTCGAAGTCTCCGAGGATCACGACCCCAGTCGAGGAGGTGGAGATCCTCGACAGTACTGACGCTGCCGTGGTGGGGACCTAGGTGCCGGCTGCTCCGAACGAGTTCCCTATCGCTGCAGCACTGGGAATGGCGACGCCGCCCCTGACGACAGTTGCCGAGGAGCTCCTAACGGAGGAGCACAAAGGAATTCGCGTTCTGGACTGGCAAGTCCGGAAGCATGACGGGTTCCTCGGCAACTCGTTGGCCAGCATGCAGGCCATCAAGCACCTTGCCACTCCGAAGGACCGAGCCGCCATGGAGGCTGGGCGAGAGGGCGATGACGTGATCGAGATCGCTCGTTCGGCGGTGTCGGTAAGCCTCGAACTTCTTTCATTCATTGTGCCCCTTTAATCTGTGAAAAACTTTTTCTAACTCCTTGTGTTCTTCCTTGCTTCAGATCATCGTCCACTTTGGTCACCTCACCGAGAGGTTGACGGCTCTGGAGAAGGAGCTCAAGCAAGAATCCGACCAAGCTCGAAATGAAAAAGCTCGGCTGTCGAACGAGCTCGACAAGCTCCGAGTCGAGCACGAGGGCAGGTCGGCGAGGATGGCCTACCTCGAGGCCGAGGTGACGAGGTTGGAGGGCGAGCTCCTTCGTCAGAAGGAGGGGTCGGCGAAGCAGCTGGCCGATGCGGAGGCAGCCAAGGCGGCGGCAGAGGATGCAACCCTGGAGAAGGCGCAGGGGTTCCTCACCCAGAACATGGCGAAGGCCTTTGCGGCAGCCATCGACCGGGTGTCGAAGGAGTACCCCGAGGTGGACGTCTCGGGGTGGAGGCTCTTCCCCGACCACGTCGAAGGCTTCGACCCTGAGTCCGAGGGGGAGGAGGAGGAAGGGGATGGCGAAGGTGACGCAGAGCTCGAGGTCACCGAGGGAGTCCCCGGTAATGTGGTTACTCCGCTGGCGGTGGAGACCCCTTCGGAACAGCCGACTCCCCCCCCGAACTCGTCGCCCGGGGAAAGAGGTCGGGCCTTGACTCCGCTCCTCGCTTTCTTGTTTTGTTTGTTGTTTTTTTTTTGTTTTTCTTTTCAATCATTGTAACGCCTAATAGCGGACTGGCCACCGCTGCCTTTTTGAAATGAATGAAAAGAAAATCTTTTTTGAAGTATTGGTGTTCGGATCTCCGTCTTTTGCCCCTTCTTTGTCGAACATTCTCTTTTTTTCTCGAAGGTTTCTTGTTTTTTGGAAATTTAAGTCTGGTGCTTCGACAATGTTCGATCTTTATGCTGATTACTTTGATCTTTTTTCAGCTCGTGGTGGTTGACCAAGATTTCGAGCCCACGCGCTCGGGTGAGGGAGTTCGAGCCGAGGCTGGCTTGGGGGCGACGAGATTATGTCTGGCGAGGTGCCGAGAGCGGCTCTACGAAGTCGAGCTTGGACTGCACCGAGCTGAAAGCGAGCGAAACCATCTCCAGCTCGTCCTCGGCCGGCGAGATATCGAGATTCGTCGTTTGGAAAGCAGGATCGCCGAGCTGACTCCCACAGGAGAAGGTGAATGTTCGCCAACTGATTTCAGTAATGAGATTCGGATTCAATGCATCCGTCATAACTTGTCCAAAATAACAGCAGAAAGGGACGACTTGCTTTCCGAGATACAGCATCTGCACTCCGTAGAGGCGAAGCTTCGGAAGGAGGGCGAGGAGCTAACGGCCGAAGTGGCCAAGTTGACGACCGAACGGGTCCAGTTGACTGCCGAGGTCGAAGCATTGAAGAGAGCGACGGTGGACAAAAGCATCGAGGTCACCCACCTTCGGCGACTCATAGCTAGTCGATCAGGAGTTCCGGACTCCGCGATACCCCCTCGTTTCGAAGTTAATGTCAAAGGCGACTCGTTGCGTGATCGGATCTCGGAGTTGGAGGCGGAAGTGGTTCGTCTTAAGCCGCATTCGGGACCAATCAACGTCTGAAGCACGTCTTGCACTCGCGCGGAGAGTGAGCGGGGCATTAGCTTTTACGAGATGGCGACCCGTCAGCGGATCGGCCAACCTAGTCCGGGGGACGCACAGAGCTCGGTGGCAATTTCGTCGAGCGGGGCATCGGTCGGAGTAGCTGCTAGAAGTGGTGCCGAGGATACGTCTCAATTCGCCGGCTTGGGGTCGCGCTCCGGAGACAAGCGTCGTCACTCTCGAGTGTCTCTGAAGCGGAATGCTCCGGCTCCAAAAAAGCGCTGAGGTCGTCGACTCCGCGAGCTTGTGTGTATTTTTTTTTTACTAAGTGTAATAAGTCGGCATTGTAACTTTTTCTTTGACGAGTTGTAATCCTGCTGTGTCTGTCTTTGTACCGCATCTGTTTCATCAATAAAAGTGTTGTTGCCGAACTTGTGTGTTTTTTACTTTCGTGACTGTTGTCCGCTGCGCAGAGGCTTCTGAGTCGGCCGCATACTTGTCTGTCGATCGGCGAGAGGAATGTTCAGCCAGTGGTGCCGAGCCTTGTCTCTAATGCCCAATCATGCCGTCTTGTGAGGCAGGTTCAGCGGCTGCCTCTCAAACTGCGTTAAAGCGCAAGTGCTGGGCCTCGGATCGTTGCTAGAGTAGTTCGGCAGCTAAGACTGCGATCCTGAACGGTGAACTACCCCTAGCCCGTTTGGGAGCGATCATGTGAAGTATGATCGATCCAGGAGTCGGGCTCCGAATCATCTTTAGATTAGTTTAATGGTTGTGGGAGCATTTCCGAATGGCGAACTACCCCTAGCTCGCTTAGAAGCGAACTTGCGAAGTAGAATCGAGCCAAGTGTTGGACTCTGAACCATTCAACGGCTGCGGGAGCAATTCCGAACGGCGATCTACTCCCGGCTCGTCTATGGGCGAGCCGCGGAAGAAGAGTCGGACCGAGCACTGGACTCCGAACCATCGTTAGATTAGTTTAAGGGTTGTGGGAGCAGTTCCGAATGGCGAGCTACTTCTAGCTCGCTTAGGGGCGAACTTGTGAAGTAGAATCGAGCCAAGTGTTGGACTCCGAACTATTCAACGGCTGTGGGAGCAATTCCGAACGGCGATCTACTCCCGGCTCGTCTATGGGCGAGCCGAGGAAGAAGAGTCGAGCCGAGTGCTGGACTCCGAACCATCGTGAGATTAGTTTAAGGGTTGTGGGAGCAGTTCCGAATGGCGAACTACTTCTAGATCGCTTAGGAGCGAACTTGCGAAGTAGAATCGAGCCAAGTGTTGGACTCCGAACCATTCAACGGCTGCGGGAGCAATTCCGAATGGCGATCTACTCCCGGCTCGTCTATGGGCGAGCCGAGGAAGAAGAGTCGAGCCGAGTGCTGGACTCCGAACCATCGTGAGATTAGTTTAAGGGTTGTGGGAGCAGTTCCGAATGGCGAACTACTTCTAGATCGCTTAGGAGCGAACTTGCGAAGTAGAATCGAGCCAAGTGTTGGACTCCGAACCATTCAACGGCTGCGGGAGCAATTCTGAACGGCGATCTACTCCCGACTCGTCTATGGGCGAGCCGAGGAAGAAGAGTCGAGCCGAGTGCTGGACTCCGAACCATCGTGAGATTAAAAATTTAAAGGCAGAGAGATGTAATAGTAGCGAAGATATGAAAAAACTTTATTTATTAATATCCAATGGTCGGCTGCTTCTAAAGTTGCTAGCCGTTATTACAATGAAAAATAAAAGAAAATTACTACAAGTAACAGGAAAGGAACGGTTCGACATCTCGAATTACTTAGAGAGGCGTCGTTGCTCTCTCTTGGTATTTTAAGAGATGGTTGGCATTCCAAGTCCTGGGAATTTCCCTGCCTTCGAGATCTTCTAGTCTATATGCGCCGGGGCGGATCACTTTTGAGATCTTGTAGGGCCCCTCCCAATTGGGGGCCAATTTGCTTTTCTGTCCGGGGAACGAGATGGCCAATTTTCGGAGGACTAGGTCCCCTTCTTTGAGGTCCGTTGGGCGGACTCTTTTGTTGTATGCTTGCTCAATCCTTCTTCGGTAGCTTTGTTGCCGTATAGCAGCTCTTTCTCGGATCTCGTCTATCAAGTCTAGACTTGCTCTGAGCTCTCTAGCATTCTGCTCTTCTTCAAAAGCTATCAAACGAGGAGAGGGTATTCCGACTTCTAGGGGAATGATGGCCTCGGACCCGTAGGTGAGATTGAACGGGCTCTCGCCTGTTGGGGTCCGCTTTGTGGTGCGGTAGTTCCACAGCACGTTGGGCAGCTGATCAACCTACAAGCCCTTGGAACACTTGTCTAGTCTCTTCTTGATGCCTGAGAGGATCTGTCGGTTGGCATTTTCGGCCTGGCCATTTGACTGAGGATGGGAGACGGAGGAGAAGCGGTGTTGTATGGCGAGGTCCTCACATAAGGCTCGGAAGGCAGCCCCAGTGAACTGCGTTCCGTTATCTGTAACTATGACCCGGGGAACGCCGAATCGGCAGATCACATTTTTCCAGAAGAATTGAACGACCCTATGCTCGGTGATTGTAGCCAGGGGCTCGGCCTCTATCCATTTCGAGAAATAGTCGACTGCCACGACTAGGAACTTTAACTGTCCGGGGCTGGCAGAAATGGCCCCAGTAAGTCCATCCCCCACATTGCGAAGGGGATCAGACTTGATAGGGAGGTGAGTGGTGCTTGTGGAAGGCGTCGGATGTCAGAATACTTTTGACAGGAGCTGCATTGCCGAACGTGTCGTTCGGCGTCCCGTAGGAGAGTGGGCCAGTAATACCCGTAGTTCAACACTTTGCGCGCTAGGGCTCTGGAGCCAGAATGAGCCCCGCCAATGCCCTCATGAAGTTCTTGCAGGGCATAGTCGGCTTGCCCGGGGGAGAGGCACCTTAGGTAAGGCTAACCGTCTACCTGGGTGAAGGAGCATTTATATAGGATGCCTTCGATTAATGTATAACGCTCGGCTCGGGCTCTTATTCTTCGTGCTTCCTTCGGATCCTGGGGGAGGAGTCCGTCTCTTAGAAATTCGACGAGGGGTTTCATCCAATTGTCTTCGAGGAGGACAGGCAATGTTTCAACGGAGTCGAGTGCATCGTCCTCTGTGCTCGGCTTCAGGAGGACTTCTATCAAAACAGTCTGTTCGAGGCCTTGAAGGGAAGAGGAGGCTAATTTGGATATGGCATCGGCCTGAGCATTTTCTTCTCTGGAGATTCTTTGGATGAGGGCCTCTTCGAATAGTGCCATGAGACTTTTGACCTTAGCCAAGTATTTAACCATCCTATCATCGCGGGCTTCATACTCGCCGAGGACCTGATTGACGACCAACTGAGAGTCGCTGAAGATCCGCAGGCGTTGTGCCCCTGCATTTCGGGCCATTCCAAGGCCGGCTATGAGCGCCTCGTATTCAGCTTCGTTGTTCGAGGCTTTGAAGTTTATACGGAGGGAGTATTGGAGGATAAAGTCATCTGGGCCTGCCAGGATGACTTCTGCCCCGCTTCCCTCGTTGCAAGAGGACCCGTCGACATAGACCGACCAGACGGGTGGTCCCATCACTGTTTGGTTGGACTCGGGGATAGTAGTTTCAACTATGAATTCGGCTAGTGCTTGTACCTTGATCGCGGTCCGAGGCTGATAAGTTATATCATGTTGGCTCAGCTCGATCGACCACTTCATAAGGCGACCGGAAGTCTCGGGCTTGTGGAGAACCTGTTTCAGCGGCTGGTCGGTAAGAACGACCACCGAATGGGACTGAAAGTAAGGGCGAAGCTTTCTCGCGGCCATTACCAGGGCATAGGCCATTTTCTCAATCTTCGGGTACCGGAGCTCGGCGTCCCGAAGCACCTTGCTAACGTAGTAGATGGGCTTCTGAGCCCTTTCTTCTTCTCTGACTAAGACCGCACTAAGCGTCTGTTCGGAAGCTGCCAGGTAGAGGTAGAGCGGTTCGCCGGGTATTGGTTTGCTGAGAAGAGGTGGATTGACGAGGTAAGCTTTAAGCTGGTCGAAGGAATCTTGTTGCTGCTGCCCCCACTCAAATCCTTTAGCCCCCCTGAGGGCTTTGAAGAACGGGAGGCACTTCTCCCCAGACTTCGACAGAAAGCGCCCTATGGCGGCTAGTCGACCCGTCAACCTCTGAACTTCCTTGACATTTCTAGGAGGGGCCATGTCCAGTATGGCCTTGATCTTCTCCGGGTTTGCTTCTATTCCTCGTTGGCTAACCATGAAGCCGAGGAACTTCCCTGATGAAACGCCGAACACACACTTGTTCGGGTTAAGTCTCATATTATGCTTTCTCAGAACGTCAAATGCTTCTTGGAGGTCAGCCACATGATCAGTGCCTCGGATGCTTTTCACAAGCATGTCATCAACGTACACTTCCATATTTCGGCCGATCTGAGCCTGGAAAACCTTGTTGACGAGGCGCTGGTATGTTGCCCCCGCATTCTTTAGACCGAACGGCATGACTCCGTAACAATAGAGCCTCTGGTCGGTCACGAAGGAGGTCTTCGGGATATCCGGGGGGAACATTCTTATCTGATTGTAACCTGAGAAAGCATCCATGAAGCTGAGGAGCTCATGTCCCGAGGTTGCGTCAATCAGAGTGTCGATACTCGGCAGAGGGAAGGGATCTTTGGGGCATGCCTTGTTGAGGTCGGTGAAATCAATACAAATCCTCCAAGTCCCGTTGGACTTCTTCACCATTACTACGTTTGACAACCACTCAGGATAGTTTACCTCCTGTATGAATCGGGCTTTCAACAGCTTGTCCACCTCCTCTTTGATAGCGAGCTGACGCTCGGGGGCGAACTTGCGCCTCTTCTGCTGTACCGGTTTGGACCCCGGATCAACGCTCAGGCGGTGGACCAAGAGTTCTTCGGAGATATCTGCTGCTGACCATGCGAAGAGGTCTTGATTGGTTCGGATGCATTTTACAATATCCGAGTACAGGGCGGACGGGAGGGTCTTGCTAACAAAGAACTTGTGGGTCGGCTCCTGCTCAGAGAAGAGTACCTCCTCCAACTCGTCCACCGGCTCGGAAGTCGGCCGAGCAGCATCTTGGGGGAGTTCCAGTGTTTCTAAGGAGAGGACGGGTCCGAGGGTAGAGGACATATAACACTTGCGGGCCTGCTCCTGATTGCCCCTTACTTCTCCTACTCCGGCCCGAGTGGGGAATTTCATTTTGAGATGATAGGCAGAAGGGACGGCTTCAAGGGCGGCCAGACCGGGCCGACCCAAAATGACATTGTAGGATGTTAGGACATCTACAACCATGAAGTCCATCGACTCCGTTCGGGTAGTAGGAGTTTTGCCAGCGGTTACGTCGAGGGTAATCACCCCTTCAATAGACACTGGCACTCCCGTGAACCCGTGGAGCGTGTAACCGGCGGGCTTGAGTCTGTCCCGCGATTGCTTTAGACCTTTAAAAGCGTCGAGGAAGAGGATGTTGACGGAGCTGCCGTTGTCTACCAAGATCCTTTCCACTTTGAAGTTGGCCATGTGGAGACTGATGACGAGTGCGTCACAATGAGGGGTGCGGACACCCTCAAGATCTTCGTCAGAGAAAGTAACTGGCACTCCGAGGCCTTTGGGAGGAGGGGTGGTTCGGACTGAGTTGACCTCTCTTATAAATGCTTTTCGAGAGGAGTTCGAGGAGCCCCCCATTGGACCCCCATGGATGAGGTGGAGGACTCGATCTTCCTCAAAGTCTGGCGTCTCTTCTCGTTCCGGATGCTTGTTAGCCCCCCGAGGCTGGGGAGGAAGTTCGGCTCGGTCCTTTCTTACAAACTTCGTCAGCTGCCCCCTCTGGATAAGGGCTTCGATCTCGTTTTTCAGAGCACGGCAATCGTTGGTGTCATGCCCATGGTCCCAGTGATAACGGCACCATTTTTCTTTATCCCTCCTCTTGGCGGGGGTGTTCATCCTCGGAGCTGGAGGTAAGATCCCCTCCTTTTCGACTTCCATCAGAATTGTTGAGACGTTAGTGGTGAGGGGAGTGAACTTCTCGAATCTGGGGGGAGGTCGGCGCTGGCCGGCATTATCCTTCTGGAGCTTCTTAGCCCCTTCTTCTTCTGTTCCTTTTCTCTTAAACCCGGAGGAAGACCCCTCCCAGTTGGGTTGATGCTCGGCTTCTTCGGCTCGGATGTATTTTTTGCTGCGAAGGAGAAGGTCGGAAAAGTTCTGTGGAGGCTTCTTGGCGAGGGAGGAGCGGAGGTTGGAATTGAGGACATTAGATTGAAATGCTGCCGTAGCGACCGACTGGTCGAGGGACGCTATGGTCCTGGCTTCAGCTGTGAACCTCTTCACATAGTCTCTCAGTCTCTCCCCCTTCTTTTGGTGGAGGTGCAATAGGGAGATGCTGGTTTTCTCAGCTCTACGGCTGCTTACGAAATGTGTGACGAAGAGGGTTTCGAACTGCTCGAAGGAGAATATTGAGGAGGGGGCGAGGCGAGAGTACCATTCTCGAGCTGGTCCTTTGAGAGTTGCGGGGAAGGTTTTGCAGAGGAGGGCATCAGAAGCTTGATGGAGGAGCATCAAAGTCTTAAAGCTTTCGATGTGATCAACTGGATCGGTCTCCCCGGTGTAAGTCTCAAATTGGGGAGGTTTGAAGCCGAACGGGACAGGCGCATCCACTATTGTTCGGGAAAAAGGGGGGCGACTAGGACGTAAGGTCCTCCCCCTAAGCTCCTCTTCTAGGCCTATCTGGCCCAGGCGCCTCTCTACTTCATGAAGACAACGGTACATGGCGTCATCCCTCCGGCGGTAATTAGCCGAGCCCCTAGACTCATCTTCGTATGAGGGAGAGCGAGGGCTACGGCGATGGTAACTTCGGGAGCGATGAGGACTTGGGGTACGTCGGGAGTTGCTAGGAGCAGGACGAGGAGATGGGGACCGTTGGCGAGGGCTTCGTACTGGAGGAGGAGATGGGGCCTTCGGCTCATTAGGGTTTTGACGGAGGTTGAGAGCCTGCAGGACGGTCGCTTGGAACTGTTGGAACTCGGCACGGGTGATTGGTGCCTCATTGTTCCTGGGATGTTGCCGACCTGCGGGGGAGTGCCTTCTTCGGTAATGCTCGGGGGACTCTTTCCTCCCTCTGCGGACGGGGGACCTGTAGTACCGGTGGTGAGGAGACCGCTCGCCCGGATGGTGTTGGCGGGAGGTTCCCTCTCGGGCCCGCTTTTCATCCAGGTGGTGGCGGAGATCGTCATCTTTCTGGCGGTTGAGGGCGGTATTGTGGCGACCAGAGGCTCGGGGGTGATGGGAAGCCATAGAGTCCGTAGAGGCGTTGTGGATGGAGACGTGCTCCTGGTGAAGAGGCTGTTTTTGAGGGTTAGGACCCTTCGGGGGTGTCTGATTAGGAGGAGGAAGGTCTTGTTAGAGCGGGTCTTTCGCGGTAGGGGGAAGTTGCCCTTGTTGTTGAGCGGGATTAGGGAGGACTTCTTGCTGCTGATCAGGGTTGGGTCCTCGGTTGGACCCCCTTGATCTGACTTTCCTAGGAGGCATGGCTGGAGATCTGTTCACCAGGAAGAGGAGAGGTTTCTATTCGTTAGTTTCCCACAGACGGCGCCAATCTGTTGCCGCTAAATTTGGTGTGGGGGCAAACAGATAGTATTTGTGGATTCTTAGGGAAACTGAATAGTAAACCTGCGTACCTGTTCCGTCGGGGTTTGATCGTCGCTCCCGCCGTATACCTGCAAAAAGTGCGAAACACCGGGGTTGTTCCCGGCGACGCACCCTCCGATGCTCAAGTCAGTAATCTGGAAGACTATGAGAGAGCGCAAAAACTGGTGAAAGAGTGATTACCTCTCAATGGAGATGGATGGGGGGTATTTATAGGCGTCTTAGGGAACATATTAGGAATATAATCCCCGTGATCTGATAAGGAATATTCTCCTTGTAAACAGATTAGGAATGTAATCCCTAATCCCCAGTGGAGGGATAGGCATGAATCAGGGCCGTTGATTAGGATCTAATCAGGGGCCTTAATTCTATCCCTCTGATCGGGCTTTGTTGCTGGTTGTGACCTGTGCCCGATTGAAGCGGGTCCGTTTTGTGGGTTATTGGGTCTTTATCGGAGAGACCCAGTACCCATCTCAGACCCTATTTGTGGGTGAAATTACCATTTTACCCCTGGGCTTCAAGATTCGTGCCTGATTTGGAAGGTTCCGATTAACCCCCATTTTTAGCCATATCAATAAGCGTAATTGAGCCTGTCCAGGTCTGCTGTTTATAGATCTTTGAAGATGTTCATTAGATCCTCCTTGATTATCTGTCAGTATAGTTTGTAGAAAAATATAGGCAATCCGTCTGGCCCTGGTGCCTTGTCATGTCCTAGCTTCTTGATTGCGTCGTGGACTTCCTCTTCCGAAAATGTATTTTCGATTCCCTCGCTCCCATCTATCTTAGAAGAGCTCCACATATCTTTCATGAGGGTACATCTAGCAGAGTTTTTTCTGCCCAGCAACTCATAATACTTGTTATTTAAATGTCCTCTAATGAGGTCCTCGTTCTCGGTCCAAGTTCCATCAACGACTAGGCCCGCTATGCGATTTTGTCTTCTTCTTCCATTTGCCACCTTGTGAATGGATTTTGTGTTGGCGTCCCCTTCCTTTAACCATTGTATTTTCGATTGTTGTTTCCAGTGCATTTCCTCCATTGTTCGTATATGTAGCTCTAGCCTCCCGTTTGCCAGCTCTTCCTTTTCTAATTCCGATAGATCTCTGTCCTCTTGTATTGTTTCCAGTTCGTGGATCCTATTGTCGAGTGCCTCCTGTCTGAAGTTGTCATTCCCAAATTTTTGTTTTGCCCATCTTTTTAGTTCCCTCTGAAGGCGTCTTGTCTTTTCCACCCAGATTTCAATTGGTGCAGTTTGCGAGGTTGTGCGTAGCCACGACTCCTGTATCACCTGGCGCGTTTCGTCGATTGTCGTCCATGACTTCTCAAATCTAAAAGGGAAGCACTTTTTCATGTCATCTTGATCGCAGTCTATTACTAGTGGCAGGTGATCTGACGTATATCGAATTGCGGACCTCACTTTTGCTAGTGGGAACACATCTTCCCATTCACTTGACACCAAAACTCTATCTAATTTAGCTAGGGTTGGGTTTTGCTGCATATTGGACCAAGTGAATTTTCTATCTACCATCTGTAACTCCATCAATTCCAACTCATCTATAATCCTATTGAACATTTCTTGCTCATTGCGGCTGTGACCCGTGCCCCTATGTTCATCTTGGAATCTAGTGATATTGAAGTCCCCTCCTGCCACCTATGGTTGATCCCATCTATTCCTGATGTAATCAATCAAGTTCCATCCAAAACGTTAGCAATGTTAACGATACTTATATATATATATATATATATATATATATATATATATATATATATATATATATATGGGAAATGCTCCAGTGAAAACGGGTCTAGTTTTCACGAGTTGGAAAACACGAATCTGAGCCATTGGATCGCTCATGATCGCGATCAGCGGCTCAGATCGAGCCCCCCATCACCCGTTTCAATTGTTGAGCGGAGGGTTATTTTGGGAATTTCGTCCCAAATAACTCTTCGCCTCACTGATTCTAAAAAAATTGATATAACCTAGGCCGTTGTTGGGAACAACGGCCTAGGTTATAAAAAATTGAATTATAGGCTGTTGTTCCAAACAATGGCCTTGTTATCAATTTTTATAACCTAGGCCGTTGTTCCCAACAATGGCCTAGGTTATAAATATTAAGAACAAGGCCGTTGTTCCAAACAACGGCCTATGATTCAATTTTTTATAACCTAGGCCGTTGTTCCCAACAATGGCCTAGCTTATATCATTTTTTACATAACGAATCAGACGAAGAGTTATTTGGGACGAAATTTCCAAAATAACCCTCCGCCACTTAAGTCATATAGGGTGATGGGCGGGCTCGATCTGAGCCGCTGATCGCGATCATGAGCGATCCAATGGCTCAGATTTGTATTTTCCAACCCGTGAAAACAAACCCGTTTTTAATGGAGCATTTCCATATATATATATATATATATATATATATATATATATATATAGGGAAAGCTTCGGTTGAGCACTACTCTAGTGCTCACCGTGTGAACACTAGGCCTTCGGGCATTCATATCGAAAATCCGAACCGTTCACATTGATCTACACATCTAAATTAGTCTAAATATGTAAAATCAAATCATTTGAAATTCATTTGCCCATTCATTGAAGTGTTACAAAATTGTATGGCAGAAAATCATTGTTTTTATAGTCACATGATGGATGGGCAAATGAATTTCAAATGATTTGATTTTACATATTTAGACTAATTTAGATGTGTAGATCAATGTGAACGGTTCGGATTTTCGATATGAACGCCCGAAGGCCTAGTGTTCACACGGTGAGCACTAGAGTAGTGCTCAACCGAAGCTTTCCCTATATATATATATATATATATATATATATATGGGTAAAAGGAATATGAGCAACTTGCTCATTCAGTAAAGAGTAATGCTTTAGCCACTACCAATTTCACTACCATTTCCTTCACTACCTTAGGTGGCATACTCCTATTGGAGAGTTCTCCCACCTACTCTATGATCCCCTCCCTATTGGAGTATGCCACCTAAGGTAGTGAAGAGAAATGTAGTGAAATTGGTAGTGGCTCTAGCATTACTCTTCAGTAAATGAGCAATTGATTATGTGGCATGCATATGATACATTGGACAACTAACCCTTTTAAGACTTTTCCAATCACATGTATGCCACATCATCAATTGCTTATTTACTAAATGAGCAAGTTGCTCATACCCCTTTTTTCCTATATATATATATATATATATATATATATATATATATAAAACAATATTTTCTTCGAGTGGGTGATGAAGAAAATGCCAACCCTTTTATTTACTAAATTAGTGATAATATTCATATCAAAATTTGACTCCATCTAAGAGAAATTATATATATTAACAATTTAGTTGACATTTGAATGGTTGAAGTACTTTAGAAGCTGAAAGCTTTATCATGAAGATCAACAATAATATTGTGCAAATTATGATACCTAACAACATTGTTGATTACAAGGTATAATATTACTTGGTCCAAAATTTACCACCTCTTTAAGCATCATACATGCAGAGCCAATATTTCTGTCGAGAAATATGATGCAAGCATCCTAAATCAAGTATCAGTGTACACGAGAAATCCCCTTGCTGTCAGTAAAACAACACATCGCTGGCATGAACGTCGACTAAGATGGCCTCGGTCAACTTTGCATTGCTCCTGGCAATTTCACAAGTCGACTGAGGGTTATGTCAGACATTTGATCCTTCCATCCTTTCACTACTCTCATCTTTTAGATTCTGACTTGAGCATTAGAGGATTATCGACACTTGTACTTCAAAAGATTCACCATCAAATTCTTTCCAAATCTAGCATAGGAAGAAGTCCAAACGTACAGCGGTTGGCGGTTGCCATATTTTACCCAATATGCCAATAAATTGTTAGGTCCAGCCTCACCATCAGCATTGACTGTCAACAAGATATTTTAGCTGTACTACGATCAAGATGGGGTCAGATTAGATATAAATAGTAGGCTTCTGTGCTAAGATTATGTACAGTACAACCTTTAGCAAAATCAAGATTCTTGCACGTTTGATAGTCCCCCGCTTACTTTGGAAGTCATTTTCCAGTGACCCCATTTTTATACATTTCTGTGACCAAACTATTGTAACTCAATGCAGAGGATCCTCTATATGATAATACAGTTCTTCGCTTGTCGGCCAAATTAACATTCTACAAAATAATTTCATATGATGAAGTTTATTACTTGTATAAATTGTCCTCATCAATCAATCAATGCACCAACTTGTCAATTTAGAAAAATGCTTATAGAGACTCGCACAAGTTTTTTTTTTTTTTTTTTAAATTTTTAATTTTAAAGAAAAAGGTGGAGTAGACTCGCACAAGTTCATACAATTGAAATGGTCCAAACTGATAAATGAGATATGGCAATTGTTAACCCAAAAAAGGCATATTACACAAGTCGATTAATTCTTTAAAATCTTACACATTTCATCATCTGTTAATACGAAAACAACACATCCTCACATTCAATCAACACATACCAATCCGGTCTCCAAAGGTTACATCTCTGGTTTGTAAATTACAAGAACTGATAGGATTTGGAATAAGCCCAGCCGCTGCAAAGTTCGAGTATATACCGAATCATATTGAAAAGCACAAAAGGTAGCTCCTTATCTGACTTCAACTTTAAGTCAGATCGTCTTCTTCATCTTCTTTAGCTTTGAGTGCATTCTTTGCTCTGAGCAAAAGTGTTGTCTTCCAAGGATCCTGTTGAAAAAATTGGAAGACAATGTACAAGGTTAATTTAGAAGGTTCGCCTCCTTACAATTAGTCAGAAAGAATGCATCTCAGTCTCATAGGCATAATGTCAGAAGAAAAAAAAATCATAAAATCGATTGCAGAATTGAACTGAAGTCTATCAATTTCTTTTGACAAAAGGCTTCTTACAAACTACACATCAAAACCCAGAGTTTGATGCAGCTGTTTTTCAGTCCCTGAACAAAAGTCTTCCTTCTACTCTTTATACTGTTATGCCGGCTTGCAAAATTTTGGAGTTGTTTTGAGAAGAGGTGCATTACTAGAATCTTTTGAAAATAATAATCACTGTTATTTAAGAAATCAGAAATTAATTCTACAGGATAAGCTACAAGAACAGTCATAACACACAAATCATTCCACATAAGTTTCCAACTGATCAAGTGTAGGCATTTCAAAGTAAAAGTACCGAACTCCCACATGTAATCCTTCGGATGTAACAGCAGAATGTAAGTCCTCTACAAATTATAGCAATAAAAACAAAATTGACAAAACCCTGAAATAGATGTTCTCAGAATGTTAATTCTAAATAATATGAGAAAAAAATTCACAATATGCAATTAAACTGCATAGAGATGGCCACAATAATTATCACCAAGTTGTGAAAAACAACTCAGTCAACAAGATTCAAAAAAGGAATCAGCTTATATTTAAAGTTAGTAGTGAATTTCAGTAACAATCGTAGATACGGGACCTAACTGACGCAATTACAAAAGACCATCTAACTTCAACAAATATTGTGCAGAGCAGAAAGCAGAGCAAGGTGGGAGGGTAAGGCTGAATCATTTTAAGGCTTTAGTGCGGTTTAAACGAAGGAAAAAAAAAAATCAAATGTAATTTTTGGGATAGGGTATCACCCTATCAAAAAATCTCATATCTTGGTCATTTGAAATACAAATTCACACCACTGGATGTATCTACACCTTAAAAAAGTAAGTTTGTGCAAAGTTTTAAATGAATTCGATGAGATCTAACCTTTATCATGTGGCAAAAAAATTGATGTTTTATAAACAACATAGAATTACTCTATTTTTAGCTCGCATGATGACTAGTTAAATTTTTAGCTTAGTGGCAGGGACTTAGCTTAGTGGCAGGGACTTGTACAACATTTAATGGTTTAAATTTTCATTTTGGATTGTGGAATAGAGTTTTGAGATGTCTCCCTATGTAAGTTAGCTAGGGTGACATCCTAGCCCCCTTATTCTTGTTTGAATTATAAAAACACATAATAAACAGAGTAAAAAATTACATAAATAGGAAGAATTTAATGAAATAATTACTCATATGAAATCCATAAAACTGCCACTGAATATCTAAACAGCAACCTTAGAAACCCATAATGTTTACACTAAATATTTATAAAGCAACAAAGAAGAAGGTATAAACTGTAAATCTTGAAGCGGAGCAAAAGCTGAAGTGAAATTTAGCAGGGTTCTTGCAGAATACCAAAAGCATAGTTGAATAATTTAATCTTGTGCAATCACTTGCGTACTGCAAAGTTCTATAAACTGCGATAGGGCCTATGAGAGGAAAATTGTTTCCTACTGAAAAGTAAAAAATACGTTATTTATTGGCAATGGTAAAATTGCAATATGTGAAGGGAAAATCAGAAAACAGGTTGATGTAAACTTAACCCTAAGTAGATAATTTTCAAGAATATTAAAGATTAAGTTTACGAACATGTAATACCGATTAAGTTAGAAATTAAAACTAATAAATGGTTCGATGGATTTTCAATAATTACATTAAGTTTAACAAGCTCAATTAAAATTCAAGCCTAATAATCAACAAATATACCTACGTGTGCTTAGCAAGTAAGATATTCAATAACGAGTCGTACGCTAATTGGCAAGTAGAAACACATTTAATTTTTGTGGACGACAGATAAATCAAATAATATTATAGAGAAGATAGATGGTATCACAAATAAATGGGGGAGTGGAAAGAGGTTACCGGGTTCAGAGAACGTCTTATTCCGTGTTCTGCTTCTCACACAAAGATCCAATCCCTCACACAAAGATCCAATTCCTCGTCCCAAACACCTAACAGCGACTAAAAGGCTCAAACAAAACGAAATCAGATCTGATTTGTTGCCGTTGTGCGCTAGGGAGGAAGTAGGAGATCGAAGTCGGGACCGAGGTGGAGCGTTGGGTGATCGGCGTTGCTGACTTGGGGGGAAGGAGGCAAGATGGTCGGGAGATGGCGGTCAACGACGGTGGCCTCGGGGTGGCTAAAGGTGGTGCAGGCAATGGAGGAGCCCGATGGTGGTTTGGAGGCAAGGTGCAGTCGGTGGTCGGCTGTGAAGGTGTGGAGAAAGGGAAGAGGATGGCGGCAAGGGAGTCGACAAAGGCAAGGGGTCAACGAGGGCAAGGAGAAGGGGGGTCGGGGTGGTCAATTGTAAAGGGAGAGGTGGCGACTGGGGAGAGGGGACCGATGGGGCTTGGGGTGTGGGTTTCGGGATTCAACCATGAAGGAGAAGAAGACGAAGAAGAGAGAGGGAGAGTGGTGTACTAGCGGTTGTGGGGAAAGGGGAGTTGGGATAAGGATTTTGGGATTTTGGTGTAGTTTAGGCTTCTCACAAACCCTAATCTTCTCCCAATTGTCTTACATTAAAAGATGGATGAAGAGAAAAAACTCAATCACAATAATTTTGGTCAATCAAAAATATCTTATTCTCATTATTCTCAAGGCCTGTATATAGGCTCAAAACAAATCTCAATACAAATCTCAATACAAATCTCTAAAATATCCTAATGCATAAAATAAAGGGTACGAATCGTAAAACTACTACATATGGCTATAATTGCCAAAAACAAATATGAGTACTGAAATAAAATACTAAGCTAATGGAACAACCATCCTAGACGATGTCTGCGCTTATAGAAATGCATGAATCGTCGCGAACTGATGTCCTCATTATTCTCTCCGGGTGAGAAGGCTCAACCCAGTCGAGTCAAAACCTGTCCTCCTATCATAATGCTCCAAAAGGTCTGGATCCAAGCACTAGAGCTCTTCACGATCAATCCAAATATCTTCCGACTCCGGCTTGTTTTTCCATCTTACCAAATACCTATGAATACCACCATCTCTAGTATAGATTATCTGATCATCTAAATTATTATCCAATTTTTCTATCGGTAGGTCAGTAGTATCAGGTAGTAGGGGTAATGTGAGTCTCACCAGTAGTCATCAGGGTAAGATCATCTATAAGAGGATTTCTAGAGTTAAATTCTGGGCCTTCATACGGTACTAGATACGTAATATTGAAAGTCTTACTTATGCCAAAACCTTCAAAAAGGTCAACGACATAAGCATTATCAATGATTTTACGCGGAATTTTAAATGGGCCTGCAGCACATGCATTCAATTTCTTAACGGACCCAACTGGAAACCGTTCCGGACGAATCAGAACCATCACTTCATCACCAACATTAAAACTTTTAAATTTTCTTCTAGTATATGCTCTTAACTTGTAGTTAAAATTATTCTCCTTAATTTTCTTGAAAATTTTTCTATGCAAGTCATGAATGCGGGATGCAAATGTAGATGCAGACTCTGAGACTCTATGATGTTCTAACACAAGGACAAGATTTATGGGTTGCCTAAGGCGATAATCACGCACAACTTCATGTGGACTCATGTCGATGGTTCTATTCTTAGATATGTTATAGGCAAATTCAGCAACAGTTAATTTTAAGTCCCAAGTTCCTAAATTTTTGTCCATCAGTCTGTGGGTGGAAGGCCGAAGAGAACATTAATTTCGTGCGCAAGAGATTGCCAAGACTCCGATTGACAACCTCAGTCTGTCTATTAGTCTGTAAGTGGAAGGCCGAAGAGAACAACAATTTCGTGCCCATCTTATGTCATAGGGTCTTCCAAAACTAATTCGTGAATTTCACATCCCTATGGACACAATAGTTTTTGGTAACCCATGTAGCTTCACAATATTACCAAAAAAGATCTGAGCTACACGAGATGCATCGAAAGTTTTCGAACATCGGTGGAAGTGGACCATTTTAGAAAAACCGTCCACGACGACAAGAATGGAATCGTGTTTCTTTTATGTTTTTGGTAAGCCTAACACGAAATCCATGCTAACATCTTCCAAGGGCGACTGGGAACAGGTATTGGAGTATACAGGCCTGTGTTCTGTTTTTGTTGTTTGGCGAGTTGACAAGTATGACACATGTTAACAAGTCTCGCAACATCTCTTTAGTATAGGCCAGAAAAACCTGTTCCATAATATTAATGGTCTTGCTATAAAGTGTCCAGCAAGGCCATCAGCGTGCAATTCCCAAACAAGATACTCTCGTAGTGATATACTAGGAATGCACAATTTGGAGAGATAGAAGAGATAATCATCTTCAAGAAATAATCATCTACCACTTGAGTGATGTCATCCTTCAAAGAGGTGTAAATCTTGTGAAAATTTGGACAGGCGGCATACTCATCTTTTAATCTCTCAGAACCAATAATTTCGGTGCGCAGTGTAGATAAGATCGTGTGACAACGACTTAGCGCATCTGTGGCCTTATTATCAATCCCTTTTTATGCCTAATGGTATACGAATATTCTTGTAGGAACTCTACCCATCGAGCATGTCTCGGGTTCAACATTTGTTGAGAATTAAGGAATCTTAAAGCCTCATGGTCTGAGAAAATGACAAATTCTTACGGCAAGAGGTAATGTCGCCAATAGCGAAGTGACTGAATTACCGCATAGAATTTCTTGTCATAAGTGGAGTATTTTTGTTTTGCTTCGTTCAGCTTTTCACTGAAATAAGCAACAGGATAACTATTAACCGAGGACTCCACTTGTACCAATACCAGAAGCATCGTACGTTACTTCGAATACTTTATACGTTACTTCGAATACTTTAATGAAATCAGGCAACCTCATGACAAGTGTCTGAGTCATTCTTTTCTTGATCTCTTCGAAGGCTTTCGTGGCTTCTTTTGACCAGATGAACTCACATTTTTTTCAAACAATCGGTTATCGGAGTCATGATTGTGCTAAATCCTTGCACAAACCGACGATAGAAGGTGGTAAGACCATGAAAACTCCGCACATCACGAATATTGCGGGGCTCAAGCCACTCAGTAATAGCTCGTATCTTTTCTGGGTTAGCGGATACTCCATAAATCCCAGAAAGATAGTCTGATCGAAGAGAAATGTATATTTGGTAAGATTAGTATAAAGCTGTTCCTTTCTCAAAATACCGCAAACTTGTCTCAAATGGTAGATGCTGCCCAACGGATCGGCTGTAAATGAGAATATCATCAAAGTACTTCACAATGAACTTGCACATAAAGGGACTGAGTACTTGCGTCATGATTCTCATAAACGTGCTCGGGGTATTCGTTATTCCAAATGGCATGACCATCCATTTGTACAGGCCATCCTTCGTCTTGAAGGAGGTCTTCCATTCATCACCAGAATGGACACATATTTGTGGTAGCCACTTTTAAGATCAATCTTGAAAAAGATTGTGGCACCAGATATCATGCCAACATGTCATCCAAACGGGGAATGGAAAAATGGTACTTCACCGTGGTCATGTTTATGGCACGTTTGTCCACACATATATGCCAGGTTCTTTCTTTGGCATCAACAGCACGGGAACAGCACAAGGACTTAAGCTTTCTCTGATGAAGCCCTTCGCCAATAACTCGTCAACTTGCCTTTTCAACTTAGCAAGTTCTGTCGGATTCATCCGATAGTGTGGCAAGTTAGGAAGACTCGCTCCCAGAACCAGATCAATAGCGTATTGGATGTCACACAGCGGGGACAACTGGTTGGGGAGGTCAGCAGGAAATACATCTGCAAATTTCTGTAGGACAAGAGTAACTTGAGGTGGCATGAGTGACTTCGGATCTTTAAGGACTTCTCTCGCTGTAAGTAGAAGAATTGTAGCGCCTTTGTCAATTTCTTTCGTGAGTTCCTTTTCACCCAAATACGTTACTTCCTTGCCCTTTCTCGAGGGAGTTGAAGTTTTCATAGACGGATTAGTTTGTGGTTCACAGGTATGAGCTTTATCTTTAATCCGTCATGTTGAAATACACACTGGTTGGATCGACCATATATTGTCACATCGTGGTCGTATAACCAATGTCTCCCTAAAATTACTTAACCCATATCCATTTTGAGCACATTTGGAACATCACACCAAATTTGCTCCTTGTAGGCTTTGAAGTCTACAGGGACCAAATATCGCTGTGTGACTTAGAGGGCTGTTGCATCAATCCAAGATACTTTGTCTGGGCGTGGATGGGGTTCAGTTGTAAGTCCGGTCTTGGCTAATACCGTTGAAGAGACAGAGTTGACGCAGCTTCCACTGTCAACTATCACCTTGTAGTTTTTGCCACCTATTATCATAAATGTGTGAACTATAGCAGTGCGCTTCCAATCATCTTCTTCTTTTGGTTGGGACAAAGCACATCTGACTACATTCAAGTGAGGTGATTGGGCCGACCGAATACAGTGGAGATACTGGTCATCCTCTTTTTCGCCGAAGTCTTCGCTTTCAGATTCATAGAAAAACTCATTGTCGAAATCATCAGCGATGACAGCGGTACCCTCTATTGTATGATCCTACTTGGGCTGGGATAATTGCCAGCAATATGATCGTATCTCTTACATTTATAGCACTTAGTGAGATGATCAATCTTAGAGTAGTCTCTTTCGGTGTTCTTACCCTTATTATCATTTCTAGGCGGATAGGAATTTGAATTAAGCTTACTGGGATAAGATTTGTTGGGATACTGAGAAGAGGAGGGCTTAGGCCTAGAGGGATCGGTGGAGGTCATTCTAGAGGAATGAACTCCCGAATCTTTGGACTTGTAATGAGAACTTGCTTTAAGGGAATCCATATCGAGGACAAGGACATAAGCTGCTGCCAATGAATCCACATTTTTATGAATTAGCTCGTTACTAAGATCAGCTCGTAGTCCAACCCTATACCTAGAGAGAGTTGGTTCTTCGCTCTCTTTACCTAAGGCATTGCACTGAATGAGGAAGTCGTCGAACTTATCCACATACTCTTGGGTGAATTTGATTCCCTGATAGAGTTGATTCCACGAATCAAGCATTCGGGTGTGGAAAGATAGGGGCACATATCTCTCAGTGAGCTTCTCTTTCATGGCCTCCTAAGTGGCTATGGGTGTCAGGTTTTGGCTTCTATGGGCGTGTTTAAGATTGGTCCAATGTTGTCGAGCTTTACCAGTCAATTTCATAGTGATAAATTTAACCTTCAGGGCTTTGCTCATGTCAAACCACACAAAGTAGAGATCCATGGCACGGATCCAATTAAGATAAGCTTGGGGTTCCGTATGGCCTTCAAAGTGAGAAACATCACCCTTAATGTTCTTCTTGTATTGTTCGTCAGGGTCACGATCTTGATGTCGATCGTCACGATCAATCCCTTGAAGGATCTGACGATGAAGCTCAGGGGCAATATTTTGATTCAATTATACTTTCTCAAGCTTTTGACTGATATTGGCAAGAGTTGCTTGAATGACAACGAGGGTAGTGGAAATATCAGTGTTGTTCATTTCAGTGTGCGGAGGAGCTTGCTGAATTTTAGGATTTCTGATTGCGTGGTTTGGGAGGAACAAGAAAGGCTCTTCGGGATTCGTGACGATACTGTGAAGACGCATTCACCACTGGTGGCCAACTAGGGATCGTGGGGGCGTGTATTTGCTAAAATTTGGGGAAACATGTCCTTATTCACCTAAGTTTTTTTTAAATCTGAAATGAACAAAAAATAATCCTAAATGAATGCAGAATTATGACTAAATGATGCAAGAACTAGGGTTTTTAAAAACCTTCGCTCTGATACCAAAATGATGTAAACCCTAAGTAGAGAATTTGTAAGAGTATTAAAAGATTAAGTTTACCAACATGTAATACCGATTAAGTTAAAAATTAAAACTATTAATTAGTTAGATGAATTTTCATGAATTGAATTAAGTTTAACAAGCTCAATTAAAATTCAAGCCTAACAATCAACTAATATACCTACGTGTGCTTAGCAAGTAAGATATCCAATAACGAGTTGTACGCTAATTGACAAGTGGAAACACACTCAATATTTATGGACGGCAGATAAATCGAATAATATTATAGAGACGATAGATGGTATCACAAATAAATGGTGGAGTGGAAAGAGGTTATCGGGTTCAAAAAACATCTTGTTCCGTATTCTACTTCTCACAAAGATCCAATCGCTTGTCCCAAACACCTAACTGCGACTAAAAGGCCCAAACAAAACGAAATCAGATCTGATTTGTTGCCGCTGTGCACTCGGGAGGAAGAAGTAGGAGATCGAAGTCGGGTCTGAGGTGTAGCGTCAAGTGATCGGCGCTGCTGACTTGGGGGAAGGAGGCAGGATGGTCAGGAGATGGCGGTCAGCGACGGTGGCGTCGGGGTGGCTGAAGGTTGTGCGGGCAATGGAGGAGCCCGATGGTGGTTTGGAGGCAGGGTGCAGTCGGTGGTCGAGTGTGAAGGTGTGGAGAAAGGGGAGAGGAGGGCGGCAAAGGAGTCGACGAGGGCGAGGGGTCGACAATGGCGAGGAGAAAGGGGCTCGGGGTGGTCGATTGGAGAGGGAGAGGTGGCGACTGGGAAGAGGGGACCGATAGGGTTTGGGGTGTGGGTTTCGGGATTCAACCAAGAAAAGGAAAGTGGTGTGCTGGCGGTTGTGGGAAAAAGGGAGTTAGGATTTGGACTTTGGGTAAAGGATTTTGAGATTTTGGTGTAGTT
Organism: Hemerocallis citrina; assembly: GCA_017893485.1. Taxonomy (NCBI): domain Eukaryota; kingdom Viridiplantae; phylum Streptophyta; class Magnoliopsida; order Asparagales; family Asphodelaceae; genus Hemerocallis; species Hemerocallis citrina. Next base: position 434,711,762 of record CM030358.1, on the reverse strand, counting down.
TAGTGCTTCTCACAAACCCTAATCTTCTCTCAATTGTCTCACACAAAAAGAGGGATAAAGAGCAAAAACTCAATCACAATAATTTGTCAATTAAAAATATCTTATTCTCATTATTCTCAAGGCCTATATATAGGCTCAAAACAAATCTCAAAACAAACCTCTAAAATATCTTAATGCATAAAATAAATGGTGCAAATCGTAAAACTACTACATATGGCTATAATTGTCAAAAACAAATGAGTATTGAAATAAAATATTAAGCTAATGGAACAGTTATCCTAAACGATGTCTGCGCTTATAGAAATGCCCGAATCGTCGCGAACTGATGTCCTCATCACACACTGCCAGCAGGAGTGAAGGTAGAATCTTTAAGGCAGCCCATATGCACTTGGGGATGGTTGCATGGATGTAACTCAAGGGAAAAACTATTGCAGCTGAATGAACCGCTAAATGAATATGAAACTTCCCGACAGTTCCTCGCATCAAAATGCTGGGCGACATACTTTGATGTGAAATAAATGCCCAAAACTAGGTTTCACTTTGTTATACCATGGTGTTCAATTTAGAGCTATTTTCAAGTTACAGAATTCCAACCATTGAATGTCTGGTTTTTGTATGTCCCCCTCTCATTCCTACAAGATCACCTTTGAATCTAGGTAAGATTAAGCATCCAGTGCAAAGCCTAGACAAAAGTGATTTCTAGGATACCTGCAGAATGAAAATATACAGACAAGGATTTATATCGCAAAAGGTAGAATGTACCAGCCGTGTCATGCTATCAAATTCTTTGATACTATCAGTGAACTTCGCAACATCTTCCTCATCAATTGCTGCACCTAAATCCTGCAGAACAAACAGTTGACAATTTTCAAAGGGTTTGCTTATATCTATGCATACATATGGAAATCAAGCTTCAATAAAAGAAATAAATAAACAATGAAAAAGTATAACCTAATGGTGTGTTAGCTTCGCATTCACAACCCTAACAATTTGGAGAATTGATAGTTCAACGAAAGCAGCAATTGCACACCAAAAATGTTATAGACAACTTACAGCCAAAAGTTTGTATTCACGTGTTCCTGAAAAGGTTGGATCAAGTTCCTGTACAACCAAGTACGACAAAAGAATTAGAGTTCTTACTGAACAATCAGAAAAGCAGCATTCAATCATTACTATGTAAAAGCACTATGATACCTGATATCGCTCTAAAGCATTGGTGATTCCTACAACATCTCCTCTACATAGTTGACAAATGCCAGCATTTAAGAGCATCCCCTTCACACTATACTTAAGCAGATTATTATTCATGTAATGGCGTGCTATTGTTTCAAATATCTCAATTGCCTTCGGATACCTGGAAAAGATTTCAATGAGTAATTGTAGATACTAATTCCATGTGCATGTCTAGAGTTTAAACAGAACTTGGCCTATTTTGTAATCAAAGAAACAACCTATCCTCAGATTAAATTAAAATCCTGACATTAAGAAATAATAATTAAAAATTACACAGTCCTGTCTGAAGGAACATATACAGAGAACAGCATGAATTGCCCTCATAATATGTACTAACAGGATTTGGAAAATTACTGAAATTAATACAAAAATGAATATTCATTCAATCTTTAGATGAGCCTCATAATTTTTTTGGTTCATTCATCATTTTTAAGGGTTTCATATTCATTACTGCCTCAACCTAAGTCCATTTTGGTATAACTATACTCTTGGACCAACTAACTACAATCCTGTAACTCTTCTAACTTGAGACATTTTGGTATGCCTCATTCTATTTAATTTTTCAATTGGCTAGAAATTGATTACAAGTGGAAGTTTCCATTAGCTTAGTAGTTGGACATTTTGGTATGCATCATTCTATTTTATTTTTCATTTGGCTAGAAATTGATTTAAAGTGGAAGTTTCCATTAGCTTAGTAGTTGGGCAGGAGTTGTTCTGATCAACCCGAGTTTTAGTTACAACTAATTAAATTTCCAATTTTATCTATTTCATCCAATGCCTGTCAATTGGGTTCTCACCGCCCTTCATCTCCCCCCACCACCACTGCCATCATCATCTAAACCAACACCCCTCCCAACACCGTCTACTCTCTTTCCAAAGAAACACGACGGACTAGAGTTTCCTCAAGAGACGCTGTCATCATTGGTGACCAATCATCTCCACTCTGCCATCTTCATTAGAGTTAAGCCGACTTGACCAATTCCACTAATCATTGAAATTAAACATCTTTCCCTGATGATTTTGAAGTTGAAGAATCAATGTTCCTATCTAGATTATTCGTCTCATCCCAGGAGAATGTGAATTGCCATTGAGATAGTGTGGTCCACAGTGCCCCCCCCCCCCCCCCCCCCCCGCCCGAAAAGCTCTTGAAGTTGCATTGGGTACAATTTTAAATAAGAAAAGATTCTCACTTTTTTGGTGAACTGATATGACTAAAAATGGGATTAAACCGGAACCGTTCAAATTGGGCACGAATCTTAACGTTACAGGGGCAAGATGGTAATTTCGCCTATAGACGGGTCCAAAACGGGAACCGGGTCTCTCCTCTTGGACCCGATAATCCGTGAACGGATCTGTTCAACCGAGAACGGGTCACAACCCGTTAAGGACCAGTTCAACAGGATATGAGAAAAACCTGGCTCGTCCTTATCCTAAGGATGTGGTTCTAACCACCTCTATCCAGCTACACTGGGAAGTAGGGATTCGTTCTTATTCTGAAGCAGATTCCCACAACGACTATAAATACCCTCCTACCTCCTACCGTTACAGGTGATCACTTTTTGTCTACCTAAAGCTCTTTCCTTTCCTTTTCTATGTATTGACAAGAGCGTCGGAGGGTTCGTCGCCGGGATCCATCCCGGTGTTTCGAACATTTGTGCAGGTCCGCGGGAGCACCAAGGAGTAGCTCATCAACAAGGGAAGAGGTCAGATTTGCCCTGTTCGAGACTTCGAGTTCTTGCGAATCTACAAGTTCATCTGATTGCCCCCACACCGAAATCAGCGGCAACAAGAACTAAACTTTTCATGTATCGTTTTCTTTTAGAAATACAATAACCGTGAACAGTGATACAAAAGATCAATGCAAGTCAAAGTTAGCACATGTTTTCAGCTTAAGTGAAGAGTTGGCAACTTCTTTCTCCTCATCACCATTAGCTAAGTGCTTAAATAGGAGATGTTACAATGCTTAAATAGGAGATGTTACAACTTAGAACTGATATGAATTTCCAGATTTGGTTAATTTCATTTCAAATTTTATGTTATCCCATAATGTTTATTCAACTTTCATGAAAGGTAGTTTATGATTAACTAAGAATGCCTATGCGTCGATGGCTGTGTGCTATTATTCCTTTTTCTCATCGTTTATCTCTCCTCCGCTCTCCCTTTCATCTCTAGCTGGTATTCCTGGCCGAAAAGATTGAGTGCATGAGATCACAAAAGGGAAAGAAACACAGAGAATAGATACTAATGTTCACATATTTTCAGCATAACCATTACTCATTCTACTTATCTTTGTCCAACTTGCACGTGTAATACATATTACCCCCTTCATATACGGGGAATTGTTAACATCATTAAAAGCCACATACTTTAATAACACTGGATAATTCCGTAGCTTAAAAAAACGAGTATCTTTACACCAACCAAATGTAATGTCCATTGAGATTTATTTCATACTAAATAAAATATAAGTTAGTTACCCATCATTATTTATTTTCTTAATAAATATCCTCTTCAATTATCCTTGACAAGTAAATTAGTATCAAAAGTTCATATTTACATGAGATAGATATTTAAAATTTAAGGTTCATCACACATGTCAAATATTTAACTTCTCACAAAAATGAATTTTATGAAGTATAGATCTAATAGTATCAACACTACACCAATCACAAATTTTTGTTGAGCAAGCATAGCACATGTAAAACTTAATTACCATGTGAGAAGTTAGATAACCATTACTCATTCTACTTATCTTTGTCCAACTTGCACATGTAATACATATTACCCCCTTCATATACGGGGAATTGTTAACATCATTAAAAGCCACATACTTTAATAACACTGGATAATTCCGTAGCTTAAAAAACGAGTATCTTTACACCAACCAAATGTAATGTTCATTGAGATTTATTTCATACTAAATAAAATATAAGTTAGTTACCCATCATTATTTATTTTCTTAATAAATATCCTCTTCAATTATCCTTGACAAGTAAATTAGTATCAAAAGTTCATATCTACATGAGATAGATATTTAAAATTTAGGCTCTGTTTGGTTCAAAGGAGAGGAAGGGAGGGGAGGGATTTTAATGGAGGGGAGGGGAGGGGAGGGGAGGGAAAGGGAGGGGAAGGATTTAATGAAGACTCTGTTTGGTTCAAAGAAGGGGAGGAAAGGGAAAATAATTATCTTCTTGTTTGGTTCACAAGGGGAGAGAATGGATTTTATGATAAAAATACTTTTATACCCTTCACAATTGCATTCCCTAATTGCATTCCAAATTGTTTGGTGCAAGTGAGTTTTCTTGAAACAATGAATGCAAATAAGTTGCAAGTCAAATTGAGTAATATTTCATAAGTTGAATCCGATCAGTGTTTGAAAAGCTTTTTTAAAGCATCAGAATCTGAGCATACTAGTTCTATTGAAGACCAAATGCATGTTAAAGCATCCGAATATGATTTTATAGCAGTTCATTTCGTTATCATTAATTTTCTTTCCCTAACTCTTGTTTGAAATATGTGCATCTTTTGTTTTCTAGGTGAGCTATAAGGTGTACATACCAAAGAAAACTCTTGCCTTGGTGCGACGGCAACTGCAGAGATGAGTGTGTGGAATGATTGTAGTTTATTTTATTTTATTTTACTTTTGCTTTATTTTCTCTTCTCCTGAATGGACTTCCATATTAGTTGTTAGTTGGTTGAAACTGAAGTTGCTTTCACATATATTTTCAGGTAACTGAGTACACACTGTTAAATGACAAATGCTATCTGGTGTACCAGTTCGAGGTGTAGTCGACTATTGCAAGAACATTGCGGAAACTATGCACGTGCAGGCAAGCAAACACAACAGGGTGAGGGAGGTGGGTAATTAAGTAAGGGGTGGAGAAAATATCAAAGAGAACTAACTAAAAGGGCAATTTAGTCAATTCACATTAAAAAATTAGACATAATTTCTCTCCCCTCCAAATTCCCCCAATATTGGAGGGGAGCCAAAATTGGCTCAGGAGGGTGTTGCACCCCCCCATTTCCCTCCCCTCCCCTCCTAAAAAATGAACCAAACATGAAAAGTTTTAAAAAAACCCTCCCCTCCCCTCCCCTCCATTTCCCTCCAACCAAACACTCCCTTAAGGTTCATCACACATGTCAAATATTTAACTTCTCACAAAAAAGAATTTTATGAAGTATAGATCTAATAGTTTCAACACTACACCAATCACAAATTTTTGTTGAGCAAGCATAGCACATGTAAAACTTAATTACCATGTAATATCAAATTAACTATAGTGCTAATATATATCTTACTGCTCCATTTGTGCAGCAAATTGAGCAACTTTCTGCAAGCACTGATTTGCAGAAGTTGTCACCTCTTCACTTTGAAAAAGATCAGCAGCTCGCTCAAAGTAGTCCATAGCTTTCTCAATGTTTTGATCCTTTTCATATAATTCACCAAGTTCCTGTAGAGTCAGTAGACAAATAACATTTTGTTCAGCAGAATGTAAATGATCCTCTCCAAGCCAACTAATGGATGAATCAGTCATCTGAGTATTATACAAGACATTATTGTATAATAAATCCGAAAGAAAAATCAGAGGTGTTCACATATTATATATTCAAGTCTAAAAAAAACTAGAGGTTTCAGGAAATTGAAAAGAGTAGAACTATCTACTATCTATTACTCCTTATAAAGCAGGAGTTTAGCAATATGCCAACAAGATTCCTTCCGTCAAATTTGACCTTAAGTGGAACTTTTTTTAAAAAAATCGGTTAACTGCAGGACTGCCAACCAAAAAACAAAGAAAAATTGGAAAAATGCACATGTCACATTTCACGTGTGCGCAAATTTTACTGAATAATGCAAAATTTAAAGTGCCCTCCTCAATTGACAATTAAATTGCGCCAGAGATCATGGGGTCGGCTACATGAATCCTGCTTTTCCATTCTGCTCAATTTAGCGCAATATCTTCTTTTCTTTTTTCATGTTCATAGGATTTGGCAAAGTTTTGTGCTGGTTGTCAACTGCCTAACGCAACCCTCCTCCTTACCCGGTTTGTGGCCGGATTCCTGGCTTGGGATAGGCATGGGGTATAAACTTTATTTCCACCCCCATTTAAAAATAAAATTTTCAATCTCCAAGGAAAAAATAAAGCTACACTATTAAACAGAGTGTGAAAAGCCTGAGATCAAGGGTTTGAAAATGAATTTCAGGTCCCATTTTGTAAATCAAATTTTAATACTTAAATTAAGAAGTTGAATCTCCATAACCTCCACAGCCCTCATAAGAAAATAAATAAAAATCTAATTGCTCATCGAAACAAAAACATCACGATCACACCCGATCTGGTAGTTTTTCAAAAAACCAACCACGACTATCAAATTCTATTGCTCCTCTTTCCTCTTTCATTTTATTTAACAACATTTCTTCTCCCACATACTGTAAAACAAATACCAAAAGCCAAACCCTAGGCCTTTCTACTCTATAATTTGACTTTTTCCTTTTAATCATATATTTTAATTTTATTTTATTTATATATATTCTTGCAGAATAAGTAGAAGATGTGGTGGGAAAGGAGACGGTTGTACTACTGAATCAATAAAGGTTAGGTTACTACTTCCTTTCAATCATTATTAGTGCTAATGCTATTTTGTTTTATTAACTCAAATACATTTCTCCTGTATAGTTCGTGTGAAATGTTTTATTTATGTTCTATAGATTTCAATCTGATGAATATTTCTTGTGCAATATTGTCTTCTAGAAGATTGGTAGGAATTTCTAACTGCAATAAATATTTCTTATGCAATATTGTCTTCTAGATGACTGCTAAGAATTTCTAACTACGAAAAATCTAAAAAGGAGAAAAAGAGAATTCGAAAATGCAAATACTAATCACCAACTAGAAAGGAAAAATAAGAACTTTTTGAGATTTATATTCTTTTCTCTTCACTTTATTGTTTCAATTTTTTATGTATGATTTTGCTTGCTGGTTATGAAGCTGTGAGTTGAAAACTATAACAAAGATTTGATTTCTCATCGTACATGAGTTTATACCTATTGAGTTTCCAAAATTACTTCAGTTTATACCTATTGAATTTTTCAGTGTAGACTTCATTTTGATCTATTAATATTGTCTAAAATCAACTTACATTTCTATCATAAATTCTTTATCTGGTTTTGTTGTCATGTGAAGTTGTAAACAATTGCATTAGTGGCATGGAAATGGAGTGAAAGATGTTTTGCCAACTCCAGATATACACTGTGGATATAATTTAAACTCATTCAGTAATTCTTCTATAGAGTTGTGTACTATTTGGCAAAATCATAACAATATTTGTTTGTGAACAGTCATATTATATGCACTGCTTCTCAACGTTTTATCATGTACAAATGAATTGGGCAGGGGTGATAAGTGTGAAGGAGCCTCAGGATGCCATCTACAGGAAGAAGCTTTGGGGACAAGATGTCGTAGGGAGGAAAATGGAGATACAGCCATGACTTAGCAACTATGGTGAGGAGGTTATGAGTCAGCTTCGATGGCTATTCCTCTTATTCACTTAGTAGCTTGTTAAGTCTATGTTGTAGGAGCATGTAACATCTTAGACTTAAGAATACTGATATTGTTTTGGGTTTGTTCGATGTAATATTTCGGAGATGATGACCTTGTGCTGGGCTAATATTTGAAGGAGTGTGGAGGTATTCTGTAGTTGGTGTACTTGTTTAGCTAATTATCTTTTTAGTGAAACATAGAAATAATAGAAACTTGATTATAAAAATTTTAAAATAAAAAAAATCCTCTATTGCCTGAATGATCTTCAGTGTGCCCAAGTTTTGTAAACGTTATTTGCAGGTAGCTTTGATCTTATATATTTCTGTTCCCGTTTAAATTTGCAACATCTCGATGACAAAGAATTGGTATGGGCTTGGCACCATCAGTTTTAGTGTTTGCAATATAGGAATTTATTTATCCTATCTAATATACTTATTAAATATGTAGCCAACCCCAACTAGTTGGGAAAAAGGCTTTGTTGTTGTTGTTGTAATCTACTTATTAAATATGTGTATGTATGATGGATGGGAAACATATAAAATAAGGATGTGATGATGTATTTATTCATTTTTTTTATCCTGACAATAATTTTGAAGGTTTCAATATTGTTATTATTTCATTTGTGATCTATAGAGTGGACTGTTATCATCAAGTGTGTATTCAAACTAACTACTATTTTGATTTGATTAGATATATAAAAAGGATAATGTTATTGCATCAGTCTATGAAAATTTATTTATAAAAAGGATAAAACGTACACTTCGATTCTTCACTGCCCCGCCTATTTCTTTTCGTGCATTGCAAGTGTGCATTTTACCAGTTTAGACTTAGTTATCTTCCATTGTAGGTTGCCTAATGCGAATTGAACAAATATGAAAATAATTAGACTTAGTTATCTTCCACTAAATACTTTGGGCATGTTACCTTGCAATATCTTGCAGCCATGTTTAATCTACCAATCTCCAAAAACAAATTGACAGCCTGATTCAAGGAATTAGCAGCATCTGCACGTTAAACATTAAACTTTTTAATACCATAAGGAAGATTAGAGCTTGATGCATGCTTGAAATGAACATGAAAAATTGAATGAAAAGACAAGCAAAAGAAAAGGTAGTGAACAAATGTGAGCGTAGAAGCAAGAATAACTCAGCTGAAATAAAAATGGGGAAATACATTTTTACTATAGTTATTCAAAGGAATGTTTTCTGTGGAAAATGTATTAGCTTGTCATGGGTAGCTGATGTAAAACTAACCCTAAAATAGAGAATTTCCAAGAATCTTAAAAAATTAATTTTACCAATATGTAATGCGGATCAAAGTTGGAATTTTAAACAATTAATCGGTTTGATGAATTTCCAAGAATTGAATTAAGTGTCACAAACCCAATTAATAATTCAGTTCTAACAATCAATAATTAAATTCCTAAGCGTTCTTAGCAAGTAAAAGATTCAATACTAATTTGTACTCTAATTAGGCAAGTGGAACGCTCAATCTCAATATTTGTGGTCGACAGTTAAATTGAATAATATAATAGAGATAATAAAGTAGTATAACACAAATATTTAAAGTTGGAAAGAGTATACCGATGGTTCGAAGAATTCAGCATAGATCTCGGGTTGAACACGAAGAGCACAACGATCAGCAACAATAGTAAGAGAAAGACAGCAGCAACAAGTCAGCAATGGAAGGGGTGGTCGACGGCGTCACTGGCTGACGTCGACAATGGCAGTGGGCAGCGCGAACGACGGCGGCAAAGTCGTCGAGGAGGCAGGGCGGCGCAGGTGACGTCGCCGGTCGAAACAAAGAGAAAAGGAGGAAAAAAGAGTCGGGTTCTTTGGTGCTTTGTTAATGGGGTTGTGGAGGTCGACGAAGGTGAGGTGAGGGATGTGGGGTTTCGGATTTTAAGAGGAAGAAGAAGAAGATGGTGGAGAACAGGGAGAGACGAGTGGCGAGTGGTGGTCGGGGTTATGGGGTTGCAGGATGAAAGAGAGACGGCGGATGGAGGCCGACGACGGTGAAGAGGGTTGGGTTGGTCGGGATTTGGGAGGAAGAAGAAGAGTTGAAGAGGATTAGGGGTTGGGTTAATTTGATTTGGGGATTAGGATTAGGGTTTAGGAATTTGTATTGGATTTGGGGTAGTTTTAGAATTTATCAAAAACCCTAAAATTGTATTAGGATTTATCACAAACCCTAATCAGTTGGATCTTAATTGTATCACACAAAGGAGAGAAGAAAAGCAAAACTCAACACAATAATTTTAATCAAGAATAGCATATTTTCTCATTAATCTCAAGGCCTATAAATAGGCTCAAAACAAATCTTGATACAAAATCTCAAAATATTCTAAAATTCTCAAAAATATTCTAACGCATAAAAGAAAGATTACATATGGCTATAATTGCCAAAAACAAATATGGTACTGAAATAAAATACTAAACTAAACAGAATAGATGTCCTCATCATTAGCATGTTGCATTCATTAATATTAAAATAGTTAGCATATTACAAAAGGTATGTGTATTCACCATTAAAACTAACTGATTGTTATATTTAAAATTGCTATAGAAAGGGCCATTTGCCAAGCAATAAATGTTATGAAATCCAGCATTCTGTTTTTTATAAGGAATTTTTGGGAAAAAAAACACATGATCATCAACAATTTTTTTTTTGAAGGGGATCATCATCAACATATTTGCCGGCCTTGATGGGGTGATAAGCCCTGTGCAGTCTCAGCAGATCATTCAATATTTTCATGTATCTCTATCACAATCATAAATGGTCATCCATTTCCTAAATATTTGGAGACGACCATTACTTCCATTTGTCAAATCATCATCCAAACCATTTCCTATGAAAGTAACAAGATTAGCACAAAAATCGAAGTCAAAGAAGCTTCACAAGAATACTCCCTCCATCTAGGTGCCTGTTGCTGGTGATTTTGGTGTGGGAGCAAACAGACGAATTTGTGGATTCTTCGAGAAAACGAATAAGCAAACCTGTTGACTTTCACTGGTGTTTGACTGATTTCTCGCCGTTGCCGTTGACCTGCAAAAAGTTCGATACACCGAGATGGATCCCGGCGACGAACCCTCCGATACTCTTGTCAGTAATCAGGAAGATTATGAAAAAGCTTTATGTGGAAAAAGATCGATTACCGTGTTATGGTGGGGGGAGAGGAGTATTTATAGTCGCCTTAGAGACAGTTTAGAGATAATCATTTATCCCTATGTCCCGGTGTTTTTGGATAAGATGTAGAGTTTAAATCATTTCATGATAAGAGATTTGGTTTAATCCGTCTCTTAGAGATAATCATGAATTTGAATTACTCTTTAAATGACCTGGACTGGTTTGTAATGGGTTGTCACCCTGACCCAGTAGGCCAGATCCGTTTATAGGTTATTGAGCTTTGAAGAAAGATCCAGTCCCCATTTCAGACTTGTTTATAAGTGAAATTACCGTTTTATCCCTGAGAGCTTTAAGATTCGTGTTCGATTTGAACGGTTCCAATTTGGTTCTATTTTTAGCCATATCACAAGCCCCCCACTCCTAAAGACCGAGTTTTACAGCCTTTGAAGAGTAGTTCACCCGTTTTTAATGGCTTATAGAATTTATCGGAGTTCTCGGGGGAGTTTGGAACTTGCTCGAGGTGTAACGGAGATTTTTTGAGCTTGTAAAATGCCCAAAATTATTCTCAGAATTGTTCTGGACTTTTTGTGATTTTTCCGGATTTTCTGAATTTTTTTCCCAATTTTTAATTATTTTTTTGAATTTTTATTCAATTTCCGAATTTAAATAATTAATTATCGAAAATTTTAATTATTTATTCTAATTTAATAATTATTATTTTCAGAATTTTTAAAATTATTTTCTGAATTAATAATTATTTTTAGAATTTTTTAATTAACTTTTTTGATTTTTAATTAATTTTTCGGATTTTTTAAATAATTAATTAATTAATTAAATTTTACCTGTACACGTGGTGCAATCCTATGCGTTGATCACGATCAGAGGGCGCGCATCGCAAAGCAGGGTGTTTTTCCCAATTTCACGTTCGGGTACAGTTTGCTCGGATCCTGTCGCTGACCCACTAGACGTCGCCACGTGGCCGGTCAACGTTGACCGTTGACCGCCACGTGGCCTTTTTTCTGCTCTCTTTCCCGCCCTCCTCTACCTTCGGCTTCGACTTCTTCGGCCTCTTCTCTCTTTGTCTCCAATTACTCCTTCGAGCGCGAGTCGTGGGATTCGAAGTACGGTGAAGGGAGACTCGGCATTGGAGCTCGTCAAGGGGAGCTCAGCGACGACGGAGCTCGACGAGGTCTTCGGCGAGAGCGGAGTTCGACGAGGTCTTCGGCGAGAGCGGAGTTCGACGAGGAAGAGTCGGAGCTCGTCATTGGAGCTTCGACAAAGGAGGTGGAGACGGAGCTCAGCAGGGATGGGTTCGGCATTGGAGCCCGACCTTGGCGACGATGGTGCCTTGAATCGAAAGAAGCAACAGAAGGCTAGCGAACCTTTTTTTTCTTGATCACAGACGACCGGAAAAGATACCGATCGAACAACCGAGAACATTGCCGATCTTCTCTATCCATCGGCGAGTAGCTCTCTTGCCGGAAAGACTCGTGTAGTTCTCCACATGCTTTCTTCCTCGATTGCAATGCCTTCTTTCGCTTTCCGATTTCACTCACATTCCAATGCTTTCTCTTTGTCAATTCAATACTAAAATTGAGTAATTTCAATTAACAACTGAACCTTTCTGGAATCAGAATTCATTGTTTACAGACAGAAACTAACTGTCCAACAAGGGAGCTCGGAGTTGGAGACGGCGGAAGTGGGTTCAAAGCTTTCGAAGGAGAGGTTGGAGCACGGTGAGGGGGAGGAGAGCTCTGTGGAGTGAGGCTCGGCGAATCTGAGCTCGGAGCTTCGGCGGAGCTTCGTCGAGGAAGCTCGAAACGGAGGAGAGCTCGTCGAGGAGATGGATAAGGTCGGCAAGGGAGCTCATCGTCGGCGATGGAGACGGAGCTCGTCGAGGGTGACGACGAGGAAGGTGAGCTCGGAGCTCGAAGCTTCGGCGGAGCTTCGCCGAGGAAGCTCGAAACGGAGGAGAGCTCGTCAAGGTAGCGGAGAAGATGGGATTTCTGAAGGTGACGGTTTTGAAGGAGTGTTTTGTGGGTTTGGGTTCAAAGCGGGTCCGAACCCGACCCGTTAAGCCTCTTTAAGTTGTGGGGGAACAAGAGAATCGCTTGGGTCTGAAGATGAGGAGTACAAACCGACAATAGAATTGGTAGATGAAGTAGAATGTTGCTTCGAATTATTGGGCACATCTCTCTGCACCTGTTTATTTGAGCCCCATGATGTTGAGCAGGAGATCTTGATTTGAGTGCGGATTGCGAGGAGTTTTTCTCCACTTTCACGTTCGGGGACACGTTTGCTCGAATTTTGGATCCGAGCGTCGTGGCAAGATCTGGGTCGTCGATTTGGATCAAGCTCGCATCTTGAGGCGAAGTTTTCCCCTCATTTTTTGTTCGGCGCAGCTGTGTTGTAACCCACTTTTCCGATGCTACTGAGGTCGGATCGAGGTGTGTAACCCTTTGTTTCGAAGCTGACTCAAAGATCTACAATTTCTCTTCAGAAGTCAGTTGAAGAATTATCCTCCTTCATGGTCAAAATAGTCCCGCTACATCTTTGTCTTCATGAAGTTGAGAAGTGCTTTGGTCTTCGGAATCTTCGAAGAGGAGCTCCACTCCTATGAGCTAAGAAGATGAACTAGGAAGATCCTTGTAAGACCTACGGGAAGATCCGTTCTTAGAGGTAAGTGCGAGGAGCAACTCTAGGAGAGAATTTTGAGCTCCAAACTCTCTTAGAAGAAGGCCGCTCAGGAGGCGAGCGGAGCGAAGAGCTTCACCGGGCTCTAGGAGAGAATCGTTCGGGAGATAAGTTTGAGGAGCAACTCTAAGGGAGAGTTGAGCTCCGAACTCGTAGAGAGGAAGGCCACTCGGAAGGCGAGTGGGACGAAGAATCATCCCCACGCTCTAGGAGAGAGCCGTTTGGGAGACAAGTTTAAGAACTCTAGGGGAGAGTTGGGCACCAAAATTGCTTGTTAGTTGGGCACCGAAGAATCTAACCAGCAGTGGTAGAATGAATGTTCGTTTTGAGCCCCGAAACCGCATACTTGCAAGCTGTAAGGGCAATTTCGAACCATGATTGTGAACTTCGAACTAGCTGTTACGAGGTTATCAACAGTTGTGGGAGCAATTTCGAATGGTAAGCTACTTTGTACATGCTCGTTCGCAAGTATGTTAAGTAGCACCGAACCAAGTGTTGAACTCCGAAGTTGTTGTTAAGAGAGTCTCAACAGTTATGAGAGCAATTTCGAATGGTGAGCCACTTTGTACAAGCTTGTTCGCAAGTAGCTAAAGTAGCATCGAACCAAGTGTTGGACTCCAAACTTGTTGTTAAGAGAGTTTAAACAGTTGTGGGAGCAATTTCGAATGGTGAGCCACTTTGTACAAGCTTGTTCGCAAGTAGCTAAAGTAGCATTGAACCAAGTGTTGGACTCCGAACTTATTGTCTGAGGATTTAACGAGTTGTAGGAGCAATTCCGAATGGTGAGCTACTTCGCACTTGCTCGTTCGCAAGCAGCTAAAGCGGCATTGAACCAAGTGTTGGACTCCGAACTCGTCTTTTGAGCATAGCAAGTTGTAGGAGCAGCCTTGTAGGACAAGCTGGACTCCGAACTTGCTGTTTAACGAGTCGTAGATGTGACTCAGGGAGATAGAAATGAGGCAAATGCAGTAATTTTCAATAGGAAAAAGCTAAGTTTATTGAGATAAACTAAGTGGCCGCTTCAATAGGGCGAGCCATTATTACATGCTTTTGGCTGTGTTACAAGCATCGTCCTTATTGAAAACTGAAAACCTACTTCTACAATAGGGTGAAGGCCTCTTGGGATGAGTTTGGTTCTCCCCCCATTGGACCTCCATGGATAAGGTGGGGATGGCCTCAGGTTCAGAGTCTTGGAACTCGTTGGGCCTCTTGGTTCGATTGTTCGCTCCTCAGGGTGGAGGATCGGCCCCGTCTTTTCAAACAAACTTGGCCATGTGTCTCCGCTGTATGAGTTCTTTGATTTTCTCTTTGAGAGCTCGACAATCATCCGTATCGTGGCCGTGATCCCTATGAAAACGGCACCACTTATCCATGTTTCTTTTCTTGCCAGGGGTATTCATTTTAGGGGGACCGCGGAGTAGTCCTTTCTTGTCCACCTCCATAAGAACTGCTGATATACTAGCATTGAGGGGGGTGAACTTCTCAAAACGAGGAGCTGGGCAGTGCTGGCCATTGTCATCCTTCTTGAATTTTTGGGACCCTTCTTCGCTTATATTCTTCCGTTTGTTCCCGAAAAATGGTTCCTCAAGACTGGGGGGGTTGAGAGCTTCCGCTCGGATATACTTCTTGCTCCTAAGCTGGAGTTCCGAGAAGTCCGAGGAGGCTTCTTGGCAAGTGACGCCTTGAGGTCGGCGTTGGTGACATTGTGCCTGAATGCTGCAGAGGCTACTGATTGGTTGAGGGAAGCAATAGATCAGGCTTCGGTAGTAAAGCACCGAACGTAATCTCTTAGGCGCTCTCCCTTTCTTTGGCTAAGTGCTAGCAAAGATGCACTTGTTTTCTCGGCTCTGTGACTGCCCACGAAGTGGGTGAGGAAGAGCTCCTTAAACTGTTCGAATGAGAAGATGGAGGCGGGGGTTAGACGGGAGTACCACTCTCGCGCTGGTCCCCTCAATGTGGCTAGGAAGGCCTTGCAGAGGAGCGCATCCGAAGCCTGGTGGATCATCATGAGAGTTTTAAAACTCTCGAGGTGGTCAACGGGGTCTGACTCCCAGTTGTAGGACTCAAAATGAGGGGGTTTGAGGTTCTCTGGAACCAGTGCTTCCATGATGGTTCGGGAGAACGGAGGCCTGCTTGGGCGGAAATTTCTCACCCGTTGTTCCTCTTCTCTGTCAAGTCGGCCAAGGCACCTCTCCATCTCATGGAGACAGTGGTAGACCAAGTCTTCCCTTCGATCATATCTTGCTGAGTCCCGACACTCGTCCACATGCGGAAGGGGACTGGGAGTGCGACGATGATAGCTTGGGGCAGGTTGAGGACTGGGTGCCCGCTGATCGTGGTTAGGAGCAACATTAAAGGCCCTCAGAACCGCTTCTTGAAATTGCTGGAACTCCACCATAGTAACAGGTGCCTCCCGATCTTGGTGGTCCCTTGGAGCGGACCGACCGGTCGGGGTGCGGCTCCTTCTCAGACGGCGCGGGGGTGACTCCCTCCACCTCCTGGAGAGTTAGATCTTCTGAGGTCCGGTCTACGAGGGGATCGGGTTCTAAGGGACCGAATCGCTGGACCCCTTTGATGTTCACTGCGGAGAATCCCATCATGGGTCCGCCTCTCATCCAAGCAGATCCGAAGATCTATCCCATGCTGGCGGTTGATGATAACGTGTCGAAGGTCCTTCGGCGTTGAGGACTGTGAGAGGCCATGGAGTCGAATGAGGGGTTATGTATCGAAACATGGTCATGATGAGGAGGTTGCCTTGGGCGACTTCGGCGAGAGGGTCCCGCGACAGCCCCTTAAGGCCCTTGGGAGCCTGCTGGGGCTGAGGTTGCTGGGAAGGGACTGCCCAGGCTGCAGTTGCTGGACAGGTTGAGAGAGAGACTGTCCAGATTGCGGTTGCTGGACTTGCTGGACGGGTTGAGGGAGGACCTCCTGAAGTGAAGGAGCGGGAGTGGCTTTGCGGCTGGAGACCGTCGTCGCCTTCCCCTTCTTTGGAGGCATAGCTTGAAACTACTGTTGCTGATGAAATATGGTTGGATTGCTTTTCTTTTCCCACAGACGGCGCCAATCTCTTGCTGCTGATTTTGGTGGAAGCAAACAGACGAATTTGTGGATTCTTCGAGAAAACAAATCAGCAAACATGTTGACTTTCACCGGCGTTTGACTGGTTTCTCGCCGCTGCCGTTGACCTGCAAAAAGTTCGATACACCGGGATGGATCCCGGCGACGAACCCTCCGACGCTCTTGTCAGTAATCAGGAAGATTATGAAAGAGCTTTATGTGGAAAAAGATCGATTACCGTGTTATGGTAGGGGAGAGGGGTATTTATAGTTGTCTTAGAGACAGTTTAGAAATAATCATTTATCTCTATGTCCCGGTGTTTTTGGATAAGATGTAGAGTTTATATCGTTTCATGATAAGAGATTTGGTTTAATTCGTCTCTTAGAGATAATCATGAATTTGAATTACTCTTTAAATGAACTGGGCTGGTTTGTAATGAGTTGTCACCCTGACCCAGTAGGACAGAACCGTTTATGGGTTATTGGGCTTTGAAGAAAGACCCAGTCCCCATTTCAGACCCGTTTGTAGGTGAAATTACCGTTTTACCCCTGAGAGCTTTAAGATTCGTGCCCGATTTGAACGGTCCCGATTTGGTTCTATTTTTAGCCATATCAGTACCTATTATTCCCTTGTATCCTCAGACAATCTCCTCATCGTTCTTGGCTTCTTCCAAAAAAATTATCATGAAAATCATCCACACCTTTGTCTCACCAAATCAGTGTAGCAACTAGCAATTAGCACAAGGCTACCACATCATAACCACTTTCCTTCCTGGTTTGATCATAAATATTATCATCTCTTCCCTTCCTCCCATTAATATAGAGTAGCAAGTAGCAACTGACCACAATATGAAGTCAAGGAACCCCCATCTCTCACTTCAACCTTCAAATGCAGATATAACTATAGTCTAAATAAGTTCTAAAGGCAACTAACTGTCAAATCGATCAAAAAACTGCAAGTTTTCTTATCTTTAGAAGTAACCATAACCTTTGATATCAAATTGCATATAAGTAATTCCTTGGATACTCAACGAATATTTATACACAAAATCGAAATATAGTACAACAACCATAGCTTTAGCCATGAAACTCTGGATTTGGTTGACATAATCAATTTTCGACTCAGAACTAAG